>SJYW01039055.1:66101-100628 GCA_006410735.1 Raphicerus campestris
AAGGAAATGTTCCTCAGTTTACTAAACTTTCACCATTGCTATTCCCCAGGGCTCAGTCTGCCATGGACAGAGTTCCTCATCATCAATCCCTATGCCTCTGTGCTTTTCTACCTTTGGTCTCACCTAACATTTAACCTTTTTGTTTTAGAGAATATCTATTTGCTGATAACAAATACAGAGCCAACAAAGACCCTGATGCTGGGAAAGATTGAAGGCAGGAGGAGAGGGGACAACAGAGGATGAGATGGTTGGATGACATCACTGACTCAACGGACATGAGTTTGAGCAAGCTCCAGGAGTTGGTGATGGACAGGGAGGCCTGGTGTTCTGCAGTCTATGGGGCTGAAAACAGTTGGAAACGACTGAGCAACTGAACTGAGCCAAGAACAATTTGCCCTTGAAATAAAGACTTTTCAAGTGTATCTTGTACTTGATGGCAATCTCCACTTAATTTTCTAATGGTTGACTTGACTTTTACAAATTCAAAGTCTGCTCCTCTCCTCCAAAGCTATTCTGTCTATGCCTTTTCTGTCTCAGTTTGCAGCAGCTCCTTTCTTCTAGTTGCCCAGGATGAAAACTGTGAAGTAATCTCTTCTTCTTTTTCCTTAATGATACATCTGATCAATTAGCATATTGAGTTTTTATTCAAAATACTCCCAAAATTCTACTTTTGCCATCTTTAGACTATTGTTCTGTCCCTGTACACCATGACCTTTTGCTCCATCGCTTGCTATCACCTCCAAATTGATTTTTGTGTTTCTACACTTGAGAAACTTTCATTTCATTTCATTCATTCAGTCATGTCCAACTCTTTGCAACCCCATGAAACACAGGACACCAGGCCTCCCTATCCATCACCAACTTCCAGAGTTTACTCAAACTCATACCCATCAAGACAGTGATGCCATTCAGCCATCTCATACTCTGTCATCCCCTTCTCCTCCTGCCTCCAATTCCTACCAGCATCAGGATCTTTTCCAATGAGTCAACTCTTCTCATGAGGTGGCCAGAGTGTTGGGGTTTCAGCTTTAGCATCCGTCTTTCAAATGAACACCCAGGATTGATCTGCTTTAGGATGGACTGGTTGGATCTTCTTGCAGTCCAAGGGACACTTTAGAGTCTTCTCCAACACCACAGTTTAAAAGCATCAATTCTTCGGTGCTCAGCTTTCTTCACAGTCCAACTCTCACATCCATACATGACCACTGGAAATACCAAAGCCTTGTCTAGATGGACTTTTGTTGCAAAGTAATGTCTCTGCTTTTGAATAAGCTAGCTAGGTTGGTCATAATTTTCCTTCCAAGGAGTCAATGTCTTTTAATTTCATGGCTGCAATCACCATCTGCAGTGATTGTGCAGCTCCAAAAAATAAAGTCTGACACTGTTTCCACTGTTTCTCCATCTATTTCCCATGAAGTGATGGGACCATATGCCATGATCTTAGTTTTCTGAATGTTGAGCTTTAAGTCAGTCTTTTCACTCTCCTCTTTCATATTCATCAAGAGGCTTTTTAGTTCCTCTTTACATTCTGCCGACTTCCCTGGTGGCTCAGACGGTAAAGTGTCTGCCTACAGTGTAGGAGACCCAGGTTCAATCCCTGGGTTGGGAAGATCTCCTGGAGAAGGAAATGGTAACCCACTCCAGTATTCTTACCTGGAAAATCCCATGGATGGAGAAGCCTGGTAGGCTACAGTCCATAGGATCACAAAGAGTCAGACACGACTGAGCGACTTTACTTTCACTTTACATTCTGCCATAAGGGTGATGTCATCTCCATATCTGAGGTTATTGATATTTCTCCCAGAAATCTTGATTCCAGCTTGTGTTTCTTCCAGCCCAGCGTTTCTCATAAAGTACTCTGCATATAAGTTAAATAAGCAGGGTGACAATATATAGCCTTGACATACTCCTTTTCCTATTTGGAAGCAGTCTGTCATTCCATGCCCAGTTCTGACTGTTGATTCTTGACCTGCATACAAGTTTCTCAAGAGGCAGGTCAGGTGGTCTGGTATTCCCATCTCTTTCAGAATTTTCCACAGTCTATTGTGAACCACATAGTCAAAGGCTTTGGCATAGTCAATAAAGCAGAAATAGATGTTTTTCTGGAACTCTCTTGCTTTTTCCATGATCCAGGGAATGTTGGCAATTTGATCTCTGGTTCCTCTGCCTTTTCAAAAACCAGCTTGAACATCAGGAAGTTCATGGTTCATGTATTGCTGAAGCCTGGCTTGGAGAATTTTGAGCATTACTTTACTAGCATGTGAGATGAGAGCAATTGTGCGGAAGTTTGAGCATTCTTTGGCATTGCCTTTTTTTGGGATTGGAATGAAAACTGACCTTTTCCAGTCCTGTGGCCACTGCTGAGTTTTCCAAATGTGCTGGCATATTGAGTGCAGCACTTTCACAGCATCATCTTTCAGGATTTGAAACAGCTCAACTGGAATTCCATCACCCTCACTAGTTTTGTTGTACAAATGTTTTCTAAGGCCCCTTGACTTCACATTCGAGAATGTCTTCGTCTAGGTGAGTGATCCCACTATTTTGATTATCTGGGCTGTGAATATTTTTTTTTTTTACAGTTCTGTGTATTCTTGCCACATCTTCTTAATATCTTCTGCTTCTGTTAGGTCCAGACCTTTTCTGTCCTTTATCAAGCCCATCTTTGCATGAAATGTTCCCTTGATATCTCTAATTTTCTTGAAGAGATCTCTAGCCTTNGTATTCTTGCCACATCTTCTTAATATCTTCTGCTTCTGTTAGGTCCAGACCTTTTCTGTCCTTTATCAAGCCCATCTTTGCATGAAATGTTCCCTTGATATCTCTAATTTTCTTGAAGAGATCTCTAGCCTTTCCCATTCTGTTCTTTCCCTCTATTTCTTTGCATTGATCACTGAGGAAATTTTTCTTTTCTCTCCTTGCTATTCTTTGGAAGTCTGCATTCAGATGCTTTTATCTTTCCCTTTTTCCCTTGCTTTTCACTGCTCTTCTTTTCACAGCTATTTGTATGCCCTCCTCAGACAGCCATTTTGCTTTTTTGCATTTCTTTGCTATGGGGATGTTCTTGATCCCTATCTCCTGTACAATGTCAAGAACCTCCGTCCATAATTCATCAGATGCTCTATCAGATCTAGTCCCTTAAATCTATTTCTCACTTCCACTGTATAATCATAAGGGATTTAATGTAGGTCATACCTGAATGGTCCAGAGGTTTCCCCTACTTTCTTCAGTTTAAGTCTGAATTTGGCAATAAAGAGTTCATGACCTGAGCCACAGTCAGCTCCCAGTCTTTTTTTTTGCTGACTGTATAAAGCTTCTCCATCTTTAGCTGCAAAGAATATAATCAATCTGATTTTGGCGTTGACCCTCTGGTGACGTTCATATGTGAAGTCTTCTCTTGTGTTGTTGTAAGAGTATGTTTGCTATGACCAGCCCATTCTCTTGGCAAAACTCTATTAGCCTTTGCCCTGCTTCACCCATATTCCAAGGCCAAATTTGCCTGTTATTCCAGGTGTTTCTTGACTTCCTACTTTTGCATTCCAGTCCCCTATAATGAAAAGGATATCTTTGGGTGTTAGTTCTAAAAGGTCTTGTATGTCTTCATAGAACCGTTCAACTTCAGCTTCTTCAGCATTACTGGTTGGGGCATAGGCTTGGATTACTGTCATATTGAATGGTTTGTCTTGGAAATGAACAGAGATCATTCTGTCATTTTTTAGATTGCATCCAAGTACTGCATTTCGAACTCTTTTGTTGACCATGAGAACTGTTAGTCTAGTCTCAATATTGCATAAGACTAGGTCAGATCCTATTGCCTCTCTGCTGGATGCTTTCCCATTGTTCTTCACATCATCCAGAGACAAAATGAAAGTCCTTACAGTGGCACATAAAGCCTTCCAGGGTTTGAACCCAGTCCAGGCCTGACTCATATTCACTACAAAATGAATCTTGGTCTCTTGTTTGAACACGCCAGGCATTTTTCAGCCTCAAGGTCATTGCACCTGATGTTCTCTCTGCCCATCTCCTAAACATCTACTTCACTCACTTCCTCACCATCTCTTAGTCTACAACAATAACACTTTTTCATAAAGATTTCCTTTATTTCCTACATAAAACTGGACCAAGCATAGCCCTTGATTTGTCTCCATAGTAGTGCGTATTAATACAAGGCACTGTGCATTTTATTATTCTTTGAAAGTATTTTATCTGTCTCCAACGCTCATGTGAATTTCATGAATTAGTCTCTTGTGTTTCTTTCCATATCCTGCTCCCCACCCACAGTCACACCTAGAATGGTGCCCAGTTCATAGAACATTCTCTATAACTATCATCCAAATGAATGAATAAAAATACTATTTGTCCTTCATTCAGTCCATGCCCAATTTTGAGTTTCAAGAAGTAAAAGAGACAGAACATTTCAACTTAGAAAAGACTTTGTGAAATGTTGACTACAGAAGATTCAACAAGTTACAGAACTCAAGTAACAATATATGCCACACACATGAAGAGAAAGCCCTTCCCCCCACTTCTCTCAAGATCTCCCCCCTCCCCAGTTTATCTGGCAAACCTAAAGACAAGCATTATTTTGAAAATTTTATTTTTGATGATGAATGATTAACAAAATTTTCTACTTTATATTAAAGAGCAGGCTGCATGACTCTGTGGAAAAGAAAAAAAAAATACAAAGATGTAGTGTGTGGATCCTGCAAATGATAATTTCTATGTTAGCATACACAAACCAGAATTTTGCACTCTCAGAAACAGTAACTTTCTGAGAGATAGCTGATCTCCAACAATACAGCCTGTGGGGGTTCATTCCTGAGTTTGAGGATAACAGTAACTGTCCCCCTATAGACATGTAAAGTTAGGGTCAGTAATAATGGTTTTGCACAGTATATTAACTCANAGTCTCAGAAACAGTAACTTTCTGACAGATAGCTGATCTCCAACAATACAGCCTGTGGGGGTTCATTCCTGAGTTTGAGGATAACAGTAACTGTCCCCCTATAGACATGTAAAGATAGGGTCAGTAATAATGGTTTTGCACAGTATATTAACTCACTGAAATTTCATTCATCCAGAAGTAAAGACCTTAGTTCAGAACACAGGGGATGTTATGACCGAGGGCACTTACAGAAGCTTCTCCCCAGAGGCAGAAATGCTGCAGAAAGCTGACACTGTGCTTTCAGGGGTGCCGGTCACATCTAGATCCCATTGATGTGATTTAGTTGGAAGGTTAGCTCATCCTCAACAATACATATTTAGTTCATGATTTAAATAATACAGATTTTTTAGCAATTTGCTTTAAAATGATAATACATAGCTATAGGACATTTGCTTTATAGTCTTAAAAATCTGTGAATACTTTTTTCCTTAACAGAAGTATTAAAATACATAGTAAATCATGAGTCCTGAGGTTACCTCCAGTTATGATATGTGTTTCACCCTTCGAGACAGGCTCTGATCATTGGTGTAGGGTTTGTTTTCTTATTGTATTTGTAGGCATCACAATATTATTATGTGTGCATAGCTGTTTCTATATGAGCGGGAAATGAGGAACTTAGGGAAGAGGACCATTCCCATTTTTGCATACCAAATACATTGACAAGAGATTTGTTGTTGTTGTTGTTTGAAAGTTACAGATAGTTTGGAAAAAAATATTTTTTCTTGCCCTTACTGAAAAGGTGTATTGCACATCATTGTAGTATAAGGAAAACATAGTTTGTAGAGGTCTGGTTATGAGTTTTGTTTATTTGAAACACCACCCACATTCAAAAATCTTTCTTAGTGGCATTAGTGCTAAAGAACCTGCCTGCTTGTGCAGGAGACACAAGACACAGATTCAATCCCTGGGTCACGAAGACCCCCTGGAGAAGGGAATGGCAACCCACTCCAGTATTCTTGCCTGGAGAATCCCATGGACAGAGGAACCTAGTGGGCTGCAGTCCATGGGGCCACAAAGAGACATGACTGAACTGAGCGATTAACACTTTCACTTCCACATTTAAAATAGGATTCTTACTATTTCAAGTGGTAAATTCCATTGTAATACCAATTTTACAGTTTACTTAGGGTTGATTTAAGTGATAATTCTGTGGCATGGGTAATTTTTGAAATAATCTAATGCTGTATTTACTGAGTAAACAATTTAAGAACATCAAGATGACTGAGGCATCCTCCTTGAGAGAAAACATTTTAAAATTCAGGGTTACCTACTTTAGTAAACAAAAAAGACACCTTTATAACTAAAGTTCTTTTATTTTTAGAAAGCATGTTTTGTGAGCAAAAGTCCTCATGAGACTGGGGACTCTGTTTTACTCATCACAGTGCAATCTGGTGATCAAGAGAGACCTTTAGTAAGAGTTTGCATCCAGGAAGGAAATTGCTCTCTCTGTGTCACGTGTCTGAATGCAATAGCACTGTTCACACAACCAGGCTGGGAGAGGGAAGAGTCCAAGTTAGCATGTCTATGTCACCCGGGCCACTTGTTCTATTACATCCATCCCTTTCCGAAAATGTGAACCAGATGGTCTCTGACCATGTAAGACCAGGACTCCACATCCAGGAGAAATCTTTCCTTTTGTTTGTGTCTGCAGCTAACACCTGCCTCATTACCTTTAACTCTCCTAAGAGCCTTTTGTGTGGCATTCAGGGATAAAAAGCAGAAAAAAACTGATTAGGAATTGGGAAGAGGGGAATCTGCCTTTCTGCAGTTTTTCAGACAACTGCAGAGATGTGATGCTCAATCCCACTGAGGAGAGGCCAGGGTAGAGCATTTAATGCAAAAGAGAGTTTATTTATTGAGCTCCACCCTTTAGATATAAATTGTCATTTCTTCATGGCAAGATGTCCTCTCTTCCTTTCCACTTTGCTCAAAGGAGCTGTCAGGTCAAGAAAGAGGGAAAATGAAGCAAATGCTTTTCCCTTTTCAATTTCCCAGCGGGGGAAGCCCTGTTGAAATGCCAGGCATGCCCTGCTGCTTTCTGCATCAACAGATGGCAGATGGCTCCATTCCTTGCATTTGTTTCCCATTCAGCAAATTGCAGGTCACATCTGGTCCAGCCTCTGCTTGGTCTGAGCAGATGGGAGTTCACATTCTTTATAGGTGGCTGGCTTAAAAGAAAAAAAAGTAAAAAAGGGAATGCAAGAGGATAGAAATAAACGAGAAAGACAGAGAAGCCTTTAAAATGATGACAAGAAAATCTGAACAGCTGGTGTGATTTCAGTATCAGAAAACCGTTTAGCTAGACCCCAGCCAACAATGAATGGAAGAGAATCTCACTTAGAGACAGCCAAGCAGTGCAGAACAGTGAAGAGCGAACTTCCAGATGTGGCAAAGGAGATGCACACTCAGTTCAGTTTACCCTCCAGAGATGCTGAGCTTTCCTCGACCCTGATGCTTTATGAGTAAGTCTTAGGAAAATCACGTGTGCTTCAGAGTGTTAAAATACACTTCTACTATATTGTTCTAATTGACCCTAGCTCTGGCTGAAATTGACCAGCATTCTGCTAAATGACCATCCAGGCAAAACAGTAGACCAGAGAAGTCACGATGATGCGCTTCAGGGAAATAAGATTGTTCCTGAGCTGAATTTGTGTTGTAAAAAAGCAGTTCTCAAATTTGGATGTTCATGATAAACATCAGTGGTGGTTATTAGACATGCAGACAGCAGAGTCCCAGCCCAGCTATTCTGATTCAGTGGGTTTAAACCAGTGTTTCTAAAATGCGCATGTGTGTGCTCAGTGTGCTCCTTGTGACCCAGTGGATGGTAGCCGGCCAGGCTCCTCTGTCCACGGCATGCTCCAGGCAAGAGTACTGGAGTGGATTACCATATCCTCCTTCAGGGGATCTTCCTGACCCAAGGATTGAAACCCTGTCTATTATGTCTCCTGTACTGGTAGACGGGTTTTTTACCACTAGCACCACATGGGAAGCCCTTTCTAAAACATACTTTGCACAAAAAATCACCTTATGTGTTTGTTAAAACCTATGTTTTAATAAACATGGGTTCTGGACCTCAAGTATATCTCCTAAGACTCTGCTTCAATGGTTCTCGNGGTTTTTTACCACTAGCACCACCTGGGAAGCCCTTTCTAAAACATACTTTGCACAAAAAATCACCTTATGTGTTTGTTAAAACCTATGTTTTAATAAACATGGGTTCTGGACCTCAAGTATATCTCCTAAGACTCTGCTTCAATGGTTCTCGGAAAACAGTAATGTACATTTTTAATAAATATTCCAAAATAGTTTATACCAATGAAATTTGAAGACCTCTGGTTTAGGAAAAGGGCTTTGAGGTCTTGCTATATTAAAAGTCACATGGGTAGTTCAGGCATTCAGAGAAGTTCGTCGGTTTCTGACTTACAGGTTAATGTTTGGCAATGCAGTTTAGAGTGTACATCAACCCTAATATGGGTATTTAATCATCAAAATATCACTTATTAACCCTGGTCATTTTCAGACACCGTGAAATTTCCTAAAGAAGAAACAAAGGACAGGAGGGTATAATTAGTAAGTAAGTTACTTCTGTGCAACAAAGGATATAAGAATGCATATCTGTATTCATGTTTGCTTGTACAGTCAGCTGTGCCATAACACTTGTTTTGAAAATGTGAATTTGTTCCAACACGTTTGACATATTAGAGAGCAATCTGAGCATAACTTGAATTTCACATTTGCTTAGGCATGATTTGTCTGCAAGAAACACTAGGAAAATGCAGAAAACAGCATCTAGCTTAACTTAGTAGGAGTGTTCAAGATATGAAGGTACACGTGCATGCAGGCATAGAAACACAAGCGTGCACACACCCCCCGACAGCAACTACCAGCTCCAGGCACACCAGTTCACCTCTTCAGTTACGAGCCACACCTATCCACATCTGGCCTTAAAGCTTTCGATCCAGTTTCGGTTAACCCACATCTGCAGACTCATAACAGCTCACAAGATGCAGCCCTTCAGACACAGCCAAAGACCTTCTGCTCTTTTTAATTTAATTCACTTTTTTATCAGCTTGTTTTTTCTTTCTTTCCATCAATATTTTTTTCTATTTTTATTTCTCTCTCTCTCTCTTTTTAGTACACAAGATAGCAGATATGGGAGTCCAGTGGGCAGCCCATAAGAGAATGGGTGTCCTTTCCACCAGGAAGCTAAGGTCACATTTGAGGTAATGAGCAACTTATTTCAGTACTTAGGACTTTCTCAGCTTTTCAATATGTATCAAATNATGGGAGTCCAGTGGGCAGCCCATAAGAGAATGGGTGTCCTTTCCACCAGGAAGCTAAGGTCACATTTGAGGTAATGAGCAACTTATTTCAGTACTTAGGACTTTCTCAGCTTTTCAATATGTATCAAATTGTGCTACCTTCCTGTAAGTTTCCTGTTTGTTTGTTTTTTAACATATTTCTATCAAAGTTTTTGAATGTTGCACTCTAATCTCATATTTAACTGAAGTCCTATGTACTTTATTTATTTATTTATTTTTGAGAGGCAGGGAGTTTCCCTGGTAGCTCAGATGGTAAAGCATCCATCTGCAATGTGAGAGACCCGGGTTCACTCCCTGGGTGCTGAAGATCCCCTGGAGAAGGAAATGGCAACCCAATCCAGTACTCTTGCCTGGAAAATTTCATGGACGGACGAGCCTGGTAGGCTACAGTCCATGGAGCTGAAAAAAGTCGGACATGACTGAGCGACTTCACTTCACTGCTTCACTTTTTTTTTCTTTTTTTTTTTAGTAAACTTTCATTCTACCAACAATTTTAGATTAACAGAAATTATGAAAAATGTGGGGAGAGTTCCCAAATATGTCAAACCCAGTTTCACTTACAATTAACATCTTATCCTATAATGGGCTTCCCCAGTGGCTCAGAGGTAAAGAATCAATCTGCAATGCAGGAGTTGCAGGAGATATAGGTTCCATCCCCAGACCATAAAGATCCCCTGTAGGAGGGCATGGCAACCCACTCCAGTATGCTTGCCTGGAGAATGCTCATGGACAGAGTAACCTGGTGGGCTTCAGGCCTCAGGGTCACAAAGAGTCAGACACAACTGAAGAGACTCTGAATGCATATATGTTAGAATGGTCCATTTGTCATATATATATGTCAGTATTGATATATTATCATTAAATAAAACTCATACTTCATTTTCATTTCTTTAGTTTTTCCCTAATATCTCTTTTTAAATTGTTTTTGCCCCAAGATCCATTCCAGATCATCACATTACATTTAATCCTTGAAGTGAAGTGAAGTCATTCAGTTGTGTCCGACTCTTTGCGACCCCATGGACTGTAGCCTACCAGGCTCCTCTGTTCATTGGATTTTCCAGGCAATAGTACTGGAGTGGATTGCCATTTCCTTNGAAAAAATGAGTGAAATGACAGAAATCGCCACTCCTT
The DNA here is from genome assembly GCA_006410735.1 of Raphicerus campestris. Taxonomy (NCBI): domain Eukaryota; kingdom Metazoa; phylum Chordata; class Mammalia; order Artiodactyla; family Bovidae; genus Raphicerus; species Raphicerus campestris. Next base: position 76,497 of record SJYW01039055.1, read on the forward strand.
ATATATTTATGGGTGATGTGAAAAAAAAATACAATAAATCTTAAGAGAAAATAAGATTAAAATGTCAATAGCTATGACACATACATGTAAAAACATTGTAAGCAAATTTGCTAAATTGTGACTTGGTGGATTTTCCTATTAACTGAATCAGCTCCACCAATGTTCAGAAATTTAGAATAGTTCCAAAAACTCTCCACTATCTCTGTCAAGGCTTGTTTTATTTTGCATTTGTGTAAATAAATAGATATGAGGTTAGAAATACCATAATTATTTAGTTTATGTTGTAAATATAATTTAAATAAAGCCAAAAATAGTGTTAGATTGCAGATATTTTAAAAGTATTTAGGAGAAGAAATAAAAATCAGTTCCAGTTAATAAACAGTACTTTTGTTTGTTTTAGCAGACACAGAAAGAGGTTAAAATCTAGATTGAATGAANATACCATAATTATTTAGTTTATGTTGTAAATATAATTTAAATAAAGCCAAAAATAGTGTCAGATTGCAGATATTTTAAAAGTATTTAGGAGAAGAAATAAAAATCAGTTCCAGTTAATAAACAGTACTTTTGTTTGTTTTAGCAGACACAGAAAGAGGTTAAAATCTAGATTGAATGAAATATAGATTGATATCAATAAAATGGGTACTAGAAAGTCCAAAGTCCATTCCTCAATAAAATAAACTAAAATGCTGGCAAAAACCATCAGAATCAACTTGCTGTAACTATCAAAAGTGACTTGGAAAGCTATTTTTAAAAAATTACTGAAGAGCAGTAAAAATACAGCTTTGCATAGTTTTAATTTGCCCTTATCCCATTTCCCACTCCCAACCTCAGTGATAGACCCAAGAATAACAGCTCACTGCATCATAGCAGTACAAAACAAATTCCTAGAAGTACACACTCAACCGACACTGAGTCAAAGAGAAATAGAAAATTAGAGTGAATCTATAACAAGCAAAAGAATTGCATCAGTTTAAACAAGCAAACAAGCTTCCAACAGTAGAACACAGGACCAAGATTTCACCATTGAATTCTGCCAGGTGTTATAATGAAAAGTTAATGCCAATCTTTCACAAACTTCAAAAGAATAGAAGAGGTAGGCATACTTGCTAACACAATCTATGAGGCAAGCATTGCCCTGATACGCAAGCCAGACAGACATCACAAGAACAGAAAACTACAGGCCAATTATCTTATATCTTATATAAATATTAATCCCTTGACAGATCCCAGCAAACCTAATCCAGAAACATATTAAAATTATTACACACCATGACCAAGTGGGATTTATCCCAGAATTTCGAAGGTGGTTCAATACAGAAAAAACTGATCAGTGTCCATACCATAGCAATAGCTTTAAAAACAAACAAAAGAAGTAATTTCTATAGATGCAGGAAAAGACCATGATAAAATCTCACATGCTTTCATGATAAACTACAAAAATAAGAGTAGAAGGAAATGTTCTCACTCTGATAAAAGGCAAATATGAAAATTCCACACAAGTACTATTATACTTAATAATTAAATACTAAAACTTGTCCCTTGAGGTCAGCTCTAGTCACTTCCATTTAACATAATAATAAATGCTCCAGCTGTAGATATGCAGATGATACCATTCTAATGGCAGAAAGAGAGAAGGAACTAAAGAGACTCTTGATGAAGGTGAAACAGGAGAGTGAAAAACCTGGCTAAAACTCAACATTCAAAAAAACTAAGATCGTGACATCCAGTCCCATCACTTCATGGTGAATAGGTGGGGGGGAGGGGAATTGAAGTAGTGACAGGCTTTATCTTCTTGAGCTCCAGAATCACTGCAGATGTTGACTGCAGCCATGAAATTAAAAGACACTTGTTCCTTAGAAGGAAAACTATGACAAACCTACACAGCATAGCAAAACCAGAGACATCGGTTAGTCAGTTCGTAGCTCAGTCATGTCCAACTCTTTGAGACCCCATGGACTGCAGCACTCCAGGCTTCCCTGTCCATCACTAACTCCTGGAGCTTACTCAAACTCATGTCCGTAGAGTCCAAGATGCCATCCAACCATCTCATCCTCTGTTGTTCCTTTCTCCTCCTGCCTTCAATCTTTCCCAGCATCAGGGTCTTCTCAAATGAGTCAGTTCTTCACATCAGTTGGCCAAAGTATCAGAGTTTCAGCTCAAGCATCAGCCNACTGCAGCACTCCAGGCTTCCCTGTCCATCACTAACTCCTGGAGCTTACTCAAACTCATGTCCGTAGAGTCCAAGATGCCGTCCAACCATCTCATCCTCTGTTGTTCCTTTCTCCTCCTGCCTTCAATCTTTCCCAGCATCAGGGTCTTCTCAAATGACTCAGTTCTTCACATCAGGTGGCCAAAGTATCAGAGTTTCAGCTCAAGCATCAGCCCTTCCAATGAATATTCACAACTGATTTCCTTTAGGATGGACTTGTTGGATCTCCTTGCAGTCCAAGGGACTCTCAAGAGTCTTCTCCAACACCACAATTCAAAAGCATCAGTTTCTCGGTGCTCAGCTTTCTTTATGGTTCAACTCTCACATTCATAGATGACTACTGGAAGAACGATAGCTTTGACTAGATGAACCTTTGTCAACAAAGACAGACCTCTGCTGGGAGAGGCACCACTTTGCTGAAAAAATTCCATATAGTCAAAGCTATGTTTTTTCCGGCGTTAATGTACATATGTGAGTGTTGGACCATAATGAAGGATGAGCACCAAAGAATTGATGCTTTTGAACTGTGGTGCTGAAGAAGACTCTTGAGAGTCCCTTAGACTGCAAGGAGCTCAAACCAGTCAATCTTCAAGGAAATCAATCCTGAGTATTCTTTGGAAGGACTGATACTGAAGTTGAAGTTCTGATATTTTGTCCATCTGATGCCAAGAGCTGTTCACTGGAAAAGACGCCGGATGCTGGGAAAAGTTGAAGTTGGAAGAAAAGGGTGGCAGAGGATGCGATGGTTAGATAGCATCAGTGACTCCATGGACATGAATTTGAGCACACTCTGGAAGATAGTATCAGACAAGGGAGCGTGTCATATTGCATTCCATGGGGTTGCAAAGAGTTAGGCATGGCTTGGTGACTGAACAGCAACCACAAAGCTAGCCAGAGTAAATAAGCAGGAAAAATGGAGACTGGAAAGGAAGAACTGAAGCTAGTCTAATTGCAAATAACATGAACGTATATGGTGAAGGACAGGAAAGCCTGGCATGCTGCAGTTCATGGGGTCACAGATTTGAGCAGAACTGAGTGACTGAACAAAAACTGAACTTATGTATGGAAAAGTCTAATAAAGTCATACTTTAAAAAATCTGTAACAGATAATCAGCAAAGTTGTAGTATGCAAGATCAATGTACAAAAACAGTTGTTTCTATGCTTCAGAAATAAGTAACTCAAAAATGAAATTAAGAATGCAACTCCATTTACAATAGCATCTAAAAGAATTGTCTAGTAATCTATTTTAAAAGAAGAAAAAAGATAAACTGTTTAAATAAAAATATTCTATTCTACACAAATGTTCAAAATAGTACAATCTTAACACATCATCAATGTAAAATTAATGAGAAATTTCACATTCATTTTTCACAATACCTTCAAAATATGATGTGTATTTTACTCTTCAAGCATATCTCACTTTGTATGAATCATATGTCAGTTGCTCAGTAGCCTCTTGTGACTAGTGGCAATGTATCAAACTGTGGATTTAGATGTTTCAGGAGGATTTCTCAACCTTAGCACTACTGATATTGGTGGAGAGATAATTCCTTTTTCTTGGAGGGCTATTCTGTGCATTGGAAGATGCTGGTAGCATCTGTGGCCTCTACCCACTAGATTCCTCAACCTCACACCCCAGTTGTGAGAAACAATATGCATATACACAGACATTGCCAACTGTGTCCTGAGGAGCAGAATTATTGCCAGGCAAGAACCACTACTCAGGGGAAGAGCTATTCTTTCTTCTGAGATTGCTGGCCATAGGAATGAAATAAGCCTAGAGTCCCTGGGGCTATCAAGTGGACACCGAATATGAAGCCAATAGAGCAGTAGCCAAAATACAAAAATGGGAAGATAGAAGTCTTGGTGACATTTTTTAAGTCACTTGATCAAGACTCACCTGAATGCTATTATATCATCTCTGGATCTTTCTGTGAAATAAACACATTTCTTTCCTTGACCTAAACTACTTTGAATGGCTTTCCTTTAATTGACAGCTGAAATAATCTTAAGCAATTTGTCATTACAACCTAAATACATAAATGCTCCCTTTCATATCATTTTTAATAGCTTTCAGTTTCCTTCCAAGAGTTACCATCTACAGGATGAACATTATTTTGCATGCTTTATGTTTCAGGTAAAAGTATGCAACCGTAAACTTGGGTTCTTTGCTAAGGTATTTGCATTAACTAGGTCAGTTGTTAACAAAATCTATTCACCAAAACTCTATGATAAGAGAGACTGCTTGTATAACCTTAACTGACTATTGCTTTATTTATTTCCATACCTTCAAAAGATGAAAATTATGCAGTTACCACTGGGAATAAAATTGTAGTATTTCTTATATGATCCAGTTCACTTTTATCTGAGTTATACTCAACAATTATGTTACCCTTGGGTGGTTCTAAAAAATGGAGCTGTAAACTGAATAAAGCTTTAATCATGGAGTAAGCATGTGCCACCTTCACTGCGTGGAGTTCTACGAAAGACACTGGATTTTTCTCTCAAGGGTTAGTGTTGATTACTGTTGAGAATTGAACACACTTCTTTGAAACAGATGTAGATAAAATAATAATTATTTTTTAAAGATGGATAAAAGTGTGACTTAAAGAGGATATTTTATCTTAATTATATCACTTCTTAACTCAATTTCAGGTATTTAACTTAATCACATGATTTTTTTCCTCCACATAAACTCTGCAGTACTTTCACATGTACTTATGTTTCTCAACATGTAATATATGCAACTATTTTTCAAAAATTACATTAGAAAATTTAGTAGAGAGTATTTTCAATGAGATATAGTGTGTCATCTTTTCCTTCTTAAACTTAAGGTATCTACCCACAGTGAAAGATTTTACTTTCTTGGTCTCCAAAATCACTGCAGATGGTGATTGCAACCATGAAATTAAAAGACGCTTACTCTTTGGAAGGAAAGTTATGACCAACCTTAACAACATATTAAAAAACAGAGACATTACTTTGCTAACAAATGTCTATATAGTAAATAATATGGTTTTTCCAGTAGTCAAATATGGATGTGAGAGTTGGACTATATAAAGAAAGCTGAGCACCGAAGAACTGATGCTTTTAAATTGTGGTATTGGAGAAGACTCTTGAGAGTCCCTTCGACTACAAGGAGATCCAACCAGTCCATTGTAAAGATCAGTCCTGGGTGTTCATTGGAGGGACTGATGTTGAAGCTGAACCTGCAGTACTTTGGCTACCTGATGCAAAGAGCTGACTCATTAGAAAATATGCGGATGCCGGAAAAGATTGAAGGCAGGAGGAGAAGGAGATGCCAGAGGGTGAGATGCTTGGATGGCATCACCAATGTGATGGACATGAGTTTGAACAAGCTCCAAGAGATGGGAATGGCTACCCACTCCAGCATTCTGGCCTGGAGAATTCCATGGACAGGGGAGCTTAGCAGGCTTATAATAAGATTTAAAATTCTAGAGAGTTGATGTATCTCTCTACTTACTTATCTCAATCTATCTATCAGGGTGCCACTGATCTAATATTTTGCAGAGTTTACACGATTCCCCATACGACTGCTCATAGCAAAGCTTACACTGTGATGAAATTGTTAACAAACATGCTAGGTTTCGCCTATGAAATATCTGTATCCAATAAAAATAATTTGAAAGAATAAAGAAGCTTAAAGATTTTCAAAGAGTAAGAGGTGGAAAAAATATAATTCCTGTGTGGACATCTCGTTATTTTTTTGAAGGTGACATTTTGAATCAGCTTTCCATTCTGTTCTCTCCTTCTCACTATATGTGTGTGTGTGTGTGTGTCTGTGTCTCTGTGTGTGTGTGAGTATTTGAGCCTAGAAAAAGAAAAAAAAGAACATGACAGAAACGTCCCAAGTAATGGACTTTCAGGGAAACAACTGTAGAATGGTAAACAGCTGTGTCAGAGTTGGAGATTTGTTTTGAACACAACTTTCTAAAAGGAAGCNGTATCTACCCACAGTGAAAGATTTTACTTTCTTGGTCTCCAAAATCACTGCAGATGGTGATTGCAGCCATGAAATTAAAAGACGCTTACTCCTTGGAAGGAAAGTTATGACCAACCTTAACAACATATTAAAAAACAGAGACATTACTTTGCTAACAAATGTCCATATAGTAAATAATATGGTTTTTCCAGTAGTCAAATATGGATGTGAGAGTTGGACTATATAAAGAAAGCTGAGCACCGAAGAACTGATGCTTTTAAATTGTGGTATTGGAGAAGACTCTTGAGAGTCCCTTCGACTACAAGGAGATCCAACCAGTCCATTGTAAAGATCAGTCCTGGGTGTTCATTGGAGGAACTGATGTTGAAGCTGAACCTGCAGTACTTTGGCTACCTGATGCAAAGAGATGACTCATTAGAAAATATGCAGATGCTGGGAAAGATTGAAGGCAGGAGGAGAAGGAGATGCCAGAGGGTGAGATGCTTGGATGGCATCACCAATGTGATGGACATGAGTTTGAACAAGCTCCAAGAGATGGGAATGGCTACCCACTCCAGCATTCTGGCCTGGAGAATTCCATGGACAGGGGAGCTTAGCAGGCTTATAATAAGATTTAAAATTCTAGAGAGTTGATGTATCTCTCTACTTACTTATCTCAATCTATCTATCAGGGTGCCACTGATCTAATATTTTGCAGAGTTTACACGATTCCCCATACGACTGCTCATAGCAAAGCTTACACTGTGATGAAATTGTTAACAAACATGCTAGGTTTCGCCTATGAAATATCTGTATCCAATAAAAATAATTTGAAAGAATAAAGAAGCTTAAAGATTTTCAAAGAGTAAGAGGTGGAAAAAATATAATTCCTGTGAGGACAACTCGTTATTTTTTTGAAAGTGACATTTTGAATCAGCTTTCCATTCTGTTCTCTCCTTCTCACTATATGTGTGTGTGTGTGTGTCTGTGTGTCTCTGTGTGTGTGTGTGAGTATTTGAGCCTAGAAAAAGAAAAAAAAGAACATGACAGAAACGTCCCAAGTAATGGACTTTCAGGGAAACAACTGTAGAATGGTAAACAGCTGTGTCAGAGTTGGAGATTTGTTTTGAACACAACTTTCTAAAAGGAAGCTACTAGAAACCCTTATATTTCCAAAAGAAGGGGGATCCTTGACACCTCACACACAGTTCATTGCTTCTGTTATCTGGATAATTTAGAATGTATTTTGATATTTTCTGAGAAGAGGAAAAAATAACAACAAATAACCAAAAATGCTTATTTTGTCTAATTCATAACAATCTCACTCAGACAGTCAAAACTGCTAAATTAAATTTAATGGGTGTTAACAAAAAAAAAAAAAAAAAAAAAAAGAGCATGTCTTTAACTACCAAAATTACAGCCATAGATATAGTGTCTCATATTAAGTGTGTACATGAGTTGGATGAAAGAGGGAATTATATAATTGAAGACATAATTTATTCAAATAATTTAAATGGTTTTAAAAAAAAAGTAAAAAGTCTCCTATCCTTAGTGGATGCATGTATGTTGATGGTGTTGCACCCTTGTGTAAATTGCTGAGGGGAGAAAGAAAGAGGTGCGGGAATGGGTGTGGCAGTATAACCTGACTACCTGCTTTTTGTTTCACCAATTTTCTTAAACAATAAAACTTTTTTTATGTGAAATATTCTCACTGGTTATAAACTGGAATCATTAAGAAAGATCACATATAAAGCACCAAACAAGGGCCTGAAATTTTTGATTGTCAAATTTTCCATTTTCCATTCAAGTATGCTATCATGATACAAGCTAGAAATGGTTTCTCTGGTGACTCAGTGGTAAAGAATCTGCCTGCCATGCAAGAGAGGCGGGTTTAATACCTGGGTCTGGAAGATCCCTTGGAGAAAGAAATGGCATCTTACTCCAGCATTCTTGCCTGGTCAATCCTGTGGAGAGAGGAGCCTGGCGGGCTACAATCCATTGGGTCACAAAGAGTTGGACATGACTTAGCAAGTGAGTTTTCACACAAGACACCATACTGAAAAGACTGATAATCTGACTCAAGTTATAGATTGGAAGAGGTTCTAGAAGACAATGACTCCAAAATATAAGGTTCCAAAAGAAATTACTTCTTTGGGCTGATTTCAGGCAAAATTTAATTCTACCAGGAAGTCATTAATTCTAATCAAACACTTGAAAGTCTGATGTGTCCTGATTGAAAATCGTGTTGGTAACTAAGAGATATTTCTGAGCAGAGTATTATTTGTTTTTAGCTGTTTGAACCTAAATATTTAAAAGCAATAATTCCCCATGCGAGGAAAAAAAGGGAAAAAAAGAGTACCTTATTACCCAGCTCAAGCCAATTTTCTTGTATGTTTTTCTTTATGTTTGTTGTAATGAATATTTATTTCATAATACTGTTCAGATTCTATGTAGAGGAAAACTAATCATTTCTAAATTCAGTCTCTCTTAACTGATTCCTAAGAGACTAGAGAAAGCCAGGGCAGAAAAGGAAGGATGATACAGGTGCATGAAATAAGTTTTCCCTTGAAAGGCATAAGACCCATTTTTGCTGTTCCTAGAAAAGTAAATTTTAAGTATTTTTGCTTACAAAAGCATGAGATTTTTACCTTTTTATAAATAAACGTTCTGAATTAATTCATCTATTTTCTCCTTATGGGATCATTTTATTGAATCTTTGAATTTAAGGTCCAAGGAGTGATGAGTTTCAAATGGAAAGCATATTTCAAATGTTATGCATTAAAAAATAAAATTAAGCTCAGGGAACATTTTTTGAATAAATGGGAAATGTTTCAGCATTGATCCAGCTTTGTATTTCATAAAAACACAAACTTATGTCACCTTCAGGTTTTCATACATGTTACTGGTTGAGGAAATAAAATTATTTTGAGATATGTAAAATTATATTTATGATATGTCAGCCATCATATTTGCAATATAGAAAATCAAATGTGCCAATTCACTAAACTGTGATTCAGATTGGTGACTTTTACATGCATTCAATGGTTTAAGGCATAATGTTATGATTTAAAATAATAAATGTAAATTGGCCTCCAAATAATTTTAGGATCTTAATACATTGAGCTTATTGTGTATATATATAATTGTTAATTTTTTGCATCAATGCTTTTAACAGGTTGGACTGATTGGCATTACATGCATTGAACATTTGATTGCTAGTTTTCTTTTTCAGTGAAGAACAAATGAGATGCTTATTAAGGTCAGTAAATTATGATTATTAGGTCTCAGAGCATACCATCTATCAGATGAGACAGTAATATAAATGGATAATTACAAGAGATAGTGATATGTGCTAGATAAAGGNGGAAAAAAAGAGTACCTTATTACCCAGCTCAAGCCAATTTTCTTGTATGTTTTTCTTTATGTTTGTTGTAATGAATATTTATTTCATAATACTGTTCAGATTCTATGTAGAGGAAAACTAATCATTTCTAAATTCAGTCTCTCTTAACTGATTCCTAAGAGACTAGAGAAAGCCAGGGCAGAAAAGGAAGGATGATACAGGTGCATGAAATAAGTTTTCCCTTGAAAGGCATAAGACCCATTTTTGCTGTTCCTAGAAAAGTAAATTTTAAGTATTTTTGCTTACAAAAGCATGAGATTTTTACCTTTTTATAAATAAACGTTCTGAATTAATTCATCTATTTTCTCCTTATGGGATCATTTTATTGAATCTTTGAATTTAAGGTCCAAGGAGTGATGAGTTTCAAATGGAAAGCATATTTCAAATGTTATGCATTAAAAAATAAAATTAAGCTCAGGGAACATTTTTTGAATAAATGGGAAATGTTTCAGCATTGATCCAGCTTTGTATTTCATAAAAACACAAACTTATGTCACCTTCAGGTTTTCATACATGTTACTGGTTGAGGAAATAAAATTATTTTGAGATATGTAAAATTATATTTATGATATGTCAGCCATCATATTTGCAATATAGAAAATCAAATGTGCCAATTCACTAAACTGTGATTCAGATTGGTGACTTTTACATGCATTCAATGGTTTAAGGCATAATGTTATGATTTAAAATAATAAATGTAAATTGGCCTCCAAATAATTTTAGGATCTTAATACATTGAGCTTATTGTGTATATATATAATTGTTAATTTTTTGCATCAATGCTTTTAACAGGTTGGACTGATTGGCATTACATGCATTGAACATTTGATTGCTAGTTTTCTTTTTCAGTGAAGAACAAATGAGATGCTTATTAAGGTCAGTAAATTATGATTATTAGGTCTCAGAGCATACCATCTATCAGATGAGACAGTAATATAAATGGATAATTACAAGAGATAGTGATATGTGCTAGATAAAGTGTACACACACAAAAGCTTTGCAACCACAAATAAGGTAGTGAATTAGGAGTATGTAGCTCACTGCAAGCCTTGCTAAGGAGGCAATTCTTGAAATAGTCTTGCAAGAAATGATGCTTATCTAACCCACTTCTTTCTCTTACCCTACTCCTTCCTGCCCACAGCCTTTGTTTTAGTTGCTCCCCTAAATGTGGTTTCTCAGGTCTTCCAGAATTATCATAGATCACACTTGATACTTTCACAGCACATCTGCATGTATGACAGTATACTTGAGTCATAATATCAATCTGCCTCATCACACCAATCTTCTTGATGGCCAGAGGAAAACAGTTTTATTTTGTATAGTAGCAACATTGAAAAAATGCAGGTGCTGACATTAAAAAGAATGAATGAAATTAATATAATATTACGGGAAAACTAGGAGAAAGGTCTTTCCTGAAAGCTGAAACAGCACCTACAAAATGTGATGAAGAACATAGCAAGAATTATTTTGTGGCACTAGAACTTAGTATGGTTGGAAGTGCCTTACCTTCTACTTTATTTTCCAGAACATCAACTTTGGATATTCTATGTAATTTATATAGTTATTGCATTAATTTTCTCATCCAATTAAAACAATATCATCAGAGTAAGGATCTAATTCTCTTTTGATTTTGATGTCCCACCAGAACCAAGAAAAAAATCTAAGAGCAATTTCAATTGGACAATATTAGACCTGAAATTCAAACTTAGGTTTCAGCTATTCATAAAGTAACTTTTCGAAACCAACACTCAAAAATAAACATAATAACTAATGATACTCTTCATAATTTATTTCAACTAAATAATTGCATATTGATAGCTTACTATCTTCAAAATGAATTCTAATAATAAAATGTGCAAAAATGAACAAAGTAGAATCTATTATCTTGAGTTAATCATATTCTCCTGTGTAATTCAGATAATTACAGATCTAGTTATAGGCAGAAGAGATATTAATTATGACCAGGATAAGAAAGCATTCTATGAAAGAACAGAAATCAATCCTATTTGGGATGATTTTTAAAAGGTTATTAGATCTTCTTTGAAGAAGTGTTTATTTAGTTCATTGGCCCATTTTTTGATTGGATCATTTATTTTTCTGGAATTGAGCTGCATAAGTTGCTTGTATATTTTTGAGATTAGTTGTTTGTCAGTTGCTTCATTTGCTATTATTTTCTCCCATTCAGAAGGCTGTCTTTTCACCTTGCTTATAGTTTCCTCTGTTGTGCAGATGCTTTTAAGTTTAATTAGATCCCATTTGTTTATTTTTGCTTTTATTTCCAGCATTCTGGGAGGTGTATCATAGAAGATCTTGCTGTGATTTATGTCGGAGAGAGTTTTGCCTATGTTCTCCTCTAGGAGTTTTATACTTTCTGGTCTTACATTTAGATCTTTAATCCATTTTGAGTTTATTTTTGTGTATGGTATTAGAAAGTGATCTAATTTCATTCTTTTACAAGTGGTTGGCCAGTTTTCCCAGCACTACTTGTTAAAGAGATTGTCTTTAATCCATTGTATATTCTTGCCTCCTTTATCACAGATAAGGTGTCCATAGGTGTGTGGATTTATCTCTGGGCTTTCTATTTTGTTCCACTGATCTATACTTCTGTCTTTATGCCAGTACCATGCTGTCTTGATGACTGTGGCTCTGTAGTAGAGCCTGAAGTCAGGTAGGTTGATTCCTCCAGTTCTATTCTTCTTTCTCAAGATTGGTTTGGCTGTTCGAGGTTTTTTGTATTTCCATACAAATTGTGAAAGTATTTGTTCTAGCTCTGTGAAAAATACCACTGGTAGCTTGTTAAGGATTGCATTGAATCTGTAGATTGCTTTGGGTAGTACACTCATTTTCACTATATTGATTCTTTAAATCCATGAACATGGTATATTTCTCCATCTATTAGTGTCCTCTTTGTTTTCTTTCATCAGTGTTTTATAGTTTCCTATATATAGATCTTTAGTTTCTTTAGGTAGATATATTCCTAAGTATTTTATTCTTTTCATTGCAATGATGAATGGTATTGTTTCCTTAATTTCTTTTTCTACTTTCTCATTATTAGAGTATAGGAATGCAAGGGATTTCTGTGTGTTGATTTTATGTCCTGCAACTTTACTATACTCATTGATTAGCTCTAGTAATTTTCTGATGGAGTCTTTAGGGTTTTCCATGTAGAGGATCATGTCTTCTGCAAACAGTGAGAGTTTTACTTCTTCTTTTCCAATTTGGATACCTTTTATTTGCTTTTCTGCTCTGATTGCTGTGGCCAAAACTTCCAGAACTATGTTAAATAGACATTTCTCCAAAGAAGATATACGGATGGCTAACAAACATAAAAAGATGCTCAACATCATTTATTATCAGAGAAATGCAAATCAAAACCACAATGAGGTACCATTTCACACCAGTCAGAATAGCTGTGATCCAGAAGTCTACAAACAATAAATGTTGGAGAGGGTGTGGAGAAAAGGGAACTCTTTTACACTGTTGGTAGGAATGCAAACTAGAACAGCTACTATGGAGAACAGTATGGAGATTCCTTTAAAAATTGCAAATAGAACTGCCTTATGACCCAGCAATCCCACTGCTGGGCATACACACCGAGGAAACCAGAAATGAAAGAGACACGTGTACCCCAGTGTTCATCGTAGCACTGTTTATAATAGCCAGGACACGGAAACAACCTAGATGTCCATCAGCAGATGAGTGGATAAGAAAGCTGTAGTACATATACATAATGGAGTATTACTCAGCCATTAAAAGAATGCATTTGAAGCAGCTCTAATGAGGTGGATGAAACTGGAGCCTATTTGATCCAGAGAGATGATATGGGGTGGGAGGTGGGAAGGGGGTTCAGGATTGGGAACTCATGTACAGCCGTGGCAGATTCATGTCAATATATGGCAAAGCCAATACAGTATTGTAAAGCAAAATAAATTAAAAATAAAAGGTTAGTAGATGAGAATGTACTTGAGCTAAAACTTTGAAAATATGCCTTTGTTTTAAAATAAAATAATCCATGCTCTCTAAGGCTATCACCNTTTGTAAAATTTTATGTACACTGAGCCATCTATGTTTCTACTTTTGCTTTCATAAATAGAAAAGCAGTCATCAACTTGAGGTGAAAATACTGGTAATTATTCATTTTTTCCTAGTTGTATTATTTTAGATATAAGTGTTTACCCTTTTTAACTAAGTGACAAACTATTTTCTGATATGTTGCAAGATAAGAATCCAGCACTGTATTTCAAAATGGTTAGCTTTAACCTTAACATCATTTAGCCAGTGTTCTATATCTGTCTCTTATACACATCTAGATGTGTATAAGAGACAGGACAAATCATGAGAAACAGAATCTTGCTTAAACTTTTTAACTTCCCATGTCTGGGTGAATTTTTTCCTTGTGGTGAAAGTTTCTACAGCATTTGTTTTATTATTCTTTTCTAAAGAAACATGATAGTTTCTTTAGAAAGTTTAAAATTTTAAAAACAGAAACGTGGCATAGCTCTTTCAGCCTGAAGAAATCAGACACAAAAACACAACCCCACAAAGAAAGCAATGGCAAATGGGGGACGATTCCAAAGTTACCATGTGGGATAGCTGTGATAGTGTGTAATGGGAAAATGGGAAAAGTAGATAAAGGAGTGGATTTCTAGTGACACGGATATGTTGGATTTGATTAAACAAGCAATGGGGAATTAGGAATATGTGCCAATTTCCAGTGTAAGAGTTGAATTGGAGAGATCAGAAAATAAACACGTAGATCCTCAGGATAATATTTCAGCAAGAAGCTATTGACCCAACTAGGGCAATAGAAGCCAAGTAATGCATGTGAGAGTTCTGTGTGGTTTCTATAAAACTTCAAAATCATAGTCACAGGAACACTGAAGAACAGACAGCAGTGTGTGGCTTGTCATCTTCTGTATTGTGCCAGTAAACTCCAGTCAGACAACATGAACGTAGAAAAGATGTTAGGGCTAAAGGCTATCATAAAATTATCTCAATAGTTTTATAATAATGAGATGAAGTTCAGAAGGTCCTTTTGAAATAGCTGAATCCCAATATAAATTGGCCAAGCAAAATCACAGACACTGTGAACTTGATAAATAATTTTCTTTCTAAAAATACCCCTCCCAAAGATTTTCAGTTAAGAATAGCAAAACTAACTTGAAAAAAAAGACAGAGAGAGAGAGAGAGAGGAGCAATCACAGCTTAAAACTACAAATATGTAAATCCTCTCTTTATCTGAATAAAAATCTTAGTAATGTAATAGTAAAAAATTCAGTGATAGGCTCCATAGAGATGACTTATCAGATACATATAAAGAAAGAAAGTGAAGTCATTCAGTCGTGTCTGACTCTTTTCAACCCTGTGAACTGTAGCCTACCAGGCTTCTCCATCGGTGGGATTCTCCAGGCAGAGTACTGGAGTGGGTTACCATTTCCTTCTCCAGGGGATCTTCCCAACCCAGGGATCACAATGGAGGCAGATGCTTTAACCCCTGAGCCACAAGGGAAGTGGTTTACTTGCTATTTAACTTCGTTTACTTTTTGGCATGCAAACCTTTCATGGGTGACTAATTACTGTTCTGTCATTTGTAAAATTTTATGTACACTGAGCCATCTATGTTTCTACTTTTGCTTTCATAAATAGAAAAGCAGTCATCAACTTGAGGTGAAAATACTGGTAATTATTCATTTTTTCCTAGTTGTATTATTTTAGATATAAGTGTTTACCCTTTTTAACTAAGTGACAAACTATTTTCTGATATGTTGCAAGATAAGAATCCAGCACTGTATTTCAAAATGGTTAGCTTTAACCTTAACATCATTTAGCCAGTGTTCTATATCTCCCTCATTGAATTCAGATACATTTTTGTTATGTAATGGCTAACTTCAAAAACACTACCAAATATTGTTATTCATTGATAAATTAAAAGACCATTCAAATGAATATGTTGAATATATAGGTAAGACCTTAGAAGACAAGAATGTGAAAGATTATCAGTCTCTCAAAAATATTCAACTTTTTAATGCTAATGGAGTCTATTTAATCTCAGAATGTGTTTAGAGCCACTGAAATGCTTTTGATCTTTGTGCCCTTTCTTTGTAGGGGCAGAGGTGATTGCTTTTAATTGGAGAAAGAAAAGGTCATTCGACTTGGAAAGAAAAAGACAAGAAGTAGACAAACTGAGAAAGATAGAATTTAAGGGATGCTATCTCATTTTAAAAGACGCTTACTCCTTGAAAGGAAAGCTATGATCAACCTAGATGGCATATTCAAAAGCAGAGACATTACTTTGCCGACTAAGGTCTGTCTAGTCAAGGCTATAGTTTTTTTCAGTAGCCATGTAGGGATGTGAGAGTTGGACTGTGAAGAAGGCTGAGGGCCGAAAAATTGATGCTTTTGAACTGTGGTGTTGGAGAAGACTCTTGAAAGTCCTTTGGACTGCAAGGAGATCCAACCAGTCCATTCTGAAGGAGATTAGCCCTGGGATTTCTTTGAAAGGAATGATGCTAAAGCTGAAACTCTAGCACTTTGGCCACCTCATGTGAAGAGCTGACTCACTGGAAAAGATGCTGATGTTGGGAGGGATTGGGGGCAGGAGAAGGGGACGACCAAGGATGAGATGGCTGGATGGCATCACGGACTCGATGGGCATGAATCTGAGTGAACTCCGGGAGTGAGTGATAGACAGGGAGGCCTGGCATGCTGTGATTCATGGGGTCACAAAGAGTCGGACACGACTGAGGGACTGAACTGAACTGATCTCATTTTCTGATCCTAGACAATTCTTGGTCTGCTTTCGATATAAGAGAAAAGATTCCAAAGAGACAGAACTGTTCATGATGGACTTTGGAGACTATTGGCATAGCAAATTAACTTTGAGTGCAGATGATAGACTGGGATAAGAAACTGCTCTGACTGCCTTTTAGGAATCCAGCAGCCTCCAGAGGTTTGGAAGATTTAGGCAAAGTCAAAAATCACCCTTGGTGAACACTGACTTTACCCAGCAGAAGCACATATTTTGTATTAAGTGCCTTTGGAGGACACATCCCAGTGGCTCAATGGTAAAGAATCCACCTACCAATGCAGGAGACACAGGAGACATGGCTTCAATACCTTGGTTGGGAGATTCCCTGAAGGAGGAAATCGCAACCCATTCTACTATTTGGATTGTGCATGAGGGACAGGGGAGCCAAGTGGCTACAGTCCATAGGATCATAAAGAGACTGACAGGACTGAGCCACTGAGCATGCATGCCTTAGTAGGGTTAGATATAGGAAAGGGAGAATAAAATGTTACTTAGCAGGCACATTTGAGGCCAACCCTTGAGAATCTGAGCAAATAAGTGGACGCCCAGAAGTCAACCTTCTCTCTTAGCATATTGGCTGGTTGGTGTGGGAATCACCACAATTTTGCCTGTAATGTCAAACGTGATTCTATTTTGTAGAAACATAATAGATATCAAGGATAAATTTGAAATCGAAGAAATCTCAGGGAAATTATGGTTGATCATAATAGCTAATATGATTTGAACTTTCATTTTGCTAGATGGTATTCTATGCAATGTGACTATAATTCATTCTTCTCATAGCCTTATATGGAAATGGCTATCCTAAAATACATGATGACAGTAGGTTTGTAGGTTTGTGTCAGACAAATGTCAGCGAGTTATACTTTAAACATCCATAGTAGCCCTAACAGTTAGAAATTTTAAGAACATAATTTAGAATCACATGAAGCAGTAAACAGTCCAGCTGAATTTACCAAACAGTAGAGCTGTCTAGGTTGGTGATACTCATTGTAATCTGATAGGAAAATTAGGTAACTGGGTGGCTTATTCTCAAGTATGTGGGTTTCTACTCTAACTTTTAGAATTTAAGGACATAGTAATTGTATAAAAAAGCTTAACCTGATATATTTATATTAAAAGTCTCTTTAAAAGGGATAGTTTTATGAAAAACTGAAAGTTTCAATAAAGTGAAACCTTCTCTTAGGTTGGAACAATCCCACTCCTAGGTATCTACCTTAAATAAATACTTTTGTTCACATTAATTCCATACATAGATGATTAGAATGGCTTTATTTATAAGCATCCCAAACTGAAAACCATTCAGTATCTTTCAGCAGGTGAAGGAATAAACATATTTTCTTCATCCATACAATGGAATATTAACAATTAAAAGGAAAGAACAATTTATAAACACAACAAGGGTTGAATCTCAAAGCATTATGCTAAGAAAGTAAGCTCGTTTCAAAACATTAAATTTTATACTGTATGAGCTCTTCTACATGACTTTCTAAAAAGCAGAACTATGGTCCAGGAGAAGAATTTGTTGGCTTATGAAAGTAAAGACTGGAGGGAATGTGTGACTAAAAAGGGCAACACAAGATAATTTTGGAGGGTGTGATAATGGAAATCTGTGTCCTAATTGTCTGTACATGCATTTATATATATGTTATGTTCTAATTGTTTATACATGGGTTAAAATTCATGGAATTGTAGATCACAAAAGAATCCATTTTATTTTGAATTAACTTTAAATAAGCTGTGTCTTTTAAGAACTTAAAACATTGTACTAATATGATATGCCTCAAACATAAATATTTACATATAAATGAGCAAATTTTAAATCAGGAAAATTTAGAATTGAATGAAGAAATATTTGAGAAAAGCAAATACTTCATTACTTTATTAGAGAAAGGAAATCTTTTCATCTGAGATAAACAGAATAAGTAATTACTTCATAATAAAATCTAGTCTATAAATTTAATGTAATAGCTTCATAACTATAATTTCAAATATGTTGTGGGAAAGTGAAAGTGTTAGTGACTCAGTAATGTGCAGCTCTTTGTGACCCCATGTGCTATAGCCCACCAGATTCCTCTGTCCATGGGATTTTTCAGGCAAGAGTACTGGAGTGGGTTGCCATTCCCTTGCTTCACAACTAGCCAGCCCCTATTTGCAAGGAGCTGAGAAAATGTTGGCGCTCAGGTTGGAATTAAGACTGATACTGAAATGTGTCATAGAAGAATCTACTGAATAGCTCTCAGTCCAGTGTTTTGAAAGTTACATTACAACAAGGGATCTCAGCTTTAAAAAATAGAAATAAAAAATACAACAAAACATTCTAATCTAGTTTCACCTTCCATCTTAAATATTGGAGAGTGTCATGGTGGATTTCACTACTTTTTTTTTTCTAACCTGAAATTTTCTTCTTAAAAAGTTGTGTGTGAGTGTGTGGGTGTGTGTGTGTGCATGTGTGAGTGTGTGTGTGTGAGTGTGTGTGTGTATGAGAGAGAGAGTTTGGGTTGTATCTGTTGTACCGTTATTTCTTTATGTCTTCATGGTTCATGTTTATCACTTGTGAGATCGGTTTAATGGTTTAAGTAGAGTGTAAAGTCCTTTCCAGCTCATTAACATTATCAATTTTACCAGTTCCTTGGTTAAAGACACATAATGGGTTATATTAGGTAAAGTTTGTCAGGGCAAATGATCTCTTATTTGATTTTCATATGCAATATAAAAGAATTTCCATCCTTTTAAGGTTAAAAATAATTTATACATGAAAGTCAAATTTTTTTCCTGACAAGCTATATGAAAGTTTCTTTAATAAAATGTTTACAAGAGGTTTTTGTCAATAATAGCAAACTTTATAACCTGATTGGTTAAATTTTTTAATTTAAATTTATTTATTTTAATTGGAGGCTAATTGTTTTTATTGGTTTTGCCATACATCAATGTTGGGAGCCAGTGTGAGGAGTCCCACCCATGACAAGGTCATGTATCAGAGATCTGATGTGCAAGGTTGAGTCAGATCTCAGGTTTTCCCCCTGGTATTTCCTGAGCATGTCCATCCTGCCTTATTGTATTGTACTTTTCCACTCTCCTGACACACTCTGGAAAAAGTCATCTCCAGGCTTTAGTCTTCTGCATTTGAAAGGGTGTTTCAATCCAAAAACCCCTCTGATGGCTTACTAGCCTGCCTGCAGGACTCGTACAGCTGCGCATGTGATTGTTTGAGGCTTCCCAACCGTGGAGCTTCTGAGGAGTCAAAATCATTAGAATAGGACTGATTAAAGGTTTCATTTGTTGAGCCAATACTTGCTGCCAAATTTTTGTATCCTTTATTTTTAGATATAGTTGGTATATAGAAAAACAGGTAGTAGACCTGGTATTAGCAACATTAGATATTTGAGTTAAGTACTTTCTTTGTTATAACCCACTGCACCTTTGTTCTACAGAAATGTAACTTTATTTAGTACTTTGAGGGTGATGTAGAGTAAAGAAAAACCCTTCTAGGGAAAAGGATTTTTCTGGTTGATAGACAATTATCCAGGAAGAAAGCCATAAAAAGGTTAAAAAGCCTCTTAGCCAGAAGATAATGTAAACCACCTGAGACCTTTTGTATACGGGAGGATATGCAAAAAGAAAGCCTTGTTTGTCTCAGTGAGGGTCCGGACTACTGCCCTTGCATAACTCTGCATATTCCACTATTTCTTTATGTACAACTTGGGGTATATAAGCTAATTTTGAAAAATAAAGTTTTTGGGTTCTTGCACCCATGCTGGGCTTCCCCGTGTCATTCTTTTCTCTCCTTTTTCAGCTGAATTCCCATCTGGAACACGGAGGCTCACCATGTCTACTTACTTGCCCTGGCTGCTAAGACCCACACGAAAGGGAGCCTAAGGTGAGGCACCCTTTGATATCCAAGTGGGTGCTGGTGGCCTAATGTAGATGGTGCAAACCTCTTGTCTTGAGATTTTATTGGTTTTCCCTGTAAACCAAGTTATTCAGCATCTTTACTTCACTTAATTTTCTTACTATACTAGTTCTTCCTAATCTTATATCTCTAAATAACGTTTTCCTCACTTGTCTGTCTCCCCTTCAAATCACCCTGGATCCACCAGGGCTGGACCCCAGCACATCAACATGAATCTGCCACGGGTGTACACATGTTCCCCATCCTGAACCCCCCTCCTACTTCCCTCTTCATGCCATCCCTCTATTCATTTGATTAGTGTTGAGCTTAATTTCAAAACTTAAAGATTTTTCCCCTAATTTCTGTTCATCTTTCATATCTTTCTGGTATTCACATATTATTTATTTATAAGTTTATGTATTAGAATATCACTATGTTATAATCATTTATATTTATCCAGATTTTTAAAACAACTTTAATGAAGTATGATTTACATGCAAAAAGCTGTACATAGGTAATGTGTGCAACTTGATGAATTTGGAGTCAACCATCACCATAGTCTATGCCATAAACATATTCATCACTTTCAAAAATTTCATGTCATCTTCTTTATTTATGTTTACTGCTGTTTTTGTTATAAAACAACATAAGATTTACTCTTACAAACTTTAAAGTATACAAAGCAGTATTGTAAAATATAGACACTGCTATACAATATATCTTTAAAACTTATTCATCTTATATAACCCAAGTATTATTCCTTGACTAACACCGTCCCCATAAACCCCCTTCAGTTCAGTTCAGTTGCTCAGTCGTGTCTGACTCTTTGTGACCCCATGAATCGCAGCATGCCAGGCCCTCCTGTCCATCACCAACTCCTGGAGTTCACTCAAACTCACATCCATCGAGTCAGTGATGCCATCCAGCCATCTCATCCTCTGTCGTCCCCTTCTCCTTCTGCCCCCAATCCCTCCTAGCATCAGGGTCTTTTCCAATGAAGTCAACTCTTCGCGTGAGATGTCCAAAATACTTCCCCTTAGACCAGGCTAACCAACCTTCTACTCTCTGCTCATCTAGATTTTCCATCTTTAATTTTTGATTGTAAATTGATCCCTAGGGTAGATTTTCTGTGGTACTGCATTTCTGACCAAATTCTCTTGATAAGATATATGTTATAGATATTTAAAAAAAAAGATTTGGGATCTGACTGTAGAGTATACACATATTTGCATCTTGAACCTTCATTAATATTACATAATAGATATTTTGAATGTCATTGTTGAAAGAAATCCTTTATTAATAATTTATTTTATGCACCATTTTCTGTCATGAAATGAATGGTCATTAATATTATCTATATAGTGTTTTCATAATGAACAAACTTATGAAGGATTATTTACGCAATTTCTGATTATGTCCTTATATAATCTCTAGATGCAGATTACTTGATTAAACGCAAGGAATTTTAAAATATTTCTGTGCAAATTGCATTGCAGAAATGCTAATATTTGCATCTACAGTATGAGGGCTCATCCTATACCAATAGTTTTTATTCTAGTCTTTTTCTCTCAAGATGCAAAGTATATTCATCTGCATTTCATTTTACTCTATTTTTCAAACCTTATCCTGCTGTTTAGCTTACTTTCAATTATTTAAAATATGTGAAATTTCTTCTTATTTAATGTAAAAATATAGTTTTATTTTAACCCAAATACTTCACCAAATATTCCACCACCTGAAAAGTTGTTTTAAAAATATCAGTTCAGTTCAGTTGCTCAGCCATGTCTGACTCTTTGTGACCCCATGGATTACAGTACAAAAGACTTCCCTGTCCATCACCAACTCCCTTAATTTACTCAAACTCATGTCCATTGAGTTGGTGATACCATCCAACTTTCTCATCCTCTGTCATCCCCTTCTCCTCTTGCCCTCAATATTTCCCAGCATCAGGATCTTTTCTAATAAATCAGTTCTTCACAACAGGTGGCCAGAGTACTGGAGTTTCAGCTTCAACATCAGTCCTTCCAATGAATACTCAGGACTCTTTTCCTTTAGGATGGATTGGTTGGATCTCCTTGCAGTCCAAGGAACTCTCAAGAGTCTTCTCCAACATCACATTTCAAAAGCATCAGTTTCTCGGTGCTCAGCTTTCTTTAAAGTCCAACTTACATCCATCATGACTACTGGAAAAAACATAGCTTCGACTGGATGGACCTTTGTTGGCAAAATAAAGTCTCTGCTTTTTAGTATGCTGGCTAGGTTGGTCATAATTTTTCTTCCAAGGAGTAAGCGTCTTTTTATTCCATGGCTGTGACAAACTCCTTTCCCAATGTGGAACCAGTCTATTGTTCCATGTCCAGTTCTAACTGTTGCTTCCTGTCTGCATACAGATTTCTCAGGAGACAGAGCAGGTGGTCTGGTATTCTCATATATTTAAGAATTTTCCAGAGTTTGATGTGGTCCACACAGTCAAAGGTTTTGGCATGTCAATAAAGCAGAAGTAAATATTTTTCTGAAACTCTCTTGCTTTTTCAATTATCCAACCAAGAGGATGTTTGCTATGACCAGTGTGTTCTCTTGGGAAAACTCTTTTAGTCTTTGCCCTGCTTCATTCTGTACTCTAAGGCCAAATTTGCCTGTTACTTCAGGTGTTTCTTTTTTTAATTTTTAATTTTACTTTATTTTGCTTTACAATACTGTATTGGTTTTGCCATACATTGACAAGAATCTGCCACGGGTGTACATGAGTTCCCAATCCTGAACCCTCCTCCCACCTCCCACCCCATATCATCTCTCTGGATCATCATCTCCGTGCACAAACCCAAGCCTCCTGTATCCTGTATCGAACATAGACTGGCGATTCGTTTCTTACCTGATAGTATACATGTTACAATGCCATTCTCCCAAATCATCCCACCCTCTCCCTCTCCCATAGAATCCAAAAGTCTGTTCTATACATCTGTGTCTCTTTTGCTGTCTCACATACAGGGTTATTGTTACCATCTTTCTAAATCCCATATATATGTGTTAGTATATACTGTATTGATGTTTTTCTTTCTGGCTTACTTCACTCTGTATAATAGGCTCCAGTTTCACCCACCTCATTAGAACTGATTCAAATGCATTCTTTTTAATGGCTGAATAATACTGCATTGTGTATATGTACCACAGCTTTCTTATCCATTCATCTGCTGATGGACATTTAGGTTGTTTCCATGTCCTGGCTATTATAAACAGTGATGCGATGAACATTGGGGTACATGAATTTTTTTTCTTTTCTGATTTCCTTGGTGTGTATGCCCAGCAGTGGGATTGCTAGGTCATAAGGCAGTTCTACTTGCAATTTTTTAAGGAATCTCCACACTGTCCTCCATAGTGGCTGTACTAGTTTGCTTTCCCACCAACAATGTAAGAGGGTTCCCTTTTCTCTACACCCTCTTCAGCATTTATTGCTTGTAGACTTTTGGATCGCAGCCATTCTGACTGGTGTGACATGGTACCTCATTGTGGTCTTGATTTGCATTTCTCTGATAACGAGTGATGTTGAGCATCTTTTCATGTGTTTGTTAGCCATCCGTATGTCTTCTTTGGAGAAATGCCTATTTAGTTCTTTGGCCCATTTTTTGATTGGGTCATTTATTTTTCTGGAGTTGAGCTGCATAAGTTGCTTGTATATTTTTGAGATTAGTTGTTTGTCAATTGCTTCATTTGCTATTATTTTCTCCCATTCTGAAGGCTGTCTTTTCACCTTGCTTATAGTTTCCTTTGTTGTGCAGAAGATTTTAAGTTTAATTAGATCCCATTTGTTTATTTTTGATTTTATTTCCAATATTCTGGGAGGTGGATCATAGAGGATCCTGCTGTGATTTATGT
>SJYW01039055.1:104655-117767 GCA_006410735.1 Raphicerus campestris
TATACAGTGGAAGTGAGAAATAGATTTAAGGGACTAGATCTGAAAGATGGAGTGCCTGATGAACTATGGATGGAGGTTCATGACATTGTACAGGAGACAGGAATCAAGACCATCCCGAAGAAAAAGCAATGCAAAAAAGCCAAATAGCTGTCTGAGGAGGCCATACAAATAGCTGTGAAAAGAAGAGAACCAAAGAGCAAAGGATAAAAGGAAATATATAAGCATCTGAAGAATAGCAAGGAAAGATAAGAAAGCCTTCCTCAGTAATCAATGCAAAGAAATAGAGGAAAACAATAGAGTGGGAAAAGACTAAAGATCTCTTCAAGAAAATTAGAGATACTAAGGGAACATTTCATGCAAAGATGGGCTCGATAAAGGACAGAAATGGTATGGACCTAACAGAAGCAGAAGATATTAAGAAGAGGCGGCAAGAATACACAGAAGAACTGTACAAAAAAGAGATCTTCACGGCCCAGATAATCACAATTGTGTGATCACTCACCTAGAGCCAGACATCCTGGAATGTGAAGTCAAGTGGGCCTTAGGAAGCATGACTACAAACAAAGCTAGTGGAGGTGATAAAATTCCAGGTGAGTTATTTCATATCCAGTTGAGTTATTTCATATCCTGAAAGATGATGCTGTGAAAGTGCTGTGCTCAATATGCCAGCAAATTTGGAAAACTCAGCAGTGTCCACAGGACTGGAAAAGGTCAGTTTTCATTCCAATTCCAAAGAAAGGCAATATCAAAGAATTCTCAAACTACCACACAGTTGTACTCATTTCACATGCTAGTGGAGAAGGCAATGGCACCACACTCCAGTACTCTTGCCTGGAAAATCCCATGGACGGAGGGGCTTGGTAGGCTGCAGTCCATGGGGTTGCTAAGAGTTGGAGACAACTGAGCGACTTCACTTAGACTTTTCACTTTCATGCATTGGAGAAGAAAATGACAACCGACTCCATTATTCTTGCCTGGAGAATCCCAGGAATTGGGGAGCCTGGTGGGCTGCCATCTGTGGGGCCTCTCAGAGTCGGACACGACTGAAACAACTTAGCAACTTAGCAACACATGCCAGTAAAGTAATGCTTAAAATTCTCCAAGTCAGGCTTCAGCAATACATGAACCATGAGCTTCCAGATGTTCCAACTGGTTTTAGAAAAGGCAGAGGAACCAGAGATCAAACTGCTAATACATGCTAGATCATTGAAAAAACAAGAGAGTTCCAGAAAAACATCTATTCCTGTTTTATTGACTATGCCAAAACCTTTGACTGTGTGGATCACAATAAACTGTGGAAAATTCTGAAAGAGATGGGAATACCAGACCACCTGACCTGCCTCTTGAGAAACCTATATGCAGGTCAAGAAACAACAGTTAGAACTGGACATAGAATGACAGACTGGTTCCTAATAGGAAAAGGAGTATGTCAAGGCTGTATATTGTCACCTTGTTTATTTAAATTGCATACAGAGTACTCCAGTGTCCTTGCCTGGAGAATCCCAGGGATGGGGGAGCCTGGTGGGCTGCTGTCTATGGGGTCACACAGAGTCGGACTTTACTGAAGCAACTTAGCAGCAGCAGCAGCAGAGTACATCATGAGAAACACTGGGCTGGAGGAAGCATCAGCTGGAATCAAGTTTGCTGGGGGAAATATCAATAATATCAGGTATCTTCAGATGACATCACTCTTATGGCAGAAAGTGAAGAACTAAAGAGCCTCTTGATGAAAGTGAAAGAGGAGAGTAGAAAAGTTCACTTAAAGCTCAACATTCAGAAAACTAAGATCATGGCATCTGGTCCTATCACTTCATGGAAAATAGATGGGGAAACAGTGTCAGACTTTATTTTTTGGGCTCCAAAATCACTGCAGATGGTGACTGCAGCCATGAAATTAAAAGATGCTTACTCCTTGGAAGAAAAATTATGACCAACCTAGATAGCATATTCAAAAGCAGAGGCATTACTTTGCCAACTAAGGTCCAGCTAGTCAAGGCTATGGTTTTTCCTGTGGTCATATGAGGATGTGAGAGTTGGACTCTGAAGAAAGCTGAGTGCTGAAGAATTGATACTTTTGAACTGTGGTGTTGGAGAAACTACAGGGTTTCTTCCCTGAAAGGGAAGTCACTCAATCGGGTCTGACTCTTAGCGACTCCACGGACTGCAGGCCACCAGGCCCCTCCGTCCATGGGACTTTCCAGGCAAGAGAACTGGAGTGGGGTGCCACTGCCTTCTCCAGGTCTCATGATTACAAAGCTCAGATACTTTTTCTGTTAATTTCAGAGAGCAAAAAAGAGAGCTGGCTCTTGATCAAAAGCTAGCTCTTGGTATTTGTTGCTTAACTACAGTTTTTTCTCTTGTTGGTTCATTATATACACTTACATATAGAGCCCCTTCTTTTGTCCAAGATGATAATCCTAGAAACTTGAAGATTTGCTGTCTTTGCTATAAATCAGCAGAATGCAGATTTTTTAAATTGTGATTTTACATTCTTTTATTGATATTTGTTTTAAATGTAGTCATATATACTGTTAGAAAAGGTTTAATTACAATCAACTTTTATATTTCATAGAAGCTTATAATTACACTTTAAATATTGTAGCTGTAGAAGATATATTATTAGTTCATTCTTTCATTAAATAAATTTGAATATATATATATATTTATTCCCAGGAATATAGATATTTACATAGAGAGAAAGAATGGTTAGATATAGATTATAGCTACAGTGGGCAAGCATTTTGATGTATGGCAAAACCAATGCAGTATTATAAAGTAAAAAAAAAATACTACTTCAACACATTAAAAAAAAAAAGAAAATAAATTCTTCTTGATATATCACAGCTTATGTTCACAGAGCAAGTCAAAACTTATTTCTAGCTAAAAAATAATTTATCTGCAAACATTTTCCCTGTCAACCAAGACTGAAGATGTAAAAGGGGTTTCCTAATATTCACACAAATAGCTGAGCAGACAAATGTACTCTTTTAATAAACGAGATTCCCTTTGCATGTGACTAAGCTTTTGTTACAAATATAAAAAGCTATATTTTTTGCATCTGTTTATGGGTCATTGAGCTGAACAGAAGTGAAGTTTTAATCAGATTGAGGAGAAGAGTGCTCTAATAGCTGACATTGCTTAGATTAAGACCTATCTCGTCAGAGTGATCTGAGAAGAGCTTCAGTGAACTGGGAACTTGCGGCACGCTATGCATGGCACTGCAGTGTAATTCTCTGTCCACACTGACTTACTATTATTCAAGAGTCTATTTATAGAATGCTAATAAATAAGCTTCTAGTTACCCCATGTAGTACATTTCCTAACTTTATTTCTTAGTTTACAAGGTGTCGACTTGAAATTGGTGGGTTTTTTCCTTTAAATATTTGAATAAAGTAGAAAATCATGTCCAGGTTGATGTTCAGAAACAAAAGATGACAGTTCAATCAGAAAATTAGGATAGATGCACAGTCTTTGTAACTTTACTTATTTGGGAAATGGAAGATCAAGGGTTAAAGTGCTTCCATAGGTGAGTGCTTTGTTTTGTTTTTTGATTCATGAAAGGATAATTATATTACAGCGACTAAATATTTATATTACTCTTCCACATATTTGGGCCACGGATTTGATAAGACATAAAAATATATTAAAATATACTAACATTAAAGTATCTGATAAGTAAGTGGTAATTGCTCAAACTTTGTAAAAATCTAGAAAGTCTGCCAGATTTGAGTTTGAACTAAATGATGTGAAATCATATTATTGCTTCTATTATTTTGACTCATGCTATTAATTTAGTTTGGAAAATACTAACATGATTGGGCACAGATTTTTCTTTTTCTTTTTTTTTCAAATTTGTATTGAGGACCTTTTCTCAGAATTGATCGTTTTGTACACTTGTGTCATATACTCACTTCAGTTTAATGCACATGATGATTGTCGACACATATGTCGTCTCCCGTACATTTGTATATTCCCTATAAAAATGAGTTATTCTTTCCAGTCACCCAGAATCAAATATGCTGCTGCATGAAGAGCATACACTGAATCTTTGTTGAAACCACCTGAATTTTTTCTTCATTGAAATAAATGTCTAGAATCACATGTCATCAGTCAATACTTATTTAAAACAGTGAATATTATTAAAACATTTAAGCAGAAAGAAACAGTGTGTATTCCTGACACCCAGTTTAATCCTATCACTTCATAAATTTTTCATGAAATTTCCATAATCCTAGTGGGGGCAATAATTTAGCAAACGTAAGTGACAATAAACACTATACATGTTCTCTGTTTGTTATTGTTGTTTACTTGCTAAGTCAGGTCCACTCTTTACTGACCCTATGGACTGTAGCCCACCAGACTCCTCTGCCCATGGGATTTCCCAGTCAAGAATACTGGCAGTGGATTGTCACTTCCTTCTCCAGGGGATCTTTCCAGCCCAGGAACTGAACCTGTATTTCATGCTCGGCATGTGGATTCTTTACCATCTGAGCCAACTGGGAAGTCCTATATACTTTATTAACAAGGTTTTATTCTCATAATTTTATGGTTCTTTCCTATCTGACCCTTGACATCAACAGATGAGACAAAGATTTCTAAGAATGAAAGTTAATTTTGCTAAAATTCAAGCTGTTAACAAATGGTTAAAATTGTGCTAGTTACTGTTTCAGTTTGAATTATGATTTACCTGCAGTGCTATTTAAGGTTTTATGAACTTTGAGTATTATGGAGAAGGGATACACTTGATAGAAATGTTGCCAACCTCCTTAACCTTATTAATTAAGGTAATGCTATATTGAAAATAATCACAGAGAAAGTGTTACAGGAAACAATGAGGACCGAAACTGGGCATATATTTTTATGACCCATATTGTTTAAAATGCTGTTCACTCATTTATTTATTTATGAATTTATCCACAAGACATTTATTAAATATCTATAATTTGAAAGCCATTATGCATTGTAACTAAATACAATTGTCTGTTCTACATCAAAATATTGAAATACAGGAGCTTTATTTATTTAATTGATTTATATTCCCACAAAACTAGAGTAGAAATTGATTTATTAAATATGTTCATTGTTGTTTGTTCAAAATAAATGTAGTTGTATTTCAAAAAGAAAGAAATAAAATACTAGAAATGAGAATAATCTCATAAATTTACATAAAAAATTTGAGACACATTTTTATAAAGTATTTTTATTTTACTTATATGCTTTGTTAGTTCCTTAGAAAGTATGTATTTAGCATCTATCATAATGCAAAGAGCTGACTCTTTAGAAAAAACCCTGATGCTGGGAAAGATGAATACAGGAGGAGAAGGGTACGACAGAGGATGAGATGGTTGGATAACATCGCCAACTCATTAACATGAGTTTGAGCAAGCTCCAGGAGATGGTGAAGGAGAGGGAAGCCTGGCGTGCTGCAGTCCACGGGGCTGCAGAGTCGCACACAGCTGAGCGATAACAGCAGCAGCGATCATGTCGACAGTGCATTATGAACGGGGTTACAGCAGCAAGCAAAACAAATACAGGCTGATTTCAGGGAAAATTCAGACTACTGGGCGAGTTCCATAATGATTATATTTTAAGGGGAATACATAATTGCTTACATAATATTTTATGTTTTATGTAAGTTAGGTACAGAGAGCTATAGAAATATATGATACAGCCCCAGAACTTAATGGCTAATTGTATGTGGGAGAAAAAGGTGAAGGATTAAACCTTGGTTCTAGGCTGCATACACTGTTGGAGACATTCACAGAAACAGGTATCTTAGATTATTGATTTCACATTTTCATAGGGTATCATTCACAGGTTTGCAATGAAAATCATTAACTTTGGTTTTGGACATAAACTTGGTATGCATTTGAAAGCTGTACGTTTGACAAGGAGACAGTTGTATATATGTGTTGTAAACTTCAATGAAGAAATAATCATGTAATTTATGGGCCATATAGAATAAATGAAACCATAAGATCATAGACAAAAGATACAGAATGAGAAGAAAATAACACCTCAGATACTGAAATATTTTAATTTCTAATAGTGGTCCTGAGCAAAGAATACAGACTAAAAATAGCCAGATAAATAGAATGAAAATCAAGACAGTATACTGTTAGCTTGATGATGTTAATTATCTCACAATATATTAAAGCATCATATTGTACACATTAAATATGAACCAGTTTTTTGGTCAGTGATACCTCAAAAAATTTATTCTTAATTAATCTTAGTTAGATAAAAATTTCTTTGCTAAGGTCAAGTTTTCACTGTGACAAATATAAGACATTGTACTCTAACTTAATGAATTAGATTTGTTCACCAAATTGCCTTTTTCTGACCTTCACTCAGAGGAACTACATTTCACAATTCTGGTGTTCAAATCAAACTCTTGATATTAAACATAACCTTCACATAACCATTCTTTCCATGTCGCCTCTTTTTTTTTTTTTTTGAGTGCAAATATATTTTTTTGGAAAGTCATCCAGAAAATACTGTGAGGGAGCAAAAATCTGAGCCAAAAACAGGAGAAAAACCAATAACCTAGAGGGACATGAATGAACAGGTTCCCACTAAAATCCACAATCTGTATATTAATTGCTCAAGATAAAGATGAGAATATGTTGTTAGCAAGGAGATATTTGTGGCCTATATTACATAAATATATCTAATTTTACCATGACCAAGATTTTTACTATTTCACAAATGCTCCAATAACATTATTTTTGAAAATTAACAATTCTCTTCCCCTGAAATATTTTAATCAAAGTTGACCAAGCTGCTCCAATTCTGGAATTTTAAACAAAATCTAACTAAATCATAAAGTTCTCTGGATGGGGTTAGGCTGTTTTCTGAGTACACACGACTTCCGTTCTGCCTGTAAAGAGCTCTCAGCCTTGCATTCTGCTGACTTTTCCTTCGGGCTGGCCCTTGATCACTCTTAAGCATCTCCAGCTGTATCACTTCCCTGTGCTTTAACCCCAGTTGGCCTGGCCCCACAGGCCAGACTCTGAGTCTGGGGACAAATGAAGCCAATCTGACCAGCATCTCCTTAGTGTAGTCCCTAGTAATAGGTGGTAATAGACATTTAATCATTTATTTTGTTTCTCTATACATGCTATGACAATTAATAACCTGTAGTTTTTTGTTTTTGTTTAATCAAGAATAAAAGATAACAATGTAGTGTGTTTGTTGGTCTGCCNTAGACATTTAATCATTTATTTTGTTTCTCTATACATGCTATGACAATTAATAACCTGTAGTTTTTGTTTTTGTTTAATCAAGAATAAAAGATAACAATGTAGTGTGTTTGTCAGTCTGCCTGCTGCTGCTAAGTCGCTTCAGTCGTGTCTGACTCTGTGCGACCCCATAGATGGCAGCCCACCAGGCTCCCCTGTCCCTGGGATGCTCCAGGCAAGAACACTGGAGTGGGTTGCCATTTCCTTCTCCAATGCTTGGAAGTGAAAAGTGAAACTGAAGTCCCTCAGTCATGTCTGACTCTTAGCGACCCCATGGACTGGAGCCCATCAGGCTCCTCTGTCCATGGGATTTTCCAGGCAAGAGTACTGGAGCGGGGTGCCATTGCCTTCTCCAAGTCTGGTTGATGCTATATCACTATTCCTAAGCTCTCTCACCCACTTTGTTATTTTAAATATGTTTATAAACCTGCCAGCATAGCATCATGGCTGTTGCTGAAAGGTTGTGAAAATCTGTTCAGAATTGGCCACAGATGTGTGAAGGCCACAAAACCCGTGTGTACCTCCTCTATGACCTACTATTTCTAAAACTGACCCTTTCTAAGAGATACCTATTCATGAAAAATCACAGACTGTGTTATTAGTAGGCCATATTAATTTATTCAAGTTAACATTAAGAAAGTATCAAAAATCAAGTGCTAGGCCTGAAGATTGGCAAATGGTGAACTTGCAGTATTCAGCTCTTAACCTTTATCAGAAAGGAATCAGGACCCTCTGTCCTATATGCAGCTATTAACAGATACAAACTTAGCTGAACGCCAGGAGGTTATATGCAGTCCAGGGACTACTGATAAATAGGCAAAACTTGCAAAGATACCCCTTGAATGTTAGCCTTCCCAGCTGTCAATCACCTGCCCAACTTTGCTTAAATCATCAGTTTATAACTGCACTGACTGACACAGTCTCACATGGTGTTCATTCTCATTAGAAATTGTCATTATTGTCGAGTTTCTTTTTTTTTTTTTTCTTAAAACAGCAACAGTAAAAAGGAAAGAAATTTAGTTGGTCACTTTCCCAGCTCAGGAGACAGTTCTTATTTGCCAACAGCTTCATGGGTACCATAATCATCAACTAAAAGTCAGTCTTCATGGTTAGCCTTAGCTGCAATACTAGAACATGCTGATGGAGAAAAGAGAAATCATGGATTTGAAAAGAAATGTTTAAAGTATCATCCATTAATTTTCCTAAGAAATTCTGTCAGCATGCGTAATAATAATATAATAAGCAAAACTTTATTTTAAAAAATGTATCTGTGTTTTAAATTCAAATTTCATTTACATGTATGCTTTTATTCTACATATAGTTATACCTATTGTGTGTATGTGTATACACATATGTACACATGTATATGGATGAACTACTTGCATCTCTGTTATTGTATTATTATTATACTGGTTAAGATTGAGTTCCAAAGTGTTACCTATTCATATTCTCTTTGAAAATATTTTTTAGAGATAATCACCCTTAGAATGATGCTTCCGGATAGATATACCCTTATTTATGATGCTATGTGAATTTATTTTTGGTCCTTTGAGTTATGTGAAAAAAACCTGAAATTATTAAATAATGTTATTTGAATTAATCATTTCACTGCCTTTTCCATAGAAACCAGCTTTTATTTCATGTACTTTTGTACCAGATATGATTCTTCACTTTGATTTTTATGCCACAAAACTCCTCTGAAGACTGAACTGAGATCACCAGGAACAGAATTCAGCTTAAAGTTTCCGCATAGCTTGCTGGCAGAAAATTTACTTATAACCTTATACTCGTGATATCACAGTTGGCTTCTCAGTGAAAGATTTCCTGTGACCACTGATTTCTATGATTGAGGAAAAAGGGTGTCTTTTTTGTTTCTCTGTGTGTGGGGGGGGTTGAAGTTAATAGTATGAACTATTTTATTTCTAGCCCCCGAGATTTTCTATTTATACCTACTTAAATCAATAGTACTGCATAGTAGTACTATGCAAAGCATTTTAAGCCAAATTCAGACTTAAATTGAAGAAAGTAGGAAAACCTGTAGAACACTCAGGTTATGATCTAAGTCAAATCCCTTACAACTATATAGTGGAAGTGACAAATAGATTCAAGGGATTAGATCTGATAAGGAGCCTAAAGAACTAATGACAAAGGTTAATGACATTGTACAGGAGGCAACGATAAAAACCATCCCCAAGAAATACCAAGGGAACATTTCATGCACAGATGGACACAATAAAGGACAGAAATTGTATGGGCCTAACAGAGGCAGATATTAACAAGAGGTGGCAAGAATACAGAGAACTATACAAAAAAGATCTTCATGACCCAGATAAAAATGATGGTGTGATCACTCACCTAGAGCCAGAGATCCTGGTATGCAAAGTCAGGTGAGCCTTGGGACATCATTACAAACAAAGTTAGTAGAAGTGATGGAATTCCAGTTGAGCTATTTCAAATTCTGAAAAATGATGCTATGAAAGTGCTGCACTCAATATGCCAGCAAATTTGGAAAACACAGCAGTGGCCACAGGACTGGAAAAGGTTAGTCTTCATTCCAATCCCAAAGAAAGGCAATGATAAAGAGTTCTCAGACTACCACAAAATTGAACTCATCTCACATGCTAGTGAAGTAATCCTCAAAATTCTCCAATCCAGGCTTCAACAGTATATGAACCATGAAACACTGTATGTTCAACCTGGATTTAAAAAATGCAGAGGAGCCAGAAATCAAATTGCCAACATCAGTTGGATTATCAAAAAAGCAAGAGAGTTCCACAAAAACATCTACTTCTGCTTTATTACTATACCAAAGTTTTGACTGTGTGGATTGCAACAAGCTGTGGAAAAGTCTTCAAAAGATGGAAATACCAGAGTGCCTGGCCTGCCTCCTGAGGGATCTGTATGCAGGTCAAGAAACAACAGTTAGAACTGGACATGGAACAACAGACTGGTTCCAAATCGGGAAAGGAGTATCTCAAGGCTGTATATTGTGAACCTGCTTCTTTAATTTACATGATGAGTATACCATGAGAAATGCTGGGTTGAATGAACCACAAGCTGGAATCAAGATTTCTGGGAGAAATATCAATAACCTCAGATAAGCAGATGACACCACCCTTATGGCAGAAAGCAAAGAAGAACTAGAGGCTCTTGATGAAAGTGAAATAGGGGAGTGAAATAGGTAGCTTAAAACTCAACATTCAGAAAACTAAGATCATGGCATCTTGTCCCATCACTTCATGGCTAATAAATAGGGAAACTGTGGAAACAGTGGAAGGCTTTACTTTTGGAGGGGCTCCAAAATCACTGCAGATGGTGACTCAGTTCATTTCAGTTCAGTTCAGTTCAGTCTCTCAGTCATGTCCGACTCTTAGAGACCCCATGATTCACAGCATGCCAGGCCTCCCTGTCCATCACCAACTCCCAGAGTTTACACAAACTCATGTCCATTGAGTCGGTGATGCCATCCAGCCATCTCATTCTCTGTCATGCCCTTCTCCTGCCCCCAATCCCTCCCAGCATCAGAGTATTTTCNTGGTGACTGTAACCATCTAATTAAAAGATGCTTACTCTTTGGAAGAAGCTATGACCAACCTAGACAGCATATTAAAAAGCAGAGACATTACTTTGCCAACAAAATACGGTCTAGTCAATGTTATGGTTTCTCCAGCAGTCATGTGAGAGTTGGGCTGTAAAGAAAGCTGAGTGCCAAAGAACTGATGCTTTTGAACTATGGTGTTGGAGAAGACTCTTGATAGCCCCTTGGACTGGAAGGAGATCCAACCAGTTCACCCTAAACAGAATCAGTCCTGAATATTCATTGAAAGGACTAAACCTGAAGCTGAAACTCAAATACTTTGGCCACCTGATGCCATTAAAAAAAAAAAACAAAACTAACTTATTTTGAAAAGACTCTGATGCTGGGAAGATTGAAGGTGGGAGGAGAAGGGGAGGACAGAGGATGAGATGGTTGGATGGCCTCACCAACTCAATCGACTTCAGTTTGAATAAACTCTGGGAGTTGGTGATGGACAGGGAGGCCTGGCACGCTGCAGTCCATATGGTCAGAAGAAGTCAGACACAACTGAGCAACTATACTGACTGACTGAGCTACCTATGTAAAGCATTTTAAATCTCTGAATTGCAAAGGACTATTGTAAATGCAAGAGCTATTCAGTTCAAACCAAACCCTTGANACACAACTGAGCAACTATACTGACTGACTGAGCTACCTATGTAAAGCATTTTAAATCTCTGAATTGCAAAGGACTATTGTAAATGCAAGAGCTATTCAGTTCAAACCAAACCCTTGATAACTAAACATAACCTTCCAGTTATCTTTCTTTCTGTATCTCTCCTTTTTAAGTTTATCTTTAAATCCTGCTTCAAAACATTCTGGATTTTTCTATTACTGCATTTTGCATTTATGCCCATCATAAACTAAGGCTTCACTGGTGGCTTAATGCTAAAGAATCTACCTGCCAATGTAGGAGATGCAGGTTCAATTTCTGGGTCAGGAAGATCCCCTGAAGAAGGAAATGGCAGTCCACTCCAGGATAGTTGCCTGTGAAATCCCATGGACAGAGAAGCCTTGCAGGCTACAGTCCAAGAGGTCACAAAAGAGACACACATGGCTTGGTGATTAAATAACAGCAGCAACAATCATAAACTAAGCCATTGCTCCTTGCCTGGGCAACTGCAACAACTGCTCGTTTGATCTTCCATGGAAAAACCCTTGTCACAAACACTCAACGCCCACACTACATTTGTAACAATCTACTGGATACCCAGCTTCTAGAAAGCTTTCCTTTTATTGGGCCAAATCATATTTCCCAGACTACCACCAAGTTATAGCATCTTGCATGACTTTCTATCATAATTAAAATAAATTCTAAATGCAAACTCCAGACTTTCATGTCACTTCATTATTTTAAAATGCCCTCCAACTCAACAGATGTCCCTGGTTTGTTGAAAATGTCAGACAATTCATTGCCTGAAATGTTCTCCTTGCTGTTATTAGTGGGTTTTCCTTTCTTTTACGGGTCTTAAAGTTACCTTTCCTAATCTCCCACAAAAATGGAGCCTGTTTTGGTTCTTATTATAAAGTGACGATTGACTCCATTGTATCATGATCTCTAATTATCGTCTTTATTTAGTTTGTTCTATTTTTTATCAGATGTGCCTCAAATCTTTAAGCTGCATAAACAAGGGATGAGATCTCTTTTATTGTCTCTCATCTTTTGGGTTTAGCTAAATGCCTATACATTGTAGAGGCTCAATACATACTAGTTAAAAGGCTAAATGACAGTTTCTCCCTACACCTCAGTTTATTAATCTTTTTACAATAAAGGCATCTGGGTTGTTTCCATGTCCTGGCGATTATAAACAATGCTGCAATGAACATTGGGGTACATGTGTCTCTTTCAATTTGGGTTTCCTCGGTGTGTATGTCCATCAGCAGATGAATGGATAAGAAAGCTGTGGTACATATACACAACGGAGTATTACTCAGCCCTTAAAAAGAATAAGTTTGACGCAGTTCTAATGAGATAGATGAAACTGGAGCTGATTATACAGAGTGAAGTAAGCCAGAAAGAAAAACACCAATACAGTATACTGACACAGATATACGGAATTTAGAAAGATAGTAATGATGACCCTGTAAGTGAGACAATATAGGAGACACAGAGGTATAGAACGGACTTTTGGCTTCTGAGGGAGAGGGTGAGGGTGGGATGATCTGGGAGAATGGCACTGAAACATGTATACTATCATATAAGAAATGAAGCGCCAGTCTATGTTCAAAACAGGATGCAGGATGCTTGGGGCTGATGCACGGGATGAGTCGGGGAGATGGGGTGGGAAGGGAGG
>SJYW01039055.1:125836-151262 GCA_006410735.1 Raphicerus campestris
TCCTCTGCCTTTTCTAAAACCAGCTTGAACATCAGGAGATGTGTATAAGAGACAGGTTCACTCAAAAGCAGGAAACAACAAAAATATTGCAGGATGGGGGTACACTATTTTATCAGGTACTGGTTTACTCTTGCTGACTCTAAAGTTTAGATGTTTCAGGTTGGAAGTAATATGTGGTTTTATCCATGTAATCTACAATGAAGTATAAACTTCAGTAGCTGGATCCTGAAGAAATGGAACCAATTTAAAATATCAAATAGATAATTTTTGATGAATCAGGTCATGCACTCTAAATTTCTCCTCTCAGAGTAAGGCACTCCATGCCCTAGGTTGCCAGTAGTATTAATATTAGTTCTCAGAGCCCAAGTCTAAGTACTTATCCAGGAATCCACTCCTCCATGTTCTCCCTGAAAGATATCCCTTCACCCAATATTACTAATTTCTCAGAGGAGATCCACATTCAATCACCAGTAAATGTACATGATAAGGTCTGGTACTAAAGGAAGAACTAAAGGAGAAATTAGAATATATGAAAATCTTGGATCGGTTCCCTGCTGACATCCAGCTCAGTACATGATATTTGGAAACGTTTTAGATAATATAATTGGTCTTGATTATAGTTGGTCTGGTGGGGTGGGATGGGTTGGGGGGTGGAAGGGAGGTTCAAGACGGAGGGGACATATGTATACCAATGACTGATTCATGTTGTTGAATGGCAGAAGCCATCACAATATTGTAAAGTAATTTTTTCTAATTTAAAATAAAATAAAATTTAAGAAACAATGCATAAAGATAATTTCCCACAAACCACATATGCTAAAATACAGAATAATGGAAAACAGAGCTACCCAACCTAAACACAACACTGGGGCTGAAACTACTCTTAGTATTAACGTTACTGTTAGTTTTACATATTCAGGCTAGAAGATTCTATTTTCCCACAATATTAAATTTACAGCCAATAGCCTATTTGAAGAAAAAGATTATGTGATCCATATACATAAGCTTGCAAACTTGCCTTCAGGTTTCTAGAGTTGGAAATTTAAACATCTTCTCATTTTTGTATATGATTATATTGATTGACATGTCTCTCAAATCATGAACTATATCCCATAGACTTCTATGCAACAATACATTAACAAAGAGATTATCTTGACCTTCATTTATTCACAGTAGGCATCTTTGAAAGCCTGTGCTACAAGAAAGGGCTCTGGTTAGCTTTTAATTTTCCTGTGGATTTGAATGAGGAGTGCTGCTGATGCTAAGTGCACAGGGTGATTTTGCACATTTCAAGAGCAGGCAGACGGTAGCAGCAGATGGGACACATTTAAAATCCCGAACATCCCCATTGAGCAGCCATTTAAACATCTGGATTTGAGAAAGGGTCACCACTGCTGGAATGAGTTCAAATGTGATAGAACCTGTTTCATATATCCCATCATGTACATAATGATGGTTAGCAATTCTCAAAAGCATCAGGCTTCTCCTGGCTTCATTCTGATTTTTATTTTTTTCCTGAAGCAAGATATCCTCACTGAGCTGGAAAAAAAAAAAAAAAGTCAGAATTATATAGCTAGTACATCCATAAAAGTAATGCACAACCTTCTATACACTTAGTATATGCCAGACATTGTGATATTTTTCACTTAATCCACTAAACAATCCTTGAGGTAACCCCTATCATTACCCACTTCCCTAAATTCTTCAGAATAAAAAGACGTATAAAAAAATCCAATAACCTTGCAATAAAGTGAATTCAAATTTTCTTTGGCTTTTGCTTTTTCTCCTCTGGGATACTGTAATAAATTTTCAAATTATTTAATCAGTGTTACACCTGGATTTCCCTGGTAGCTCAGACTGTCAAGCATTGCCTTACAATGCAGGAGATCAGAGTTCAATACCTGAGTTGGGAAGAACTACTGGAGAAGGAAATGCAATTCACTCCAGTATTCTTGCCTGGAAAATCCCATGGATGGAAGAGTCTGGTAGGTTAGAGTCTATGGGGTTGTAAAGAGTCAGACATGACTGAGCAATTTCACTCACGTGTGGATTAAGTAACACTGGGACAAGTGGAAGCACCAGGAAAAAAATTTCACCATGGGAGGAATTTTTTACCTGANATGGATGGAAGAGCCTGGTAGGTTACAGTCTATGGGGTTGTAAAGAGTCAGACATGACTGAGCAATTTCACTCACATGTGGATTAAGTAACACTGGGACAAGTGGAAGCACCAGGAAAAAAATTTCACCATGGGAGGAATTTCTTACCTGAAAATGACTTCTCTTTACAACCATAAAAATATCTTCCTTAAATACTGAGATATAGTTATTAACAAAGATTACCATCCTAAACTCTAACAGTAAATATCACTTCAATTTCCCCCATTTCTTTCCTACTGTCATAAAACCCTAGCACTATCTATCTATATCTATCAGTTCAGTTCAGTCAGTTCAGTCATTCAGTCGTGTCCGACTCTTTGCGACCCCATGAATTGCAGCACACCAGGCCTCCCTGTCCATCACCATCTCCCGGAGTTCACTCAGACTCACGCCCATTGAGCCCGTGATGCCATCCAGCCATCTTATCCTCAGTCGTCCTCTTCTCCTCCTGCCCCCAAGTCCTCCCAGCATCAGAGTCTTTTCTAATGAGTCAAACCTTCACATGAGGTGGCCAAAGTACTGGAGTTTCAATTTTAGAATCATACCTTCCAAAGAAATCCCAGAGCTGATCTCCTTCAGAATGGACAGGTTGGATCTCCTTGCAGGCCAAGAGACTCCCAAGAGACTTCTCCAATACCACAGTTCAAAAGCATCCGTTCTTCGGCACTCAGCCTTCTTCACAGTCCAACTCTCACATACATGATCACACTACTGCAGGCAGGAATCCCTCAGAAGAAATGGAGTAGCCATCATGGTCAACAGAAGAGTCCAAAATGCAGTACTTGGATGCAATCTCAAAAATGACAGAATGAACTCTGTTAATTTCCAAGGCAAACCATTCAATATCACAGTTATCCAAGTCTATGCCCCAACCAGTAATGCTGAANTTTTAATTGGAGGTTAATTACTTTGCAATATTGTATTGGTTTTGCCATACATCAACATGAATCTGCCACAGGTATACACATGTTCCCCATCCTGAACCCCATTCCATCCTCCCTCCCTGTACCATCCCTCTGGGTTGTCTCAGTGCACCAGCCCCAAACATCCAGTATCATGCATCAAACCTGGACTGGTGATTCATTTCATATATTATACATGTTTCAAAACCATTAGCCCAAATCATCCCACCCTCACCCTCTAATAGCAAATGAAGCAACTGACAAACAATTAATCTCAAAAATATACAAGCAACTCATGCAGCTCAACTCCAGAAAAATAAATGACCCAATCAAAAAATGGGCCAAAGAACTAAACAAACATTTCCCCAAAGAAGACATACAGATGGCTAACAAACACATGAAAAGATACTCAACACCACTCATTATCAGAAAAATGCAAATCAAAACCACAATGAGGCACCATTTCACGCCAGTCAGAATGGCTGTGATCCAAAAAAGTCTACAAGCAATAAATGCTGAAGAGGGTGTGGAGAAAAGGGAACTCTCTTACACTGTTGGTGGGAATGCAAACTAGTACAGCCACTATGCAGAACAGTGTGGAAATTCCTTAAAAAACTGGAAATAGAACTGCCTTATGACCCAGCAATCCCACTGCTGAGCATACACACCGAGGAAACCAGAATTGAAAGAGACACGTGTACCCCAATGTTCATCACAGCACTATTTATAATAGCCAGGACATGGAAGCAACCTATATGTCCATCAGCAGATGAATGGATAAGAAAGCTGTGGTACATATACATGATGGAATATTACTCAGCAATTAAAAAGAATGCATTTGAATCAGTTCTAATGAGGTGGATGAAACTGGAGCCTATTATACAAAGTGAAGTAAGCCAGAAAGAAAAACACCAATACAGTATGCTCCTGCTGCTGCTGCTAAGTCACCTTAGTTGTGTCCGACTCTGTGTAACCCCATAGACGGCAGCCCACCAGGCTCCCCTGTCCCTGGGATTCTCCAGGCAAAAACACTGGAGTGGGGTGCCCTTTCCTTTTCCAATGCATGAAAGTGAAAATTGAAAGTGAAGTCGCTCAGTTGTGTCTGACTCTTAGCGACCCCATGGACTACAGCTCTCCAGACTCCTCCATCCATGGGATTTTCCAGGCAAGAGTACTGGAGTAGGGTGCCATTGCCTTCTCCGCCAATACAGTATACTAATGCATATATATATGGAATTTAGAAAGCTGGTAACAGTAACCCTGTATGCGAGACAGTAAAAGAGACACAGATGTATAGTGTTGAGTTTTAAGTCAGCTTTTTCACTATCCTTTTTTACTTTCATCAAGATGCCCTTTAGTTCCTCTTCACTTTCTACCATAAGGGTGGTGTCATCTGCATACCTGAGGTGATTGATTTAGGGTTGAAGTGAAGTGAAAATCACTCAGTCGTGTCCAACTCTTTGCAATCCCATGAACTATATGCAGTCCATGCAATTCTCCAGGCCAGCATACTGGAGTGGATAGCCATTCCCTTCTCCAGGGGATCTTCCTAACCCAGGGATTGAACCCAGGTCTCCTGCATTGCAGACGGATTCTTTCCCAGCTGAACCACAAGCAAAGCCCAATTTAAGGATAGGATTACTATATCAGAGGAGTGAGGGACATAATCTATTGATATATTAATGCATTTATAACTAAAACTTGTTTGCATAGCTATTTACTTAATCAAATATCACTGTTTAAGCTGAAAACTGGGTGGTTTCATGAAATGATGGCTAATCCATAAGAGGACAGAAACATCCCCTACAGACATCACATCCCTGAGTGTTCTTCCCTGGGATTACCTTCTTCTCAAGCAGTTGAATTAGCCACCTCTTCTCTTACAAGAAAACTTTTTCTTTCTATAAAATATATTCTGATAACCATTCATCTAATTCATCTCAGTGGGATTCTCATTTCATTCATATGGACTACAGAGACATTAATCANCCTTCTCCTCTGGTGGCTGTGAGCTTAGAAGCTTCCATCTCTTACCCTCTTTTGCTTGGACTGGCTACTTCTCATAGGACAGCCCTTTGATGACTTCTATAGCAGGAACTCAGCACAGTGTAGAGCATGAACACAATATTGCCAGCAGTTGAATTAGCCACCTCTTCTCTTACAAGAAAACTTTTTCTTTCTATAAAATATATTCTGATAACCATTCATCTAATTCATCTCAGTGGGATTCTCATTTCATTCGTATGGGCTACAGAGACATTAATCATTTTCTACAAACAGTCTCTCATAGCAATTGACCAAAAGATGTAACCAACAGTCATTTGCACCTCTGAGATATCTACTAGATTATGTGCTGTGATGACACAATGATAAAAACTGGACACAGTCTACTGAGAAATGTGGTTGTTGCTTTCCAGTCTCTCAGTAGTTCCACCTCTTTGTGACCCCCATGGACTGCAGCATGTGAGGCCTCGCTGTCCCTCACCATCTCCTGGGGTTTGTCCAAGCTCATATCTACTGCAGCGGTGGTGCCATCCAGCTGTCTCATCCTCTGATACCATCTTCTCCTTCTGCCCTCAATCTTTCCCAGTATCAGGGACTTTTCCAATCAGTAGGTTGTTCACATCGGGTGACCAAAATATTGGAGCTTCACCTTCAACATAAGTCCTTCCAATGAGTATTCAGGGTTGATTTCCTTAAAGATTGACTGGTTTGAACTCCTTGCTGTCCAAGGGATTCTCATTTCTACATCACCGAGAAATGTAAACATACACTAACAGATATCAAAAAGTTTCACATAAAGTATTTTTTAACATGTAGACTATAACAAAACAATCCTGTGTCAAAGCACATTTGAGGGAACAGAGATAATCTTTAAATGAAATAATAGAAGGACTGTCCTAACATATGGCAAGAATGGGGAGTATTGTAGGAGAGAAAACAGAGAGAGTGAGAAAATGATGGAGGGAGAAGGTAGGAAATTTGTGAGACTTATGTAAGAATAAATAGCTCATCAAAATGCTTTAAGTCCTTTGACATTAGCCAACACTAATTCAGGCTAAATCAGTAAAGAATGGAAAATTATAACAATATTTCAAATGTAATNCCTGTGTCAAAGCACATTTTAGGGAACAGAGATAATCTTTAAATGAAATAATAGAAGGACTGTCCTAACATATGGCAGGAATGGGGAGTATTGTAGGAGAGAAAACAGAGAGTGAGAAAATGATGGAGGGAGAAGGTAGGAAATTTATGAGACTTATGTAAGAATAAATAGCTCATCAAAATGCTTTAAGTCCTTTGACATTAGCCAACACTAATTTAGGCTAAATCAGTAAAGAATGGAAAATTATAACAATATTTCAAATGTAATAATTATTCATTTTATTTTTATTGTTTTGGGTTGTAACTAAAACTCATTTATACTTGACTTCTACAATGTTTGATTTTATTTTAAAATCAATACCAAGAGATTTGGGGGGAGACAAAATTCTTTTGTAGAATATTGAAGGATTAACTTTGACTTCCAAAATTTTATTATCCCATTAAATAAATCTCTACAAAGTAGACCCTGTCAGTCTTATAGACTACGTTATCTTTTCTGATGCAGAACAAATGATGCATTTGTCAATATGCACCACACTTAATTTTCCACTATTTTTCAACTCTCAAAAGATTAATTTTTTTAAACATCACTTAATGTTAAGATGTGACACTGACCAGGAATTTGTTAGTGCTCCATTACTAGTCTGTTCTCTGCTCATCACCAGGGAACAATGATCATTTCTTTCCAAAGAAAGAATCACATACCCTGAAAGTGGCCAGTAACAATTCTTGTGCCATTTCTCTTTGACTGTTATGAAAGAGAGAAGCTAGGAGAGTTATTCATGTCAAGCTCCAACAAAATCTCAGTAAACTAACTGCTCCCTCAGGACAAAATTTGCTGCCTTAATGAGATAATCACCCAAGCAATGGGGCCTGTCATTGTGATTTTCTTTTTTTTTTGTAATTTTCATTGGAGTGCATAGTTGTTTTACAACATTAGTTTCTTGCTATACAGCAAAGTGAATCAATCGTACATACACATATATCCACTTTTTTTCACATTTCCTTCCTATTTAAGCCACTACAGAGCATTGAGTTCCCTGTGCTATACCATAGTTTTTAATTAATTATCTATCTTATATATAGTAATGTACATATGTCAGTCCTAACTTCCAATTAGTCCAATCCCCCTTCCTCCCTTGGAGGAAGATTCTTC
Organism: Raphicerus campestris; assembly: GCA_006410735.1. Taxonomy (NCBI): domain Eukaryota; kingdom Metazoa; phylum Chordata; class Mammalia; order Artiodactyla; family Bovidae; genus Raphicerus; species Raphicerus campestris. The sequence goes on from SJYW01039055.1 coordinate 133,159, forward strand.
TCTACATCTGTGACTATTTGTACTTTGCAAATAAGTTCATCCATACCATTTTCCTAGATTCCACATATAAGTGATATATAATATTTGTTTAATCTTCCTAACTTGCCATTGTGACTTCTAATTTTTCCCAAATAACTTCATTTGCCCAAAATGAAGCTTTAAATGATGTAATATATACAATTCACCTATAGATTAATTGCACATGTATTAGCTATTTTTGGCAATAATCAAAATGTTTCCCGTAGCAGGACTTGGCTCTTTTCACTCTATAGTTTCCCAACAGGGTATATATCTATAATCCTTTAACTGAAATTTGAAAATCCATAGGCTTTTAAAAGCTCCAGTGTACATAATTTGAGACAAATTTATTTTAAGGCTAAACCTGGTTTGAGCTGCTGTGAGCCTATTTTTGATCTTTGCCCACTTAATGTGAAAATGCCCACATTTCAGCTCAAAAATATTAATTCTTTGGTATGCATTCAGATTATTTCTGAAATACATTAGAACCATTGCATAAGCAAATGAGGCCCTTTACTGTTGGAAGAAAAATATATTTGCCCTTCAACTGAAGCTTTATTATTTACAACTTGAGGGCTCCCTTTGTCTCAATATATTGTTAGTTCATATTTTCTTATATAATAATGATTACCATTTGTGAACTTACTATGAGAAAGGAAAACTTATTATTACTTTTTCAATCCTAAAGGAAATCAAACCTGAATTTTTATTGGAAGGACTGAGGATAAAGTTTAAATTCCAATGTTTTGGCCACTTGATGCAAAGAGCTAACTCATTGGAAAAGACCTGATATTGGAAAAAATTGAAGGCAAGAGGAGAAGCAGGCAACAGAGGATGAGGTGGTTGGATGGCACCATTGACTCAATGGACATGAACTTGAGAAAACTCCAGGAGACAGTGAAGGACAGGGAAGCCTGGAGTGCTGCAGTGTATGGTGTCTCAAAGAGTTGGACATAACTGAGTGACATAACAATTAGATGAGAAAAGAGCCTTGAGAGGCAAAATAACAGAACCACAGCACCACAACTAGAAATTAGAAATTAGTGGAGGCGAAGTTTATTCCAGGAATTTGACTCAAAAATGTTCCATCTTCACCTATTTTCTGACCTTTGCGCCATCCTTTCTAACTGTAGAAGGGAACTTAAAGAAAGAAAGATTATCTCAACTTTGATGTTAGAAAAAGCATTTAAATCTATTCAAATAAATAGTTCAGTTCCTTAAACAGACTATCTTAAAATATATCTAATTTATTTTGAAGAGACAATGGGACTTTATCCTGTTCAGGACACAATGTGAGCATTTCCATGACACATTTACCAACCACTTATATGGACAACATTCTCTAAGTTATATTTCCCTTCTCTTTGTTATTAATACTCCCTTATTATTATTTCCTACTTTGTAATTCTGAGCATTTTCAGACTTAAATCATCCTCACTGGGGACTAACTGGTCAAATAAACAATATTTTAATCATGTTTCTTTTATTATTCAGGTGCAATAAATATCATAGCTAATATGTTGAGCTCTTTCACATCAATAGTCATTAACTAGCTTCTACCAGTTGCATTCTAATATTCTTAGCTTCATGCAATTAACAAGCAGTGGCTCAGACGGTAAAGCGTCTGTCTACAATGCGGGAGACCTGGGTTCGATCCCTGGGTTGGGAAGGTCCCCTGGAGAAGGAAATGGCAATCCACTCCAGGACTATTGCCTGGAAAATCCCATGGACAGAGGAGTCTGGTAGGCTACAGCCCATGGGGTCACAAAGAGTTGGACACGACTGAGTGACTTCACTTCACTTCTTCACTTCATATCAAAAGAGAACACATTTCTCTTAAGAGGTATATGTATTACTGAAATAATGGAATGGCTCTTTGACTAATAAAAATGCAAATTTCAGTTGTCCCTACATTTTTTTTTTAAGTTTCAAAGTATTATCAAAAATATCATTGTTTAGTACTTGAAAGAAAAATTTGTGTGAGAGAGAGAAAAAAAAATTAGCCTAACATCTAGCCTCTTAACAAATGGGACACAGAGGTAAAAATTATTTTGTCATGATTTCACCAGATATTAATTTACATATATTTTAGTGTCAGCGACATGTATAGAGCCAGAATTTTGTAGTGCTTATTTTCTATGTTAAGTGCAGATAATTTATTCTGGAGGCTAAGGGTTTAAACAGAAAGCATGGAATGGATCAACTCTATATTTCAGCACTGAAGTAAGTTCTAGGGTCATATTTTTTAAAGACATTTGAACCTTGAGCAATAATGTGGGGCCACCTGGACTTGATTACCTCAAAGTATACTCATATCAGAAAAACCTTTAATGTACCTTTTGCTCCCAGCATCCAATCACCCAGGGTTCTTCCTCTACTGGTTACTAGCATTCAGCCAATCTAAGCAACATTCAAGAGTTTTGTTCCCCCTACCCCCAGAAACTCTGTATGGTTTTGGCTAAATGACCTTTGTTGATATTGTGACCTGAAGGAAAAGAGTACTTGACTGAGAGCTTATTATTATTTTTACTCACAGCTGAAACCTGTAAATGTCAGGGAAATAAATTCTAAATGCGAAACAGGATCACAAGGAGTTAATGGATCAATCTCTAACTTTGGTAGACTTGTGAGAAGTTCTGGAACATGTTAAAATTTGACCTGAACTTGTTGAACTTTCACCTCTTGTTTTAAATCTCTGTGCTGGGCACAGTGGTTTCAGAATACCCTTGCTTATACCTAACCTCAAGGGAAAGAAAAAAAAAAGAAGAAAAACCTGGGGGATTTAAGGCCTCTCTGGGATGAAGTATAACTAATAAGGGAATCAACATGAATCAGACTAAACACACACAATTTGTTAACAAGCAAAAGCCATGAAAACTGGGGTCGTCTTTTATAATCATTAGACATCAAGAGACCTGAGGATAAAACTTTATAGAGCTCAAAGGTCAACATTAAATTGATCATCAGCTTTCACCACCATGTCATTCACCAGCTGTGATCAAATTAATTTTGCTTATTTAACTTACACTGACTGTTTTTCATATCTCTGTGAATGAAAGATCATAAAATGGGATGGCANTTTTGCTTATTTAACTTACACTGACTGTTTTTCATATCTCTGTGAATGAAAGATCATAAAATGGGATGGCATATTTTTACTTTAGTATTGCATGAACTCATTAGGGTAGTAGATACAATTCATTTTTGCAGTCTTCAATTTGATGTTCTAAACTTATTCCATGGCAAAATATCACCATCTTATATAGCTTTAAGGAAAATGTGGCTCTTAAAAATGGCTATTATTAATTTCCAAGTATCAAAAAGTTTTGTTTTTTATGTTAATAAATAAACAATGAAAAAAGCATGGCAAGCCACTCCAATATTCTTGCCTGGAGAATCCCAAGGACAGATGAGTTTGGCAGGCTACAGTGCATGGGGTCACAAAAAGTCCAACACAACTGAAGTGACTTAGCATAAAAAATGTTAAAGTGTAAATACCCATGGATAGAAGAAGGCAATAAAACCATTGATGCCTTTTGATTTGCAAATTGATAAAACTAATTTTAGAAAATAAGTTTATTGCCTGTCAATAACCATCAAAATAATTTTATTGAGCTTTTGATTCAGTAATCATACATTTTAGAACTTACCCTGGTTAATAATATTAAATACATGAACTTACATATTAGATACTATTTATAACTATAAAATATTAAATATTCTATATATCTTGTAATAAAAGAAATAGGCAAAATATTTGTATATCTATTTGATGGATGATATTGCTACTGTAAAAATAATGAACAGTATGCCATGTAGATGCTTAATAGCTATAATGGTAATGTAACATTTCCATAATAATTATGTTGATCAAACTTACATGGAAAATTATGTAAATCAAAAAATACAGAANAGGTAAGGTGGTCTGGTATTCCCATCTGTTGAAGAATTTTCCACAGGTTTTGTGTGTGTGTGTGTGTGTGTGTGTGTGTTTGTTTGTTTTGTGTGTGATCTATACAGTCAAAGCCTTTGGTGTAGTCAGTAAAGCAGAAGTAGATGTTTTTCAGGAACTCTCTTACTTTTTTGATAATTCAACAGATGTTGTCAGTTTTATCTCTGGCTTCTCTGCCTTTTCTACATCCAGGTGGAAAGTCTGGAAGTTCATGNGGAACTCTCTTACTTTTTTGATAATTCAACAGATGTTGTCAGTTTTATCTCTGGCTTCTCTGCCTTTTCTACATCCAGGTGGAAAGTCTGGAAGTTCATGGTTCACATACCGTCAAAGCCTGGCTTGGAGAATTTTGAGCATTACTCTGCTAGTGTGTGAGATGAGTGCAATTGTGCAGTAGTTTGAACATTGTTTGGCATCATATTTCTTTGGGATTGAAATGAAAACTATCTTTTGAAGTCCTGTAAGCCACTGTTGAGTTTTCCAAATTTGCTGGCATATTGGGTGCAGCATCTTCACAGCATCATCTTTAGAATTTGAAATAGCCCAGCTGGAATTATATCATCTCCACTAGCTTAGTTTGTATTGATGCATCCAAAGCCCATTTGACTTTGCATTCCTGGAGGTCTGGCTCTAGGTGAGAGATCACACAATTGTGATTATCTGGGTCATGAAGATCTTTTCTGTACAGTTCTCCTGTGTATTTTTGTCACCTTTCTTGGTCTCTTCTGCTTCTGTTAGGGCCATACCATTTCTGTCCTTTATTGAGCCCATCTTTGCATGAAATGTTCCCTTGGTATCTCTAATTTTTTTGAATCTTTTCCATTTTATTGTTTTCCTCTATTTCTTTGCATTGATCACTGAGGAAGGCTTTCTTATCTTTCCTTGCTATTCCTTGGAACTCTGCATTCAGATGGGGATATCTTTCATTTTCTCCATTGCCTTTCGCTTCTCTTCTTTTCTCAGCTGTTTGTAAGCCCTCCTCAGGCAACCATTTTGTCTTTTTTAATTTTTCCCCCCTTGGGGATGGTCTTGATCCCTGCTTCCTATACAATGTCACAAACCTCTGTCCATAGTTCCTCAGGCACTCTATCAAATCTAACCCTTTGAATCTATTTCTCACTTCCCCTGTATAATCATAAGGGATTTGCTTTAGGTCATACTTGGATGTTCTAATGGTTTTTCCTACTTTCCTCAATTTAAGTCTGAGTTTGGCAATAAGGAGTTCATGATCTGAGCTACAGTCAGCTCCTGGTCTTGTTTTTGCTGATTGTATAGTATTTCTCCATCTTTGGCTGCAAAGAAAATAATCAGTCTGATTTAGGTATTGACCATCTGGTGATGTCCATGTGCAGAATCTTCCCCTGTGTTGCTGGAAGAGAATGTTTGCTATAACCAGTGCATTCTCTTGGCAAAACTCTGGTAGCCTTTGTCCTTTGTTTTGTACTCCAAGGCCAAATTTGCCTGGTACTCCAGGTATCTCTTGGCTTTCTACTTTTGCATTCTAGTCCCCTACGATTGACTCATTGGAAAAGACTCTGGTGCTGAGAGGGATTGGGAGCAGGAGGAGAAGGGGATGACAGAGGATGAGATGGCTGGATGGCATCATGGACTGGATGAACGTGAGTCTGAGTGAACTCTGGGAGATGGTGATGGACAGGGAGGCCTGGCATGCTGCGATTCATGTGGTCGCAAAGAGTCAGACACGACTGAGTGACTGAACTGACTGAACTAAACTGACAATGAAAAGGACATCTTTTGGGGGTATTAGTTTTAGAAGATCTTGTAGGTCTTCATAGAACCATTCAACTTCAGCTTCTTTGGCATTAGTGATTGGGACATAGACTTGGATTACAGTATATTGTATGGTTTGCCTTGGAGAAAAACAGATAATCCTGTCATTTTTGAGATTGCATCCAAGTACTACATTTTGGACTCTTTTGTTTACTATGATGGCTACTCCATTTCTTTACATTCCAATGTTCATTTTGTTGGTAAGAACTGGTAAACAGTCTATAAAACTGGAAACGCTTTTATAGTATTTCTTGCCATAATATTATAATGGATACTGAAGTCACTAATTAATTTTTAAATTCAGTGTTTTGTTAGAAAATAGAAAAGAACTCTACAGAATAAAATTGTTTATGTCTTTTTTAGTTAGTTTACCTAAAATGTGCTTTTGTTCATTTGCTAAGTTGTGCAACTCTAAGCAACCCCATAGACTGCAGCATGCCAGGCTCCTCTGTCTTACACTCTTTCCCAGAGTTTGCTCAAATTCATACCCATTTAGTCAGTGATGCTTATAGACATCTCATCCTCTACTACCCTCTTCTTCTTTTGCCTTCAGTCTTGCCCAGCATCAGGATCTTTTCCAATGAGGAGTTGGCTCTTTGAATCAAGTAGAGCTGCAATCAATCTATATCTATTATATACATATGTATTTTTATGTGTGAGTATATATGCACACTTATACACATACACATATATATATATACACAAGCATGCAAATGCAAACATACACCTATGCATAAATTAATTACACAGATATAATTTTAAAGTAACTATATTAGTATATCAAAACCAATGACATAGAGACTTTGATTATCAGGGTGTTTTTCATTTAATATATTTTGTCTTTTATAACAGTTTGTCTTTTTTTTTTAGTGATTTTTAGAAAACAAATATAACACCCAAGGTATTTATTGTTTAATTTACTTTTAATTCAGGCTCTATGACTCTCCAAAATCTTGTATAATATTTAGAACTAACCTATGAAATGGCTAGACTCTGATCAATTAATACAACAGGTAGGTGTATTCAGTTCTGTTTAGTCGCTCAGTTGTGTCCGACTCTTTGCGACCCCATGAATCGCAGCACACCAGGCCTCCCTGTTCATTACCATCTCTANCCCCCATCCCTGGGATTCTCCAGGCAAGAGTACTGGAGTGGGGTGCCATTGCCTACTTAATATCATTTCTTTTAGGCTTTCTTAGCTGAAGGAGTAAAGAAATGTACACCTATAAATATTTATATATGTTACCATCTGCGTCTGTATTAAGCTAAACATGAGATCATAGTTTTGTTTCCAACAGTAATCTATTACTACATGGGTGATTCTAGGCTCCACCACTTGCATATCTGTAAATTCCCATTCCAGTGTCTGCCATTCATTTAACTGGTCATTAAATTCTAGTATATACGTATAGCAGCTTTAAAACTGTTAACCCCATACTTGTGTGAAACAAGTTTATCAGCTAGAGAAAAGTGATTATGTGCAGTTTGTTTGTCTTTAGTTTTACAGATTCCATTAATTTCCAGAGCTGTTTAGGTTAGTTTCTTTTCCCCGATCCCCTTTAGTGAGGCTGTTTCATACATTTGTCATATAGTTAGATTTTCTTGTCGTTCCTTCTTGGAATCCCTGACCTCCAAACTTACTTTAACAAATTTTGCATTCTTTAGAGTCCACTCCTTGTGCTGCCCTATGGATTTTGATATCTGGTCGTATATCCACCATTATAGTATCATACACAGCAGTTTCATTGCCCTAAAAAGTCCCCTGTACTTTATCTCCTCCGCCTATACTCCCTCAAACTCCCTGTAACCACTGACCTCTTTATGGTCTCTCTAGTTTTTCCTTTTCCAGAATGTCATATAATTACTATTGAAATCATATAGTATATGGCCTTTTCAGACTGTCTCCTTTTACTTAGCTATACACAGTTAAAATTTATTCATATCTTTTTGTTACTTGATAGCTCATTTCTTTTTACTGCAAAGTAATAGTCACTTGTAAGGATGTGCCACAATTTATTCACCTATTGGAGGATGTCTTGGACATTTCTAATTTTGGCAATTATAGTTAAAGCTATAAACATTCATCTGGAAGTTTTTGTGTGGGCATAAAATTTGAAATCAGTTGAGTAAATATCTAGGAATGATTGTTGGATTGTGTAGTAAGACTGTTTAGCTTTGTAAGAAGCTGCCAAATGTCTTATAAAGTGGCTGTATCTACTTAACAGTTTTTAGAGAACAAATCCTTTCAACAGTTTACCCACATTATTACTATCGTGTGGTGATTAGTTGCACAGGCTTTGGAACAAGAGTGCTTGGGTTCAAGTCTTGATTCTGCTATTTATTAATTATGTAACTTTCAGAATATTGGATAATCTCTCTGTGCCTCAGTTTCTTTCCCTACAAATTGAGAATATTTTAAGGATTAAATTAGATAACATAAGTCATTAATTGTTGTTTGTGTCTCTTTTTCTGTCAGTGCTTTGCTTTTAATTTGTTTGAAGGGACTTCTCTGCTCCATCTCATATTCCATCTCTAGCAACCAGATCTTTATTTGTAAAGTTTAGCTTCTCCTTATGGGGAAAGGGGAAGAGTAGTGGCAGGAAAGGCTTTAATAGCTTTCTCTTTCAGATTCATTAAGGGTATTAGAGGCATTATTCAAGAGAGGAATATACCCTAGAGGAGGTTGTGGAGAGAGGTCCTAAACCCAGAATGATTTTAGACCTGGGCCATTACTGAGTGTCCTAAGGAAAGTTTCTCTGTAAATTAGAAAAAGACTCACTTTCTAGGTAGATACAACCCAGAGATAAGACACAGTGCTTAGCCAGGGGCCGGGGCTGGATTCCAGCTCTCTTACATACCACCTAATCAGGTTCTATTATGCAGTTCATGTNCATGAAGTGATGGGACCGGATGCCATGATCTTTGTTTTCTGAAGCTTTAAGCCAAGTTCTTCACTCTCCTCTTTCACTTTCATCAAGAGGCTTTTTAGCTCCTCTACACTTTCTGCCATAAGGGTGGTGTCATCTGCATATCTGAGGTTATTGACGTTTCTCCTGGCAATCTTGATTCTAACTTGTGTTTCTTCCAGCCCAGCGTGTCTCATGATGTACTCTGCATATAAGTTAAATAAGCAGGGTGACAATATACAGCCTTGACGTACTACTTTTCCTATTTGGAACCAGTCTGTTGTTCCATGTCCAGTTCTAACTGTTGCTTTCTGACCTGCACACAGATTCCTCAAGAGGCAGGTTAAGTGGTCTGGTATTCCCATCTCTTTCAGAATTTTCCACAGTTTATTGTGACCCACACAGTCAAAGGCTTTGGCATAGTCAATAAAGCCGAAATAGATGTTTTTCTGGAACTCTCTTGCTTTTTCCATGATTAGACATAATATAATCTTAGAGGGAAAATAGTTTTATTGCTAACTTTAAGAACCATGGTATTCTATAAGTAAACTAAATTCTGAAGGCTTAACACATTTCCAATAATTGTGAGTTTATTTTATTTTGCTTCTGATCTAAGTTACAAAAAGAAACAACATTCCTTTTTTTGTCATCAAGTTTATGCGGGTTCTAATAATATACCAGCTGCATAGAACAGTATTTTAGATTCTGTGGGAGAGAGAGAGGGTGGGATGATTTGGGAGAATGGCATTGAAACATGTGTAATATCATATAAGAAATGAATCGCCAGTCTAGGTTCAATGCAGGATACAGGGTGCTTGGGGCTGCTGCACTGGGATGACCCAGAGAGATGGTATGTGGAGGGAGGTGGGAGGGGGGTTCAGGATTGGGAACATGTGTACACCAGTGGTGGATTCATGTTGATGTATTGCAAAACCAATACAGTATTGTAAAGTAAAAAAAAAGTAAATTTTTTTTGAAAAGTGTATTAAAACTGTTCAAAAATGCAAGTTAAATATAATGTGTTTAAAATTTTGCACTCACAATACATATGCACTTTAAAGATCTGAAATAATATTGCTATCTATCTAAAACTACTAATTAACTAAAGTTTTTCTTAAAATGTTTCTATAATTATCACTCAAAATCAGATTCAAGATATCCAAAATTTATGTTTCTCTTCTTACATCTTCCAAAATGAGATAGTTTCCCTAAAGCTCATTTGTTGTCCGCTCATGGCTTCCAATATTATTAACTGTTTCAATACATTATTAGTTGCAATAATTCAGTTCAGTTCAGTCACTCAGCCATGTCCAACTCTTTGTGATCCCATGAATCGCAGCAAGCCAGGCCTCCCTTTCCATCACCAACTCCCGGAGTCCACTCAGACTCACGTTCATTGAGTCCATGATGCCATATAGTCATCTCATCCTCTGTCGTCCCCTTCTCCTCCTGCCCTCAATCCATCCCAGCATCAGAGTCTTTTCCAATGAGTTAAATCTTCGCATGAGGTGGCCAAAGTACTGGAATTTCAGCTTTAGCATCATTCCTTGCAAAGAAACCCCAGGGTTGATCTCTTCAGAACGGACAGGTTGGATCTCCTTGTAGTCCAGGGGGCTCTCAAGAGTCTTCTCCAACACCACAGTTCAAAAGCACAGTTCAGTGCTCAGCTTTCTTCACAGTCCAACTCTCACATCCATACATGGTCACAGGAAAAAACATATCNCAAGAGTCTTCTCCAACACCACAGTTCAAAAGCACAGTTCAGTGCTCAGCTTTCTTCACAGTCCAACTCTCACATCCATACATGGTCACAGGAAAAACCATATCCTTGACTAGACGGACCTTAGTTGGCAAAGTAATGTCCCTGCTTTTGAATATGCTATCTAGGTTGGTCATAACTTTTCTTCCAAGGAGTAAGCGTCTTTTAATTTCAAGGCTGCAATCACCATCTGCACTGATTTTGGAGCCCAAAAAATAAAGTCTGACACTGTTTCTCCATCTATTTCCCACGAAGTGATGGGACCAGATGCCATGATCTTCGTTTCCTGAATGTTGAGCTTTAAGCCAACTTTTTCACTCTCCACTTTCACTTTCATCAAGAGGCTTTTTAGTTCCTCTTCACTTTCTGCCATAAGCATGGTGTCATCTGCATATCTGAGGTTATTGATATTTCTCCCAGCAATCTTGATTCCAGCTTGTGCTTCTTCCAGCCCAGCGTTTCTCATAATTAACTACTGTTAATTTACTACATAATAGGGGCATGGCAGGCTTCCCCTGTGGCTCCAGTGGTAACAACAACAACAAAAACAACAACAACAAAAACCTGCCTGCAAGGCAGGAGAGATAAAAGACATGGGTTCCCTCCTTAGGTTGAGAAAATCACTTGGAGGAGAGCATAGCAACCTACTCCAGTGTTCTTGCCTGGAGAATCTCATGGACAGAGGAGCCTGGAGGGCTACAGTCTATAGGGTCACAAAGAGTCAGAAATGACAGAAGTGAGTGAGGATGCAAGCATACAAGAAAGCACTTTCCAACTTTTTCTTTATATTTATTCATTCACTTATAATATTCTTATCCTCTACTTGCTGATGAAGGAACTAAACCTAAAAGAGAACAAGTAGTTTGTCTAAGGACATAAAGCCAAAAAGGCAGAATTGAAATCCAAGTTCAGATAAATTTGACATCAAAGCCCAGGTTCATAGTGACTACATGTCAACTTCACATGTGTACTTTATTAAAGATAAATCTATGGAGCAATGGGAGAGACAGCCTTTTAAAAAGAATACAGGTTTGAGAGAATAGCATTGAAACATGTAAATTGCCATATGTGAAATAGATTGCCAGTCCAAATTCAATGCATGAAACAAGGTACTCAGAGCCAGTGCACTGGGGCAACTCTGAGGGTTGGGAAGGGGAGGGAGGTTCAGGATGGGGGACACATGTCCCCCCATAGCTGATTCATGTATGGCAAAAACCGCTACAGTATTGTAAAGTAATTAGCCTCCAATTACAATAAATAATTTAAATAATTTTTAAAAAGAATGCAAGTATGTCACTGATGATGTAATCTACACTTTCTAGGAAATAAGTAAAACTTCTTAGAACTGGAAGCCATCAGACTGTGCTACTGAGACAAGTCCAGTGAACTGCAAAAGATATTACTCCTATGAAAATTTTGCTGATATGTTAACACTGACAAGATTGGTTATCAAAAGAATCACTTAACTTTACTGAGTTGTATTGGGCAAATAATACTAGACAGAGATCAAAACAAAAAGAGAAAAGGGAAAATGACATATAAAACTTAGCAAAACATTATTTGGCAGAGTCTGACTTTCACTCTTTTTTTAATAAATTCTGGGGGTGAGGGCGGGGGCAACTAGACATATAATTTTGCCATGGCCTTGAAGAGTTTATAGTGGGAAATGCCTGTGATATTAACTCAAACGTTTAAACTAATAGGCTAAAAGAGGGGAGGAAATTTGTGGAGAGAGAAGTAAATCCCTCAGTCATAAAGTTATGTGATGCCAATTAAAATGCACTCCCAGGTTGCAAAGCAGCTGCCAAACTGCTGAGTATTTTCAGAAAATAATTCTGGAAAGGGTCTAGGTGTCACAAGCGCTTTTAACATTCATCCTCAGAGTATTTCATCCACAAAATAACTATGCAAAAGGAAAGCAAGTTTGCCAAGCACAAAATTTCATTTAGCACCTTGATAGTTCACTTAATTAGAATAAACCCAGACTTCTTTAAGGCTCTCCTGTAAGCCTAAACCTCATCACCACAAACTGACTTTTTAATTATGTGGTTCTTAAGAGCCTTTGGGCATGTAATAGGACAGACTGTAAATATAGCCATTAACACACACACACACACACACACACAGTGCTTTTGGAGAATCTCGTAATGGATTATGATGCTATTCATGTTACTCTGTCATGATATGAATTTAATAAAGACAAATATTAACTTCTACAATACTCAATTTCCTTCTCACAAAGGAAGAATGATCTAGGTGCTGTTTCAAAGTTACTGTTTTGTTTTCAAGATTAAATAAGATATTTGCAAAGTGCATAGTAGAGTGCTTATGTTACGAATACAACATAATTAACATAACATAATAACGTAACTAGCAAATAACATTTAAGCTAGTGTTAGTGAAAATACTGATGAGTGGAAGTCAAAAGCCCTTAATTAGAGTCTTTTCACTGTGATTAGCTAGATGTACAGTCTTAGAAAAATCTCATTATTACGGTTATCTTCAGGATCCATATAGGTAGCACCAGAACACACGCAGAATCTGAGAGTCCTTAATTTTTTTTTTTTAACAAGTTAGCTGCAGTTAGACTATTAAGAATTCTCAGGACTTAATACAGCTAAAGTTAAGTTATATAAGCCTTCCCATTAGGCTGTCCTTTTAAATTCACATTTGAGAGAACTTGTACCTGATAAGAACCTTTTATTAATTTACTTGGGAAAAAATGTCAAGAATAAGTAAATGATAATCTTATATTACTCTCAGGAGTGGACTGACTCAGTTACTTAGTCCTTGTTTTCAGGCAGTATGACTAAAAAGAATCATAAATAATCTTCCTAGTAAAGCTATCAAAATCATGAAAAACTGAAAGAAAGGTAGAAGGTACCTTTTATTTTGTATCAATGACCAGGAATAGCAATAAGGAATACATACAGCACAGCTCTAAAGTAAAGACCCAAACCCTGGGCCCTTAGGATAAAGCAAAATTGGGCCACAAAGGGTTTCAATGAAATCTGGAAAATTTGAACTTTCTTACCTGTCTGCACAGGAAAGAGGACAGGATGTTAGGTCTAGGGTAGCTTCAGTTAAGAAATACAGCGGGAAATATACACACGCTGCATTGTTCCAATTTTGTGAAAATAGAACTTAAATCCTAAGCAAAAATGAAGCAACATAGAAACAAAGCTTTGAAAAGACAAGGTAAAATAAACCTTGCAAATTGATAATCATAAGTTGACATTTATACACTTATGGTTCAAAACATAAAGCAAAGAGATTGTACTTATTATAACTGAATGATAGCAAAAACATTGTGCATCAAAAATTGTGTACTGCACCTATTTAATGTGCAATTACTGAATTTACATTTTAATCATGAAAAAATAAGGTTTTACAAAACAGGTGGGTTCCTTACCACTAGCACCACTTGGGAAGTCCTTAATCCTCATGAGCACGCTCCAAAAAGTTGCTGTGCTTAGTAGCTCAGTTATGTCCGACTCTTTGTGACCCATGGACTATAGCCTCCCAAGCTCTGCTGTTCATGGGGATTCTCCAGGCAAGAATACTGGAGTGGGTTGCCATGCCCTCCTCCAGGGGATCTTCCTAACCCAGGGATGGAACCCAGGTTGCCCACATTACAGGCAGATTCTTTACCATCTGAGTCACCAGGGAAGCCCGTTCCAAAAAGCACTGAAGTCTAAGTATGGCAGGTTTCCAGGGGATTTAAAAATTTTCTAATTCACGTGTAAATAGAACAGTCTCTCAATTAAAGTGTGAAAGTGAAAGCTGCTCAGCCATGTCCGACTCTTTGCTACCCCATGGTCTGTCTAGTCCATGGAATTTTCCAGAATACTGGCGTGGGTAGCCTTTCCCTTCTCCAGGGATCTTCCCAACCTAGAGATCAAACCCAGGTCTCCTGTATTCCTGGCAGATTCTTTACCAGCTGAGCCACAGGGGAAGGTCCAAAGAGTTATAGCAACTTCAAATCCAACTATACATTTATTTGTGCTTATCATTTTTAGGAAAAAGGAATGGTCAGTATGTATACATGACTTAGGAAAACATGAAGACTTAAAAGAGAATCCCTTACGAAGCAGTGTTTCATTTGAGAGGGAGCAGTTGTAGAGATTGCAAATGACATCATCAGTCACTGAAATTGATGGAGCCTGCTAAGATAACATTCTTCACCCCAGTGTAAACACTGATGGATCCTCCCACGGATGCCTTACATTGCAAGTCTGGGATTTGGTTTATAAGTCTGACAAGTGTGACCTTTAAAATAATGTATTTGCTATAAAAGAGGAAAGAAAACTCTTTATAACTAAAATATATTGGCTACAANAATAAACCTTGCAAATTGGTAATCATAAGTTGACATTTATACACTTATGGTTCAAAACATAAAGCAAAGAGATTGTACTTATTATAACTGAATGATAGCAAAAACATTGTGCATCAAAAATTGTGTACTGCACCTATTTAATGTGCAATTACTGAATTTACATTTTAATCATGAAAAAATAAGGTTTTACAAAACAGGTGTGTTCCTTACCACTAGCACCACTTGGGAAGTCCTTAATCCTCATGAGCACGCTCCAAAAAGTTGCTGTGCTTAGTAGCTCAGTTATGTCCGACTCTTTGTGACCCATGGACTATAGCCTCCCAAGCTCTGCTGTTCATGGGGATTCTCCAGGCAAGAATACTGGAGTGGGTTGCCATGCCCTCCTCCAGGGGATCTTCCTAACCCAGGGATGGAACCCAGGTTGCCCACATTACAGGCAGATTCTTTACCATCTGAGTCACCAGGGAAGCCCGTTCCAAAAAGCACTGAAGTCTAAGTATGGCAGGTTTCCAGGGGATTTAAAAATTTTCTAATTCACGTGTAAATAGAACAGTCTCTCAATTAAAGTGTGAAAGTGAAAGCTGCTCAGCCATGTCCGACTCTTTGCTACCCCATGGTCTGTCTAGTCCATGGAATTTTCCAGAATACTGGCGTGGGTAGCCTTTCCCTTCTCCAGGGATCTTCCCAACCTAGAGATCAAACCCAGGTCTCCTGTATTCCTGGCAGATTCTTTACCAGCTGAGCCACAGGGGAAGGTCCAAAGAGTTATAGCAACTTCAAATCCAACTATACATTTATTTGTGCTTATCATTTTTAGGAAAAAGGAATGGTCAGTATGTATACATGACTTAGGAAAACATGAAGACTTAAAAGAGAATCCCTTACGAAGCAGTGTTTCATTTGAGAGGGAGCAGTTGTAGAGATTGCAAATGACATCATCAGTCACTGAAATTGATGGAGCCTGCTAAGATAACATTCTTCACCCCAGTGTAAACACTGATGGATCCTCCCACGGATGCCTTACATTGCAAGTCTGGGATTTGGTTTATAAGTCTGACAAGTGTGACCTTTAAAATAATGTATTTGCTATAAAAGAGGAAAGAAAACTCTTTATAACTAAAATATATTGGCTACAAAATCACTTTCCAGCAAGCAGTCTGATTACAATCAAAATAACACACCAAAATGAAACAGTTTACCTGTGATCAATTTAATGTGGTTGTAAAATGCTAATTATGAGAGAAAACACATTCAAGGTTTGTGGTACCATCTATAAAACTTGCAGAGAATCTAACATTCAGTGATGTGTAGCACATATGGGTAAGCAGATGGCCGAAGTATTATTTTTAAAAACAGGACTTTTGCTGACAAAATACAGAATTGGAATGGTGTGATTGGAAAGCTAAGAGGATGTTATTTATGAGGCAGTAAGCTCATGCTCAGTAATTGGATTCTTGCTAAATGGCAGATAAAAAGGATTTGGGGGAAAAATGAGTGTGTGCAGTTACAGAAATGAGTAAGAAATTCTTCTGACAATACACCTATCCAAAATTTTAATCCCAACTCATCACCTTTCACTTCTTTGACTTTTGATGAGTTATAAGAGAAGGAGGCTTACTTTATCACATCAGGCTTGATGCATGCAAAATTTTAACTTACCTCCTTACTTTCTGTTACAGTTCTTGGGGGGGAGGGTGATATGAGATCATTCTCAATGTGAACAGATACAAAATAGGTATAAAATATTTTAAAATCTACATACAAAATAGAATATATCAGTTCAGTTCAGTCACTAGGCCATGTCCAACTCTTTGTGACCACATGGACTGCAGCACGCCAGGCTTCCCTGCCCATCACCACCTTCCAGAGCTTGCTCAAACTCATGTCCATTGAGTTGGACAACCTTTCCCAACATCAGGGTCTTTTTTAATGAGTCAGTTCTGTTATATAATAGAATATATAACAAAGATTAAATTGGCCACTCAAGAAAACTTGGTTAAAGGGTTTAAATACTCAGTTATACAATTAATAAGTTCTGGGGGTCTAAAGTGTTTATAATTAATAATACTGTAATTGTATATGTTAAATGTGCTAAGAGAGTATATCTTCTGTTCTCAACATACACATACATACACACACATGCATAAGGTAACTATGAATTAGTGAATTACCTTAGCTGGACTAAGGTAATTATCTCACAATATATACATATATAAAATTATATTGCAAGTATTAAATATATACAGTTTTTATTTGTCGATGATGCCTCAATAAAGTTGGAAAAAGTAACTTGTTGATTTTAATACTTCTCTTTTGAACTACATTTGAAATGATTCATTTATATCCCTACTACTCATTATATTCAACCAAGATTTGATGGAGAACTATATGCCTTCTTGAACTGCTATTAGCTATTGCTATTAGCTAGCTGAAATCAGGATTATCTCCTGTACATATTTTGTAATCCTAACCAAGCATTAGGCTTGGCCTGTGGTAAAGGGTAAGAAAAAATTTACTGAACAAATTAATGAAGACCTATTACTTAATTAATGAATTTTAAGCCATCACATTTAAAATTGCAGTGATTTTTTTGGAACAAAAGTCTAACCTCTCCTTAAGGACTGTATTTTAGAAAGGTTTTTAATAATTCTATAAGAATTTGCTTATATCTCAAATCCCCTGTCTATAAGTGAACTAGACATATTAGAACATACCTATGAGGTATGAATTACATTTTTAAGACCTCTAAAATACCAAGTACAGACTTCACTTGTTAACCTCTCAAAATTTATGTAGCTAAGTTTTCTTCATCTTTTACTTTAAAAATTACTTGAAGAAATTAAAATAAATTTCATGCCCATATTTTATCTTTTGCTATGCATCATATATATCTCTTATTGTATATAAAACATGTCTTCAAATATATATTTCCATAGTGGAAGCTTAACTAAGAGAAAGTATGCAATTTGTATGCAATATAAAAAATATTTGGGGACACTAACATTTTATCTCTCTTCATCCTTAAAACAAACAAAGAAATCTATTCCATCAGATTTTTTTCTTTTCTGTGGACATCACAGACACAAAAGTGTGCCCAGCATTGTCCCTCTGCCCCCAGTTCTCAGCCATACAACAGACACACTGGAGGGAGATTTCTTTTAAGGGACAGTCTTCCCAGGGTGGACTAGAGGCAGTGAGTGCAGACCAGCCATGCCTTGGTTGATAACACGTAAGGACCACAGAGCAATAATTCAATTATCTTACTAAACAAAAGCAAAAGGAAAACTAGTATGAAACCTCCATAATGCCCTGGCATTCATAGTTTAAATATGAAAAAAA
>SJYW01039055.1:174591-233147 GCA_006410735.1 Raphicerus campestris
TCTTTCCCAGCATCAGGGTCTTTTCCAACGAGATGGTTCTTTGCATCAGGTGGCCAAAGTATTGGCCATTAAACATCTTATCATACACAAAAGAAGGATTATCTGGCTCAAAACATTATAGTATTGAGGTGGAAAAAACATGCTTAAAAAAAAAAAATCTGTTCTCCTCTAGAGGTTGGGCTGTCTTGGAGGTTTTTCCCCATGATGAACATTTTTCCTTCTCTTTCCTGTCACCCCTGTGACTGTTAACACATCTTCAGGTAATTACCTGTAGCCAAAGATCAATAAAGTTGCAACTTGGAGCAAATAAGTACATAGATCAAGGTTGTTCCCATTCATTTTCTAGGCTTCATCCTAAGGAGAAATTGTGTCTTGAGGAAAGGACTGCTGAGGTCCCATCACTTTTTTCTCTTTGCCTAGGGCAAAGCTTTCTCTTTTTATTGTTTTAAAAATAACTTATTAAAATGCAAAGTTACCTCAATAGAGTCCTGGATCTCCACCTATAAATACATCTGTGAGCATATACACACATCCACTCTACACACATCCAATCTTTTTTGTTCTTGCTCTGGAAAATCTAAAATCACAATCTATAATGCAAGATGCATTTGAACATTTCCTTCTGGACATTTTTTGGACTTCAACTTCAGTGATAAATTAGAAACATGATGTAGGCAAGGTAAAAATATTAACTATCTTCCTCTGCCTAATAGTTTGTCTGTAAGTGATCTAAGGTAGACAAAATGCATTTGCTCTTGGAATCAGAACTGAGTATAGATTAGTAGCTTTTTGTTCTATAATATGTGTGATTATTAAAAACTAAAGAAAATTTTGAAATAAAAACACAGTAATAAGTAACTTTACGTTTCTTTGATACTTCTCCCTGAACAGCATGCTTGTAAACTAGAATAGCTTAGGTTCCAAGGCTATAGAGATGTCCTGAATTTTATTATTTTCTCTGTTTTACAATCTTTTCCTTGATGACTTTGTCTTTGACTTCTGTAGGCTAGACGTTAACCATAAGTTCATGCTAGTCCCTGACCTTACTCTTATCTTGAGAGCATGAAGCCAGTTGTTAAACGTTGACCTTTCTCCATTTTGCTGTCATTTAATCCAAGCATTACATCAGTACTTCCCACTATAAAGAAAAAAAAAAAAAGGCAAGAACCAGCCACCAGTCTAAGTTGGCTGCATTAACTTTCTCAAATATCTACCTTGCTTGAATTAATAGAATATCTCTTACTCACATCTTCATGCTTTTAACCTCACCTTCACAGTCTGATTCTAGTAATAGAAGCAATAACTCAATTCTTAATTAGTTAGTACATCTGCTTAAAATTCTAAGTACATTCACAAAACATTTATTTGGTGGGGGGGCGGGTGGAGAGGAGTTTCTCTATGATCGAGTTTCCCTGGTGGCTCAGACTGTAAAGAATCTGTCTTCAGTACAGAAAACCTGGGTTCAATCCATGGGTCAGGAAGATCCCCTAAAGAAGGGACTGACTTCACTCTCATATTCTTGACTGGAGAATTCCAGGTACAGTGTAGTCTGGAGAGCTACAGTCCATGGGGAGTTGGACACAACTGAATGAATAACACTTTCACTATCACTTTCTCTATGAATAAATGTCTACCGAGTAAGTGACGGATAAACAAGGCTTTGATAAAATGAATAGCAAGAACATTAATAGAACAAAGTTTACTCTTAAATACATAAAACAAGACCATAATGGAGAAAGAGTCATAAAGCTGGATCAAGCCAAGTATAGGGGCTCATGAATCAGAAATTCCACATTTAATGTTGAACTAAAGTTGATACAGTTCATGGGGAACAGTAGATGAGAAAACAATGGAAACAGTGATCTTCTTGGGCTCCAAAATTACTGCAGATGGTGACTGTAGCCATGAAATTAAAAGATGCTCCTTCCTTGGAAGAAAAGCTATACAANGAATAGCAAGAACATTAATAGAACAAAGTTTACTCTTAAATACATAAAACAAGACCATAATGGAGAAAGAGTCATAAAGTTGGATCAAGCCAAGTATAGGGACTCATGAATCAGAAATTCCACATTTAATGTTGAACTAAAGTTGATACAGTTCATGGGGAACAGTAGATGGGAAAACAATGGAAACGGTGATCTTCTTGGGCTCCAAAATTACTGCAGATGGTGACTGCAGCCATGAAATTAAAAGATGCGCATTCCTTGGAAGAAAAGCTATACAAACCTAGACAGCATATTAAAAAGCAGAGACATTACTTTGTCAACAAAGGTCCTTCTAGTCAAGGCTATGGTTTTTCCAGTGATCAAGTATGGATGTGAGAGTTGACTATAAAGAAAGCTGAATGCCAAAGAATTGATACTTTTGAACTGTGGTGTTGGAGAAGACTCTTGAGATTCCCTTAGACTGCAAGGAGATCCAACCAGTCCATCCGGAAGGAAATCAATCCTAAATATTCATTGGAAGGACTGATGCTGAAGCTCCAATACTCTGGCCACCTGATACAAAGAACTGACTCATTGGAAAAGAAACTAATGCTGGGAAAGATTGAAGGCAGGAGGAGAAAGAAATAGCAGAGGATGAGATGGTTGGATGGCATCACTGACTTGATGCATATGAGTCTGAGCAAGCTCCGGGAGTTGGTGATAGATAGGAAAGCCTGGTGTGCTGAAGTACATGGGGCTGCAAAGAGTCGGACACAACTGAGTGACAGAACTGAATTGAAAGGAGTTGATAAAAGCTCTAACAATTTGGTTGTTTACTTGAAACAAGAACCAAAAGTGGCCTATAGCAAGCGAGTTGGAAATGACAGGACTGTTTTGGTTTAATGTAATGTACAGGATTGAAAGGAATAAGGAATTTGAAATGTCAGAGAGGATTTGTCATTTAAGACCTAACCATCCTAACTGGAGGATTCCTAAATGGCTCAGTGGTGAATTCAGCTGCCTATGTAGGAATCAGGTGTTCAATCCCCGGGTCGAAGATTCCCTGGAGGAGAAAATGGCAAACCACCTCAGTGTTCTTGCCTGGAAAATCCCATGGACAGAAGAGCATGTCTTTCTACCAGTGTATCTATACATTTGAAGAAAGGACATAATTGGAATTTCAGGGACTTACAGGACACTCACTCTGAACTGAGGAGACCCAAAATGACATTATGTTTCACCAGCCAAAGTAGGGGCTTATGCAAACCATGTAATTAATAGGATTTTATTTCAGATTATCTCACAGTGGGGTCAGTGGTTACATGACCCTCACTGTGATTATTTATCCTGTCCTGGAAATAGAAACTTACTCAGTAGCTACAGCATTGGTCCTTTGACCTGTTAGAAAGAGGGCTATTATGGTAACAAAGGACAAATGCCTGGGAAAATTGTAAACCAAATGCAATACCACTTCCCTGGAGTGATTGTAGCAATTATTGCCACTATGAAGGACTTGGAAGCTGCAGAAGAAGTGATTCCAGTCTCATCCCCATTCAACTCTCCTTTTTGATCTGTGCAGAAGATAGATAGGTCTTACAGAACGGCCATGGGTCGTCATAAGCTTAACCAGGTGGTGGTTATGATTTCCACTGCAGAACCAGATGTGATTTCATTGGTTAAGCACCACTGAGCTGGCAAATTCCTTTTTCTCCTTCCCTGTCAGTAAGGACTACCAAAAGCAGTCTGCTTGCATCTAGAAAGGCCAGTAATATGCTTTCATTGTCCTACTCAGGGGTATAAAGATTTCTAACCCTATTTCGTAATTTAGTTCACAGGAGTCTTGGTCACATTTTAGACAACAGACCATAATNCGCTGCAGAACCAGATGTGATTTCATTGGTTAAGCACCACTGATGTGGCAAATTCCTTTTTCTCCTTCCCTGTCAGTAAGGACTACCAAAAGCAGTCTGTTTGCATCTAGAAAGGCCAGTAATATGCTTTCATTGTCCTACTCAGGGGTATAAAGATTTCTAACCCTATTTCATAATTTAGTTCACAGGAGTCTTGGTCACATTTTAGACAACAGACCATACTGGTACATTACATTGGTAACATTTTACCAATTGGATTTAGTGAGCAAGAAGTAGCAACTGCTACTCTAGACTTATTGATAAGACACATGTGTGTCAGAGGGTAGGAAATATATTCTGAATAAAATGCAAAGACTTTCTACCTCAGTGACACATCAAGATATCCCTTCTAAAGTGAAGAATAAGTGTTTGATTCTGGCCCCTCTTAAAGCTAAAAAAGATGCACAGCATCTAATGGGTCCCTTTGGATTCAGAAAACTGCATATTTCTCATCTGTGGTGTTACTTTAGCCTGTTTAGCAAAGGTCCTGAAAAGCTGCCAATTCAAAGAGGCTACAGAACAAGAGAAGGCTCTGGAAGAGGTCCAACCTTCTGCGCTAGCTGCTCTTCCTCTTGGATCATACGATCCAGCAGATCCAGTGGTGGTTGAAATGGCAGAGGCAGTCAGAGATGCTGTTTAGAGCCTTTGGTGGTGAACTGAAATGCAGGTACTTAATATTTTAGAGCAGCTGGCCCTTGCACGCATTCCTTTAGACTGCAAGGAGATCCAACCAGTCCATCCTAAAGGAAATCAGTCCTGAATATTCATTGGAAGGACTGATGCTGAAGCTGAAATTCCAATACTTTGGCCACCTGATGCAAAGAACTGACTCACTGGAAAAGACCCTGATGCTGGGAAATTTAAGGTAGGAGGAGAAGGGACGACAGAGGATGAAATGGTTGGATGGCATCACTGACGCAATGGACATGAATTTGAGTAATCTCCAGGAGTTGGCGATGGACAGCATAGACTTGCGTTCTGTAGCCCATGGGGTTGCAAAGAGTCAGACACAACTGAGTGACAGAACTGAACTGAAGCCTTTTCATTCTCTTCAAATAACTGCTCCTTTTTTGAGAAGCAGATCTTGGCCTGCTAGAAACTGAATATTTAACCATGAGTCACCAAGTTCCCACGTGATCTGAGCTGCCCATCGCAGCCTGGGTGTTATCTAACCCATCAAGTGATAATGTCAGGCACGCACAGCAATGCTCAAATTCAAAGGGAAGAGGTACAAAAGTGGTCAGGCCCTGAAGGCACAGGTAAGCTACAGGAAAAGGTAGCTCAAAAGTTCATGATTTCCACTCCTGCCACAATGCCTTCTCTCTCCCAGAGTACACCTGTGGCCACTTGTGGGCGATTCCTGTGATCACCGTATAGAGGAAGAAAGACAGAACTCTTCCTGGGCAGTTTCTCCCTTTATGGTGGAACCACGTAAAAGTGGACAGCTATAGCACTATGGGGCTTCCCAGCCGGCTTAGTCATAGAGCCCACCTTCCCATGCAGGAGACACAAGAGAAAATCCCCTTGATCTTCCCGGAGAAAATGCCAACCCACCAGTGTTCTTGACTGAAAAGTCCCACGGGCCCAGAAACCTGGCAGGTCACAGTCTGTGGGGCTGCAAAGGGTCAGACGTGACTGAGCATGCATGCACAGCACACAGCCCCTTTCTGGGATGTTCCTGGAGGACAGTGGAGAAGAAAAGTCCTCCTTGTTGGCAGAATTTCAAGCAGTGCACCTGGTTGTTCACGTTACCTAGAAGAATTAATGACTGAATATGTGACTATTCAGTGACTAATGGACTATGGGATGGCTTGATTGGATGATCAGGAACTTGGAAGCAAAAAGACTAGAAAATTAATAGCAAGGAAATTTGGGGAAGAGGTATATCGATAGACTTCTGAACAGGCAAAAAAAATGTAAAAAACATTTGAGTCCTATTTGAATGACCACTAAATAATGACCTCAGCAGAGAAGGATTTTAATATTCAGTGGATTGGATTAGATGACCCGTTCTATGTTCACCTGTCAGTCTTTTATGTAGTCACTCCTACCATCCCCCAACACATTCAATGATAAAGTGATCATGGTGGTACACCATGGAGTTATGCATGAGCTTATCACAGTCTTCCACTCACTGAGGCTGACTTGGATATGTCCCTTGCTAAGTGTCCAGTCTTCCAGTTGCAGAGGCCAGCAATGAGTCCTCAATTTGATATCATTCTCTGGAGTTATCAATCCAGATGGCAGGCAATAGACATCTTCTATCATGGAAGGGTCAGAATTTTGCATTTACTCTGGATAAGGGTTTACTCTCTCTACACACAATATTTCCATCAAGAGATAGATCAGTGATACCATTGAACAGGAAATTAAGAGTACCACCTAGGCTCTCTGGACACCTAATGCCTCTCCATCAACAGGAAAAGAAATTTGTTTCTGTGTTGGATGGGATGGTTGATCCCACTACCAAGGGCAAATTGAACGGCTAGTCTGCAATTGTATTAATGTATCTGGAATACAGAACGATTAGAGTGTCTCAATATTCCCAAGGCCTGTAATTAAGGTCAATGTAAAACTATAACAACCTAATCAAGGCAGGAGTAGTTCAAATGGCCAGGATTGTCAGGAATTAGGATTTGAGTCAAATAATCAGGTAAAGACCTGTGGTCAGCTGAAATATCTGCTGAAAACAAAAGGTACTGGAGAAAGTAGTTTGCATACCAACTGTAATCATGACTAGTTACAAACAGGAGGACTAATTGTCATAGCTACGTCACACTTCCTCTGCATTTTGTACAGGCATGTTTCTGTATGACTGTGTATGTATATGTAATTAATACTCCTTTTTCTCTCTTACTCCCTCATCACATAAGATATGTTGACAACATCATAGAACGTAAGTTGCAGGATATCAAATAAAGAGTAAATATCAGTCAAAAACTTTACCTTGTCTTCTGAGGAAGAGTGTAGTGCATTTTCAGTTGCTTGCAGGAGAGCTCTTCCATGTTAGGCGGAACTGTGTGTGAGCGCTCAGTGTATCAAGTCCTGTCTGATTCTTTGTGATTCCATGGACTGAGGCCAGCCAGGCTTCTCTGTCCTTGGGATTTCCTAGACAAGAATACTAAAGTAAATTGCCACTTCCTCCTCCAGGGGATCTTCCTGACCCAGGTTTGAACCTGAGTCTCCTACAATGACAAGTGGACCCTTTGCCACTGGACCACCTGGTAGAATTAGGACCTTGTCATTCTCTTTATTTGGAGATTGATTATAATTTAAGGAGATGCTTAAGGCCAGGAAACTGACAAGAGGTCTTCTTGCAATTGTTAATTTTCTGTGTTAACTGGGTCATGGAGTGCCCAAGTATTTGGGAAAACATTATTCTGGGTGTTCTGTGAGGGTGGTTTTGGAGGAGATTAATGTCTGAATTGGTAGACTAAAAAAAAAAAAAGATTGCTTTCTGTAATATGGTGGGTCTTATTCAATAAATTGAAGACCCAAATGGAGCACAAAGTCTGATCTTCCTGAGAGGAAGAAAGAACTCCTCCTCCCTGACAGCTTGAACTGAGACTTTTTTTTTCCTGTTCTCATACTCAGACTAAAACATTGGCTCTCCTTGGGTCTAAAGCCTGCTGGCTTACATGGGAATTAAACCATCAGCTCTATGTGTCTCCAGCTAGCCAAATGCAGATTTGGGGACTTAACTTCCTTCATCCTCCATCTTCCATGAGCTTGGAAGAAGATACTGACAAAAAGAACATGATGCCCATCCTCCTGGTACTTATAGTCTGAGGACTTCATAGTTGTCCAGTCCTGCATGTAACAGAACTATTTCTGACACTAGTTTTAACCTCCCCATCTATCCTGATTTTAAAGCCTGTTTTTTTCATTCTTAATTTTGTGCTTACACTTTCTTTTTCTCCCTCTACTTTTCTGTTTATGTCTTCCTTTTTATCTGTTTCTGAATGCAATTATTGAGACCCTATGATGGCAAACACATAGTGCCTAGGACCCTACTGGATACAAGATGAAGAAGGCTCCCTCAGTGAATTCAAACCCTGCTGAGGGATGTGATGAATGGCAATGATGGTATATGTAGGGAGAAGCCATTCTAGAAAAGGAGGATGCTTGAGGGGCAGCTCAGGGAGACAGATAGTTGAGATAATCCTTTCATAAGAAGCAAGGCAAACATATTTAACACCCTGCTGGACTGATGGCTCTGATTGAGCAAAAATTTCAGAATAACCTTCCCCAAATTAATGAAGATGAAAATGTGTGATTCCATGGTGGGTCTGTGGTAAAGGATCTGTCTGCAATGCAGGAGATACAGGAGACTTGGGTTCAGTTCCTGGGTTGGGAAGATCCCCTGGAGGATGGCATGGCAACCCACTCCAGTATTCTCAACTGGAGAATCCCGTGAACTAAAAAGCCTGGAGGGCTATAGACCATGGAGTCACAAAGAGTTGGATACGACTGAAGCAACTGAGCATGCATACATGTGATTAGGCTAGAATCACTGTTTTGAAGAAAAGACTAAAATGCTTATCCAGGAAGAGCCTGAAATAGTGTGCTGAGAAAACTTAGAGATCTTATTTCTTATCTCTTTAAAATATACCATAAATAAATTTAGGTATGTAAATACTGGAGCTATAAATTATTTATAGAAATACTATCACAAAATGGAAAATCTAAACCAGTTTTCAGGTCCTGTATATCCCCTGATGGATTTGGGTTTTTACTGAACTATAAAAAGAAAGCATTGTCATACTGTGTTTATTATGGAAAATCTCTCTGTCCTGGTTAAATGATTTTGGTTTTCAACAACTTCAGATGACAGATGGTAGTTTTGCTTTTTCAAGCCAACTTTCATTGTCTTTACTTAAGGAAAATCACCTAGATTTGTCAAGCCTGGTTCAAATTACTTCTCAATGTGCTTCATACCTTAGTGTGCAATTCATAATTGATGATTTATTTACCTAGCATTTTCAATTAAAATATTTTCAGGGTATATTGCAGAAGGTGGATCAATTAATCAGAGTCCACGGGAAATTGCCATCTTTAGAAATGCTTTCCAGAGATATTGATGAACTTTTTTTCCCTTCTTTAGAGGACAAGTATTGAAAGCTCCTTCCAATGACAGAAATGTTTTCGGGCATCTTAGATGACTGTGGAAAAAGTAAAGGAGACAACAGTGGATCAGATGTTGGATGGCGTCACTGACTCAAGGGACATGAATTTGAGTAAACTCTGGGAGTTGGTGATGGACAGGGAAGCCTGGTGTGCTGCAGTCCATGGAGTTGTAAAGTCGGACATAGCTGAGCGACTGAATTGAACTGAACTGACTGACATGATTGTGGAGTTTGGAAAATTTACAATTTTTAATGAAAACTTTAGTACTCTGAATTATAACATAGAAGGTACCATATTAGTGCTTTTTCATGACTTTGCAACTAAGCCAACTATAAAAATTAGTTTACTTGACTAGACTACCTCTATATTCCCTTCCATTTCTAATTTTTCTATTATCTGATGTTTCCAAAATGATAAGTCCTTTATAAAAATTCTTGAAACTCATTAACATAAATGAGCATAGAAAATCATATAAGTTTCTTCCCATATCTGTGATCTTACTTTTAGTCTTTGAAGTGAAAGTGAAAGTGTTAGTTATTCAGTCACACCTGCCTGACTTTTTGCAACCCCATGGACTGTAACCTGCCAGGCTCTTTTGTGATGGAGTTCCCCAAGCAAGCAGACTGCAGCTGGTTGCCATGCCTTCCTCCAGGGGATCTTCTTGACCCAGGAACCGAAACTGGGTCTCCTGTGTTGTAGGCAGATTCTCTACCATCTGAGCCACCAGAGAAGCACCTTTAGGCTTTACATTAGGTTTTTGTCCCACAAAATTCCAAGGACATACTTTATTAAAGATAATTTTCTCTGAAATTATTCAAAGCAAGTAAAAGTGCTAAAAAGTAGTGGTTAAAAAAATGTCGTGGGCTCTGATATCTGACTTTGTAACTATGCATGCAAGCTCAGTTGCTCAGTCATGTCTGACTCTTTGCAACCCACCAGGCTCCTCTGTCCATGGGATTTTTCAGACAAGAATACTGGAATGGGTGGCCATTTCCTCCTC
Source organism: Raphicerus campestris (assembly GCA_006410735.1). NCBI lineage: Eukaryota > Metazoa > Chordata > Mammalia > Artiodactyla > Bovidae > Raphicerus > Raphicerus campestris. The sequence continues at coordinate 184,557 of SJYW01039055.1, forward strand.
CAGGTTTGTAACAGTACTCACTTCTATTGACAAGATATGTAATCTTTGGTATGTTACATACCCTCTTCAATTGTCAGTTTCCTGAACTAGAAGATAGAGATAAAAATAGTGTCTTCCTTGCATTGTTTAATGAATTAAATATGATAATTAATTCAGAACACTTAATAAAATGCCTGGCATACAGTCCATGACCTATAAATTTTAGCCATCATACTTAATAAAAATGTAAATAAAACTAAAAACTTTGAGATGAATCTTTGACATTTTAAACCAAAGGATATTTTACTTGCCTGCAATGTGTTATTTCTGCACATTTATTTTGTGCATGAAAAGGATTTCATGATTTCATATATGTATCTGTAACAAGGTGTTTACTTTCAGTTTTGGAATTCAATTTATGATAAATTCTGCTCCCCTTACTAATTTAGTATTTGTCTATAAACACGTGTTTCCACTATTGTATTTCCCCATCTTTCTTAGTCTATTTAATGCCCACTTCAAAACATCTCTGCAAATGATTTGATTCTCCTTCCCTTTCTTAAACCTGAAGGCTTGTAACTACTTCAATCAAAAGATTGCAGAAGTGATGCTAAGTGATTTTCAAAACTCAACCAAAAGTATACAGAGCTCCTACCTTGTTCTCTAGAACAGTTTATCATGACTTTGTGAATCTCCAGGTAAGAATCCCATGTAACCTGATGTCACTATGCTGGTGTTTGCTCAAGTGTTCCGGGTGAGGGCCACTATGCAATGATCTTCATCCAGGTGACAGATATACAAATAAAGAATGACCAAGTCCATTCACAAACAAGATAAAACAAAGTAACCACTGTCAGTTTTATAAGGAGTAGAAGAATTAGACAGTTGATTCCTAGGAAATTCCTGAACCACACATTTATAATATTCAATAAATGGCATTGCTTAAGATTATAATTTGGGATAGTTTATAATGCATCTGCAATGGGTGACTAGAATGAGTACTTTCTTGGAGTATGCTCTTTCACATTCACCATTTTGACACTCAGAACTTTTGTACTTGTCAAATGAATGCTGAAATTAGTAGACCTCATAATGAGGTACTTGCACATATGATTTTAAAGTCCCATCATTTTAGGGAACAGATGGTTGGGTGGTATCACTGACTCAATGGACATGGGATTGAGCAAGCTCCAGGAGTTGGTTATGGACAGGGAAGCCTGGAGTGCTGCAGTCCATGGAGTTGCAAAGAGTCAGACACGCCTGAGAGACTGAACTGGGCTGACTGAACATAGCTATTACTTAGAAAACCCACTATGGTTGCAATTAACTGCAGGCTAATTTCTCCCCCTATGGATAAATGTAGGCAAAAGACTTGAATGAGAAATAGAATATCTACTAGAGTCTCTTTAAAAAGGCATTTCTGGATTACTCTGTACATATTTCTGATGACCTGTGACCACTGACATCATAAGACATTACTCAGAATGGAAATCTTGCTCTTTGTATACTAAGTTAAAATTATGACAGTAAGTCATTTTTGCCTGAAATTCCTCACATTCTCATGTTTTATTTTTCTATCTTAGCTGTGAAAGTAAAAGTGAAAGTCGCTCAGTTGTGTCCAACTCTTTGCAACCCCATGCACTAGACAGTCCCTGGAATTCTCCAGGACAGAATACTGGAACAGGTAGTCTTTCCCTTCTCAAACCCAGGGAGTTTTCTCAACCCAGGGATCGAACTCAGGTCCCCCTCATTGCAGGTGGATTCTTTACCAGCTGAGCCACAAGGGAAGCTGTGGTATGCTATTTACATGGTCTTTCAGTCTTTTGAAGGTGTCCAGTTGTGACAACACCATTATATTATTTAATGAAAAAACACTGGCCCATTCATAGCATTCTAGAGGAAAGAAAGAATATTGAGAGCTACATTCTTTTTAATGTATGAAAAAGTGAACCTGAAAAATGAAAGTGTTAGTTGCTCTGTCATGTCTGACTCTCTGTGACCCCGATGGACTATTTTCTGCCAGGCTCCTCTATCCATGAGATTTTCCAGGCAAGAATGCCAGAGTGGGTTTCCATTCTTTTCTCCAGAGAATCTTCCCAATTCAGGGATCACACCTGAGTCCCTCACAATGCAGGCAGATTCTTTACCATCTGAGCCACCAGGAATGATTACATGTAACTTACAAACTAATATATATTGAAGAAATATGATTTAAATTTCAATAACCCAAAACCAAGACAAAATAAATGTATATTTCTACAACTTATGAAAATATGTGTGTGTAATATATTACATAATGATTCACTTCTACATGTTGTCTGTAAGCTTCTCTATTTACACAACAATATTTTACTGTCAGTAATACAGGCTAACCAAAGATATTTGCTGACATTTTTAACCTTTACATGTTATATTATTCCTTACCTTACTTGACTTATTATTTTTATACATTTATACCATTGTCAGTTTTTCGCTAAAACAAAACATATTGAATAACATCATATATATCTTTGGGCATTTGCCCAGTTACTTTTTAAGGATATGTTTCTAGAAAGTGAGAGTCATAGGTCAAATTTTATAATGTATTTATTAAGAGATGACTCTTGCCACATGAATACTGAGGATAGTTCTTTACATAATCAATATGATAAGTAAAAGAAAAATATCATGCGTGACTTTAAGAGAAAAAAATAATCAGTACCACTTATAAAAAGGCAGTTTCCTCCTTTAATGAAATTTTGTGTGAAGTTGTTGAATCATATACAGTGGTTCATTATGGATAATGGGCTAATTTGTAAATAAAAAATAGCAGCACTTTCAGCAGTGCTGAGAGGTCACGGAGTAAAGGGATGTTGGAACTGGCATTGCTCATCTTTGGGTTTCTGGCGATAATGATTAGAATTTCGCTGTGAGTAGATTTTGTAAATGGCTGTTGACGTCACACAAATAAATAATAATTTGCAGATTCTTGGGCATGTAAAAATGGTGAGCTAGACAATGTGGAGGTATTTTCTGTGTGGCACTCACCACACAGAGGCTCATCACAACCTTATACTTTCCTCACTGATTCATTTGCACATAGTCTTGTAGGCAAAGCATACAAACAAAATATTCTACCATACTTAGTCTTTACCTGAGTTAAGCTTACTGTCGATATAGAATAATTCTGAAGAGCTTGAGCACACATACACACTCCCAGCACACACACACACACACACACACACACACACACACACACACACACACACAGTCTGACATGAAAACTCTGCTAAAAACCATTTCAATCTAGCTGTTCTTTATAGTTAGAAAATGGAAGATACTAGTTTGAAAATTTTCCAACAAAATTAGAGCCTAAAAAAAATTTTTTAAGCATAAGCATTTGCAAGATTATTTAGAAATTAGAATAGCTAAGATAAATACAAAAATTATATTTTTATAATTTGAGAAGTATTAGATAGTTATTATGGCAAAGAAAATAAAATAGTCTCTTAAACAAATGTGACAAATGAATGCTCACATTCCCAAATAATAAAGTTGGACCCCTACTTTTACTCGTGCAAAAAATTAGCTCAAAATGGATCAGCAACTTAAAATATAATAACTAAACCCATAAAATTCATAGAAAACATGTGTACATTTCCATGACCTTAGGTTTGGCAATAGACTCTAATATGGCACCAAAAGTACAATCAATAAAAGAAAAACTATATAAATTAGACTTTATCAAAAGTAACTTCTGTGCATCAAAGAACATTATCAAGAAAGAGGAAATAACCTACAAAATTGGAGAGATTATGGCATATCATATATCTGATAAAAGGATTGTATTATTCACTGTTCTTTAGAGAAACAGAACCAATAAGGAATAGATAGAAATAGATATAATATGGATACAGATATATGAAAGAGAAAAGAGAAAGAGGTTTGTTATGGAAATCAGTTCACACTCTTATGAAGGTGGAAAATTTCCAAATTCTGCTGTCTGTAAGCTGGAGAACCAAGATCATGATACAGCTCAAACTGAATCGAAAACCAGATAACCAGGGGAGTTGATGGTATAAGTTCCCATAAACCAGGGTTTTGATGTCTGAGGGCAGTAAAAGATAGATGTTCCAGTTCAAGAAAACAAAGTTGTCCTTTCTTTCCTTTTTGTTCTGTTCAGGCCCCGAAAGGATTGAATGATGTCCACTCACACTGATAAAAGATCCCTTTACTCAGTCTACTGAATCAAAGGTAGCTTCTTATAAAAACTCCCTCACACAAGAACATACAATGGAGTAAAGCTAGTCTCTTTAACAGGTGGTGCTGGGAAAACTGGTCAACCACATGTAAAAGAATGAAACTAGATCACTTTCTAACTCCACACACAAAAATNAAAAAAAAAAAAAAAACGCCCTCACAGATACACCCAGAAACATTTTATCAGCTATATTAGCATCAAGTTGACACAAAAATCCAACCATAAAAGGTTTAATTTGCAGAATATATTTTAAAAACAATTAAAACTCAACAAAAAGCAAACAACCTAAGTTAAAGATGGACAAGGGTCTTAGATAGACATTCCTCCAAAGGAAACAGAAATGTCCAAAAAGCACCTGAAAAAATGCAAGACAATGTTATTCATTAGGAAAAAGGCAAGTCAAAATCTTGAGGTATCACTTCATACTTACTAGGATGGCTATAACAACATTTTTTTAATGGAAATTAACAAGTGTTGAAAAGAATGTGGAGAAATTTGGAACTTCATACACTGCTGATAGGAATGTAAAATTTCACATCTATGGAAAACAGTTCAGTGATTCCTCAAAAACTGAAATATAAAATGATTATATGGCCCAGCAATTACAGTCATGTGTACACATAAAAGAACTGAGATAAGTTACTCAAACAAATACAGGCATATGCATGTTATTATATCATTGCTCACAATAGCAAAAATGTGGGGAAAATCCACTTTCTAAAACTAAACAAAAGGATAAACAAATTGCAGTACATACATACATATATACATATATAAAATGGAATATTTTTCACTTACAAAAAGGAGTACCATACTAGTATATTCTACAAGGTGGATGAACTTGAAAACATTTTTCATGAAGAAAGGAGTCAGGCTCAAAACTGCACTTATAGAAATCCATTAATACGAAATAAACAGAACAGGGAAAATTGTAGGGACAGAAAGTGAATCCATGATTTCCAGGAGCTGGTAGAAAGAGAATGGTGAGTGACTGCTTAATAAGTATAGGGTTTTATTTGAGATGATGAAAATATTTTGGAACTGGATAAATGTGGTGGCTTCACAATGCTGAGACTATACTCAAGGTCATTTAATTACTCACTTTAGAAATTTAACAGTGGTTAGAATCACTCAGGCTGGTTTTAGAAAAGGCAGAGGAACCAGAGATCAAATTGCCAACATCCGCTGGAAAAAGAAGAGATTTCCAGAAAAAAACATCTATTTCTGCTTTATTGACTATGCCAAAGCCTTTGACTGTGTGGAAAATTCTGAAAGAGATAGGAATACCAGACCATGTGACCTGCCTCTTGAGAAACCTGTATGCAGGTCAAGAAGCAACATTTAGAACTGAACGTGGAACAGACTGGTTCCAAATAGGAAAAGGAGTACGTCAAGGCTGTATACTGTCACTCTGCTTATTTAACTTATATGCAGAGTACATCATGAGAAACGCTGGGCAGGAGGAAGCACAAGGTAGAATCAGAGTGTCAGGGGAAATATCAATAACCTCAGATATGCAGATGACACCACCCTTATGGCAGAAGTGAAGAGGAACTAAAAAGCCTCTGGAGGAAAGTCAAAGAGGAGAGTAAAAATGTTTGCTCAAAGCTCAACATTCAGAAAACGAAGATCATGGCATCTGGTCCCATCACTTCATGTGAAATAGATGAGGAAACAGTGGAAACAATGTCAGACTTTATTTGAGGGGGCTCCAACTGCAGATGGTGACTGCAGCCATGAAATTAAAAGATGTTTACTCCTTGGAAAGAAAGTTATGACCAACCTAGGTAACATATTCAAAAGCAGAGACATTACTTTGTCAGCAAAGTTCCATCTTGTCAAGGCTATGGTTTTTCCATTGGTCATGTATTGATGTAAGAGTTGGACTGTGAAGAAAGCTGAGCGCTGAAGAATTGATGCTTTGAACTGTGGTGTTGGAGAAGACCTTTGAGAGTCCTTTGGACTACNGGCTATGGTTTTTCCATTGGTCATGTATTGATGTAAGAGTTGGACTGTGAAGAAAGCTGAGCGCTGAAGAATTGATGCTTTGAACTGTGGTGTTGGAGAAGACCTTTGAGAGTCCCTTGGACTACAAGGAGATCCAACCAGTCCATTCTAAAGAAGATCAACCCTGGGTGTTCATTGGAAGGACTGATGAAGCTGAAACTCCAGTACTTTGGCCACCTCATGCGAAGAGTTGACTCATTGGAAAAGACTCTGATGCTGGGAGGGATTAGGGGCAGGAAGAGAAGGGGAGGACAGAGGATGAGATGGCTGGATGGCCTCACCGACTCAATGGACATGAGTTTGAGTGAACTCCGGGAGTTGGTGATGGACAGGGAGGCCTGGTGTGTTGCGATTCATGGGGTCGCAAAGAGTCAGACATGACTGAGTGACTGAAGTGAAGTGAAGTGAAGTCGCTCAGTCGTGTCCGACTCTTTGCAACCCCATGGACTGTAGCCTGCCAGGCTCCTCTGTCCCTGGGATTCTCCAGGCAAGAATACTGGAGTGGGTTACCACTTCCTTCTCCAGGGGATCTTCCCAACCCAGGAATTGAACCCAGGTCCCTAGCATTGGAGGCAGACACTTTAACCTCTAAGCCACCAGGGAACTGAACTGAGAATTACCCAAATGAGTTGAAAATTCAGTGTAGAGAAAAACCTGTACACAAAAGTTATAACAGCTTTGATCATCACTGCCAAATCAGTCAGTAAAAAATCCACCTGCAATGCAGGAGACCTGAGTTTGGTCCCTGGGTTGGGAAATCCTCTGCAGAAGGAAATGACAACCCACTCAAGTACTCTTGCCTGGGAAATCCCATGGTCAGAGGAAACTGACGGGATATAGTCCAAGGGGTCGCAAGAGGAGGACAGAAGTTAGCAACTAAACCACTACCAGAATTACCCAAATGATTTGAAACTTCAGTCGATACAAAACCTGCACACACGTATTACAACAGCTTTAATCATCACTGCCAAAATGCATAAGCAGCCAAAATGTTCTTCAATAGTCATGGATAAACAAACTGATACATCCATGCTGTTGTTGCTGCTTGTTTGCAAGGTCCTGTCTGACTCTTTTGCAGCCTCATGGACTAGCCTGTCAGGCTCTTCTGTCCATGGGATTCCCCAGGAAAAAATATAGGAGTGGGTTGTTATTTCCTTCTCTAGGAGATATTCCCAATCCAGGGATCAACGTGTGTCTCCTATACTGCAGGCAGATTCTTTTTTGCTGAGCCACCTGGGAAGCCCAATATATCCATACAATAGAATATTATTGAGTTATCAGGCTATGAAAAGGCAAAGAAGAATCTTAAATGCATATGGCTAAGTTAAGGAAACCAATCTGAAAAGATTATATACTGTGTNCATGGGGTCGCAAAGAGTCAGACATGACTGAGTGACTGAAGTGAAGTGAAGTGAAGTCGCTCAGTCGTGTCCGACTCTTTGCAACCCCATGGACTGTAGCCTGCCAGGCTCCTCTGTCCCTGGGATTCTCCAGGCAAGAATACTGGAGTGGGTTACCACTTCCTTCTCCAGGGGATCTTCCCAACCCAGGAATTGAACCCAGGTCCCTAGCATTGGAGGCAGACACTTTAACCTCTAAGCCACCAGGGAACTGAACTGAGAATTACCCAAATGAGTTGAAAATTCAGTGTAGAGAAAAACCTGTACACAAAAGTTATAACAGCTTTGATCATCACTGCCAAATCAGTCAGTAAAAAATCCACCTGCAATGCAGGAGACCTGAGTTTGGTCCCTGGGTTGGGAAATCCTCTGCAGAAGGAAATGACAACCCACTCAAGTACTCTTGCCTGGGAAATCCCATGGTCAGAGGAAACTGACGGGATATAGTCCAAGGGGTCGCAAGAGGAGGACAGAAGTTAGCAACTAAACCACTACCAGAATTACCCAAATGATTTGAAACTTCAGTCGATACAAAACCTGCACACACGTATTACAACAGCTTTAATCATCACTGCCAAAATGCATAAGCAGCCAAAATGTTCTTCAATAGTCATGGATAAACAAACTGATACATCCATGCTGTTGTTGCTGCTTGTTTGCAAGGTCCTGTCTGACTCTTTTGCAGCCTCATGGACTAGCCTGTCAGGCTCTTCTGTCCATGGGATTCCCCAGGAAAAAATATAGGAGTGGGTTGTTATTTCCTTCTCTAGGAGATATTCCCAATCCAGGGATCAACGTGTGTCTCCTATACTGCAGGCAGATTCTTTTCTGCTGAGCCACCTGGGAAGCCCAATATATCCATACAATAGAATATTATTGAGTTATCAGGCTATGAAAAGGCAAAGAAGAATCTTAAATGCATATGGCTAAGTTAAGGAAACCAATCTGAAAAGATTATATACTGTGTTATTCTAACTATATGACATTCTGGAAAAGGCAAAATATGGAAACAGTAAAATGATCTGTAGTTCTCAGGGGCTGGAGGGTGGGAAAAGTAATGAGTAGGCACAACACAGGATGTTTAGGACTCTCAAACTATTCTCTATGATATCACAATGATGGATACATGTCATACAGTTTTAAAACCTATAGAATGTACTATACTAAGAGTGAACTCTAATGTAAACTGTGGATTTTGTTAACAATTATGTATCGTCAGTTATAACAAATGCACTTTACTAATGTTGCATGTTGATAAAAGAGGAAATTAATCATCACTCAATTATAAATTTATTATACAAAATATAAAAAGAATGTTTTGTTTCTTTTCTTTTCCTATGACCAGAGACTCAAGTATAAACAAAACAAATTCAACTAGATTTCATTACAAATATTTTTTTATCAGGATCTGACCTGCATTTTATTTTTTAATATAAATTTATTTATTTTAATTGGAGGTTAATTACTTTACAATAGTGTATTGGTTTTGCCATACATCAATATGAATCTGCCATGGGTATACACGTGTTCCCCATCCTGAACCCTCCTCCCTCCTCCCTCCCCGTACCATCCCTCTAGGTCATCCCAGTGCACCAGGCCCAAGCATCTAGTATCATGCATCAAACCTGGACTGGCGATTCATTTCATATATGATATTACACATGTTTCAATGCCATTCTCCCAAATCATCCCAGCCTCTCCCTCTCCCACAGAGTCCAACAGACTGTTCTATACATCTGTGTCTCTTTTGCTGTCTCACATATGGGGTTATTGTTACCATCCTTCTAAATGCCATATATATGCGTTAGTATACAGTATTGGTGTTTTTCTTTCTGGCTTATTTCACTCTGTATAATAGACTACAGTGGGTGCAGGATGCTTGGGGCTGCTGTATTGGGATGACCCGGAGGGACGATGTGTCGGGGGGAGGTGGAAGGAGGGTTTGGGATTGGGAACACATGTACACCGTGGCGGATTCATGTTGATGTGTGGCAAAACCAATACAATATTGTTTTTGTATTGGCAAAACCAATACAAGTAAAAAAAAAAAAATAGGCTACAATTATTGTTAGTACATACTTGATCAAAACCATAAATGAGTGAAAAAGTTTTAGCTATTATTAGACATTAAATTAATCAGAAATATATGTTTGATGAGGAAAAAATGATCCTTTTCTATTATTCTTTGTAACCATAGATTAAAATAACTTTGCTAAACAGTGCCATGTTTCTGGACAAATTCAGCATATATTACTCATTAAACACTATCAGCGGAACCATAATCTTCATATAAATAAGTAGATGAAACAGACACAAGTTTTCTCCTGTCAAGTTCACACTTTGAATCTGTCTGAAGTATATGCTGCAAACTGTGACCTATTATTAAAAATTATTTTCATTGATTAACTATAACTCAAGTCTTCTCTCAAATTAATGAAAGCAAGATTGTAAACCACTTCCCTTGAAACAAGTGTTTATTACCAAAGACTTGACACTATTTTATTTTTTAGGTTCTCAGAATTATGCCATTTTTAACTTCATACTAAACAAATGACAATTAATCTTTCACAAGAAGCCCAAAGTTCTATCCAATATTCTTGAAAGGACTGAAAAAATAAAATAATGTGATTAAATTTTCAACATATTTTTTTAAATTATCACATGCTTTAAGTATATAAATGTAAATAATATGGTTTCTGCAAAGCAAGAAATGCCCAGTGGGATTCAAAATATGCATGGAACATGAAATACGTGTAGCAAAGTTTAACAAAGATCTTCAAAAGCAATGAAAACATTGTAAGACGATGGTCAACCCAAATTTTGTGTTTCAAAGTTATTTTCAAATTTCATAAATGAAAGATTGAACCAATGGGTAAAGAGTAATTTCTTCAAAAACAAAGTCAAGAATCAACATCAAGCCTTTCTGCCTTAAAAGTCATAATCTAGCCTTGATTTGTGTGTGTGTGTCATTGGCACGGTCCCTCCTTCCCCTTGTCCCTGCCCGATTATTAGACTCTTATGAGATCTGTCACTGATCCTCAGCATTACTGTCATTCTTGATTTTCCAAAAGCAATTCAGATATTGACACATGTATACGAAAAATGAGAAAACTGTGTCCATTTAAACTTCTTCCTCTATCTCCGGTGTCTCTTTATGTTTGCTTGACAGAAGTCCTTCTGGGAAACATGAAAAAAATAGAAATATATCAAATATAGTTTTAGGTATGTCTTTATATCTAGCACAGATTTACTAACATACTTTTGGAAACCATCAATTGTTCATTCTGCCACTCTGCTTTCAGTGGCATTATAATTCATCCCTAGATTGCTAGAGAAACGATCTGTTAACTGCCATTTCTATTGCATGACTGCAAAACAAAACTGAGCAATAATAAATAGCCACATACCAAGTAATAAATGGTTTGTTTTCAAAACAAGATTCTGATTACTTGGATTAAAAAAAGTGAAATACAATATTAAAGCATAAAAATGCTGAAATCGATTGAGAGACGTGGCGGTGTCATGTGGCTTGGTGAAACTGAATGCAGGTTTTCTTGTTTTCAATTAAAATAACATCATTTCTAGAAACATTTATTTGGCTATATTGCACATTATAATTTTTCAATTCTTATTCATAATTCTCATTGGAATCAAAAAACAAAAAATCAATCTTAAAATAATTTAAACTATTTTTCTATCTGATACTCTAGGAAATGTATTACTTTGTAATTACTAATTACACACACAAAATAAAGGATTTGTCACTTATTAGTAATGACTCATAGTTGATGAACCTGTCTTGAAATTTACAGTACTTCAAAATTGCTGTCACAGAGTAGAACAGGAAAATTAATTTTAGTCACTAATGCAAACCTCAACAGAAACTCAGATCCAGAGCTGTGGGACATATAAATAAGATAAATATACTCACAGTCTATTTCAAAGGCATCAAATAAAACCAATCATAGCTATGATCCTTGGAATTGCTTTGTTCTTTCAGTAACAGCATTGTTGAATTTGAAAATATCCTGGTACCAAGATTGAGAGATAGCCTTAGGCCCGACCTAGCTTTGCAAAATAAATAAAATAGCTTTCTTCACGTCATTCCCTACATTTGCAAAAAGAAATTTTGAGGGCAAAATAAGCTCTGGAGTTCAGGTTTCTTCCATGCCAGTAAAATGTCCCTTTATTTATAATATACTTCCTCTTCTCCATCTCCTTATCAATTGAATGGCATTTTGTAGGTCACTACATTTTAAATTTATGCTTCTTCCTTTGAAAATATAAGGTGAGACTGATTGTCTTCAAGTGTAAAATGCCATTCAAGATCTGAGTGACATTAATCTATAAGAATTCTCTTTTCAATGTAAGCTACTGAACATTCCTTTGTTGATACAGGGAAAGCTACCTGTCTCCTGACCCGAGAGTAGTGATTGAAACTGAACCCTATGCTGCAACAAAGGCTGAAGGAACTACACCACTAAAGGAGATAAAAACTTAGGATAAAAACATTATTTTGTGGTTAATTCAGTTCAGTCGCTCAGTCATGTCTGACTCTTTGTGACCCCATGGACTGCAGCATGCCAGGCCTCCCTGTCCATCATGAACTTCCTGTTTGCTCAAACTCATGTCCATTGAGTCAGTGATGCCATCCAACCATCTCATCCTCTGTTGTCACCTTCTTCTCCCACCGTCAATCTTTCCCAGCATCAGGGTCTTTTCCAATGAGTCAGTTCTTTGCCAAAATCTTGGAGTTTCAGTTTCAACATCCGTTCTTTCAATGAATATTCAGAACTGATTTCCTTTAGGATGGACTGGTTGGATCTCCTTGCAGTCCAAGGGACTCTCAAGAGTCTTTTCCAACACCACAGTACAAAAGCATCATTTCTTCAGTGCTCAGCTTTCTTTATGGTCCAACCCTCACACCCATACATAACTACTGGAATAACCATGGCCTTGATTAGATGGACCTTTTTTGGCAAAGGAATGTCTGCTTTTTATATGCTGTCTAGATGGTCATAACTTTCCTTCCAAGGAGTAAATGTCTTTTAATTTCATAGCTGCAGTCACCCTCTGCAGTGATTTTGGAGCCAAACAAAGTCTGCCACTGTTTCCATTGCTTCCCCATCTATTTGCCATGAAGTGTTGGGACCAGATGCCATGACTTTTGTTTTCTGAATGTTAAGTTTCAAGCCAAATTTTTCACTCTTCTCATTCACTTTTATCAAATGACTCTTTAGTTCCTCTTCACTTTTTGCCATAAAGGTGGTGTCATTTGCATATTTGACATTATTGATATTTTTCCTGGCAATCTTGATTCAACCTTGTGCTTCATCCAGTCCAGCATTTCTCATGATGTACTCTGCATATAAGTTAAATAAGCAGGGTGACAATATACAGCCTTGATGTACTCCTTTCCCTATTTGGAACCAGTCTTTTGTTCCATGTCCAGTTTTAACTGTTTCTTCCTCACCTGCATACAGATTTATCAAGAGGCAGGTCAGGTGGTCTGGTATTCCCATCTCTCAGAATTTTCCACAATTTGTTGTGATCCACAAAGTCAAAGGCCTTTGCATATTCACTAAAGCAGAAATACATGTTTTTATGGAACTCTCTTGCTCTTTTTGTTGATCCAATGAATGTTGGCAATTTGATCTCTGGTTTCTCTGCCTTTTCTAAATCTCGCTTGAACATCTGGAAGTTCACAGTTCATGTGCTGTTGAAGCTTGGCTTGGAGAGTTTTGAGCATTACTTTGCTAGCATGTGAGATGAGTGCAATTGTGTGGTAGTTAGTCTGAGCATTCTTTGGCATTGCCTTTCTTTGGGATTGGAATGAAAACTGACCTTTTCCAGTTCTATCCACTGCTAAGTTTTCCAAATTTGCTGGCATATTGACTGCAGAACTTTCATAGCACTGTATTTTAGGATTTTTAAATAGCTCAACTAGAATTCCATCATTCCACTAGCTTTGTTCATAGTGATGCTTCCTAAGGACCACTTGACTTTGCATTCCAGGATCTCTATCTCTAGGTGAGTGATCACACCATCTGATTATTTGGGTCAGGAAGATCTTTTCTGTATATTTCTTCTTGTATTCTTGCCATCTCTTCTTAATGTCTTTTGCTTCTGTTAGATCCATATAATTTCTGTCCTTTATTGTGCCCATCTTTGCATGAAATATTCCCTTGATATCTCTATTTTTCTTGGAGAGATCTCTAGTCTTTCCCATTCCATTGTTTTCCTCTATTTCTTTGCACTGATCACTGAAGAAAGCTTTCTTATCTCTCCTTGCTATTCTTTGGAACTCTGCATTCAAGTAGGTATATCTTTCTTTTTCTCCTTTGTCTTTCACTTCTCTTCATTTCACAGCTATCTGTAAGTCAACCATTTTGCCTTTTTGCATTTCTTTTTCTTGGGGATGGCCTTGATCCCTGCCTCCTGTCCTATGTCACAAACCTCTGTCCACAGTTCTTCAGGCACTGTGTCTTTTAGATCTAATCCCTTGAATCTATTTCTCGCTTCCACTGTATAATCATAAGAGATTTGATTTAGGTCGTACCTGAATGTTCTAGTGATTGTCCCTATGTTCTTCATTTTAAGTCTGAATTTGACAATAAGAAGTTAATGATCTGAGCCGCAGTCAGGTCCTGGTCTTGTTTTTGCTGACTGTATAGAGCTTCTCCATCTTTAGCTGCAAAGAATATAATCAATCTGATTTTGGTATTGACCATTTGGTGATGTCTTTGTGTAGAGTTTTCTCTTGTGTTGTTGGAAGAGGGTGCTTGCTATGACCAGTCCATTCTCTTGGCAAAACTCTATTAGCCCTTGCCCTGCTTCATTGCTCATTCCAAGGCCAAATTTGCCTGTTACTCCAGGTGTTTCTTGACTTCCTACTTTTGCATTCCAGTCCCCTATAATGAAAAGGACATCTTTTTTGGGTATTAGTTCTAGAAGGTCTTGTAGGTCTTCATAGAACCACTCAACTTCAGCTTCTTCAGCATTGCTGGTTGGGGCATAGACTTTGATTACCATGAGATATTGAATGGTTTTCCTTAGAAAAGAACAGAGATCATTCTGTTGTTTTAGAGATTGCATCCAAGTACTGCATTTTGGACTCTTTTGTTGACCATGATGGCTACTCCATTTCTTCTAAGGGATTCTTGCCTTCAGTAGTAGATATAATGGCCATCTGAGTTAAATTCACCTATTCCAGTCCATTTTAGTCCGCTGATTTCTAAAATGTCAATGTTCACGCTTGCCATCTCCTGTTTAACCACTTCCAATTTGCCCTGATTCATGGACCTAACATTCCAATATTGCTCTTTACAGCATCAGACTTTACTTCCATCCATATAGTCACATCCACCANAATCTTGATTCAACCTTGTGCTTCATCCAGTCCAGCATTTCTCATGATGTACTCTGCATATAAGTTAAATAAGCAGGGTGACAATATACAGCCTTGATGTACTCCTTTCCCTATTTGGAACCAGTCTTTTGTTCCATGTCCAGTTTTAACTGTTTCTTCCTCACCTGCATACAGATTTATCAAGAGGCAGGTCAGGTGGTCTGGTATTCCCATCTCTCAGAATTTTCCACAATTTGTTGTGATCCACAAAGTCAAAGGCTTTTGCATATTCACTAAAGCAGAAATACATGTTTTTATGGAACTCTCTTGCTCTTTTTGTTGATCCAATGAATGTTGGCAATTTGATCTCTGGTTTCTCTGCCTTTTCTAAATCTCGCTTGAACATCTGGAAGTTCACAGTTCATGTGCTGTTGAAGCTTGGCTTGGAGAGTTTTGAGCATTACTTTGCTAGCATGTGAGATGAGTGCAATTGTGTGGTAGTTAGTCTGAGCATTCTTTGGCATTGCCTTTCTTTGGGATTGGAATGAAAACTGACCTTTTCCAGTTCTATCCACTGCTAAGTTTTCCAAATTTGCTGGCATATTGACTGCAGAACTTTCATAGCACTGTATTTTAGGATTTTTAAATAGCTCAACTAGAATTCCATCATTCCACTAGCTTTGTTCATAGTGATGCTTCCTAAGGACCACTTGACTTTGCATTCCAGGATCTCTATCTCTAGGTGAGTGATCACACCATCTGATTATTTGGGTCAGGAAGATCTTTTCTGTATATTTCTTCTTGTATTCTTGCCATCTCTTCTTAATGTCTTTTGCTTCTGTTAGATCCATATAATTTCTGTCCTTTATTGTGCCCATCTTTGCATGAAATATTCCCTTGATATCTCTATTTTTCTTGGAGAGATCTCTAGTCTTTCCCATTCCATTGTTTTCCTCTATTTCTTTGCACTGATCACTGAAGAAAGCTTTCTTATCTCTCCTTGCTATTCTTTGGAACTCTGCATTCAAGTAGGTATATCTTTCTTTTTCTCCTTTGTCTTTCACTTCTCTTCATTTCACAGCTATCTGTAAGTCAACCATTTTGCCTTTTTGCATTTCTTTTTCTTGGGGATGGCCTTGATCCCTGCCTCCTGTCCTATGTCACAAACCTCTGTCCACAGTTCTTCAGGCACTGTGTCTTTTAGATCTAATCCCTTGAATCTATTTCTCGCTTCCACTGTATAATCATAAGAGATTTGATTTAGGTCGTACCTGAATGTTCTAGTGATTGTCCCTATGTTCTTCATTTTAAGTCTGAATTTGACAATAAGAAGTTAATGATCTGAGCCGCAGTCAGGTCCTGGTCTTGTTTTTGCTGACTGTATAGAGCTTCTCCATCTTTAGCTGCAAAGAATATAATCAATCTGATTTTGGTATTGACCATTTGGTGATGTCTTTGTGTAGAGTTTTCTCTTGTGTTGTTGGAAGAGGGTGCTTGCTATGACCAGTCCATTCTCTTGGCAAAACTCTATTAGCCCTTGCCCTGCTTCATTGCTCATTCCAAGGCCAAATTTGCCTGTTACTCCAGGTGTTTCTTGACTTCCTACTTTTGCATTCCAGTCCCCTATAATGAAAAGGACATCTTTTTTGGGTATTAGTTCTAGAAGGTCTTGTAGGTCTTCATAGAACCACTCAACTTCAGCTTCTTCAGCATTGCTGGTTGGGGCATAGACTTTGATTACCATGAGATATTGAATGGTTTTCCTTAGAAAAGAACAGAGATCATTCTGTTGTTTTAGAGATTGCATCCAAGTACTGCATTTTGGACTCTTTTGTTGACCATGATGGCTACTCCATTTCTTCTAAGGGATTCTTGCCTTCAGTAGTAGATATAATGGCCATCTGAGTTAAATTCACCTATTCCAGTCCATTTTAGTCCGCTGATTTCTAAAATGTCAATGTTCACGCTTGCCATCTCCTGTTTAACCACTTCCAATTTGCCCTGATTCATGGACCTAACATTCCAATATTGCTCTTTACAGCATCAGACTTTACTTCCATCCATATAGTCACATCCACCACTGGATGCTGTTGCTGATTTCGCTCTGTCTCTTCTTTTTTTCTGGAGTTATTTCTCTATTGATTTCCAGTAGCATATTGGGCATATACAGACCTGGGGAGTTCATCTTTCAGTGTCCTATCTTTTTGCCTTTTCATACTGTTCATGGGATTCTCAAGGCAAGTATACTGAAGTGGTTTGCCATTCCCTTTTGTGGTTAAGCTCCCACCTAATCCAGCCAAACTCCATATGATAAATGAAATTGAAGACAAGGAGATCAAATCGAACCGTGAACCACTGACACTGATTTTGGTCACCTTCTCAGTCACCTGGAAAGTTGTCTTTCAATGATATATCTTTGCCCAAGCTAGTTCTTAGGTGCAGCACTTGGAATATTTGATCTTTTTTTGCAGCATGCAGGAATTTGTATTTTTGACATGCAGGATCCAGTTCCCTGACTAGGGATTAAACCCAAGCCCCCACAATGGGAGCATGGAGTCTTAGCCACTGGACCACCAGGGAAGTCTCTCCCCTTACACCTAAGTCTTGAGAGACATTTCTCAGAAGGGTCAGAGTTCTTGAAGGACTGATTTGCCCCACCATTTTTTTTTCTGTTATGGTTTATTACAGGATATTGAATAGTCCCCTGTGTTGTACAGTAGAATCCTGTTTTTATTCATTCTATATAAAAGTTTGCCTCTGCTAACTTCAAACCCCCAGTCCATCTCTCCACCATCCTCCCTTTCCTCTTTTCCTTCTTTGTGCTCCCTCCTAAGTCCCTCTAGTCAAGGCTATGGTTTTTCCTGTGGTCATGTATGGATGTGAGAGTTGGACTGTAAAGAAGGCTGAGTCCTGAAGAATTAATGCTTTTGAACTGTGGTGTTGGAGAAGATTCTTGAGAGTCCCTTGGACTACACGGAGATCCAACCAATCCATTCTGAAGGAGATCAGCCCTGGGATTTCCTTGGAAGGAATGATGCTAAAGCTGAAACTCCAGTACTTTAGCCACTTCGTGCGAAGAGTTGACTCATTGGAAAAGACTCTGATGCTGGGAGGGATTGGGGGCAGGAGGAGAAGGGGATGACGGAGGATGAGATGGCTGGATGGCCTCACCGACTCGATGGACATGAGTCTGAGTGAACTCCGGGAGCTAGTGATGGACAGGGAGGCCTGGTGTGCTGTGATTCATGGAGTCGCAAAGAGTCGGACATGACTGAGTGACTGAACTGAACTGAACTGAAAGCTACATCACTTACTTATCACCTGAAGAAAAGTCAGGAAAATGATTTCAGACCAAGAGTTACAAAAAGCAGTTTCATTTAAGGAGAAAACAGATTAACTTAGAAAAATATTAAAATTCTCAAGAAGAGATATACATAAAGTTCACATAATTAACAGAGCTATTTTAATATTAGGTCAGATGTTTGGTGCTTTGCAAACATACATTTTGTGAAGAAGCAAAAAGTATGGCTTAAATCCAATGAATTATTTTGATATAAGTGGCTGTTGCCATCCTTTAATTGCCTTTCTCATTGTTGATAGTAACTACCTTGCTTTACAAATGATTATTGCTTTTCTTGATAAAATATAATTTTAAAAGTATAATTACAATTTGAAATTTAAGCTCAAAGCATTCATAATAAAAGAAAAGTACTATTTATTTCCAAGCATTAATAGCATGCTTCCCATTATAAAATGAACATTATGTCAAAGATTTAACTCTTCAATGAAGGAAAGGACAAAGAATCAGTGACAGAACTGAAGACTGAAAATGGTGAAATAAGGTTGCTAACATAGATGTAAAGTGGATTAAGGTCCTAAGGGGCAAGATAATCATATATTATTGAGAATAATTCCTACCAACAAAAAAAGTAATTTGCATCTACAGTTTAACATAGGGTCTCCCATGATTGTTCAGTGGTAAAGAATCCACCTGCCAGTTCAGGAGATGTGAGTTCAATCTCCAGGCTGGGAAGGTCCCCTGGAAAAGGAAATGGCAATCCACTTCAGTATTTTTGTCAGAAAAATCTGATGGAAAGAGGAATCTTGCAGGCTACAGTCCATGAGGTCAAGAAAGAGTTGGACATGATTTAGTGACTAGATGACAACAGCTTAACACATAACTTTGCAGAATTTGAGGCTATTCTCTTAATAAATTGGAAGTAGCAAGTCAACAAATGGAAAAAATATATATATCCTTTAGAAAATTACATTACCCTTTCTTGGGCCTGTTAGACAATGCTCCAAGATGAGGCTGCAAAACTTATAGGCTTCCTTTGACCTTATTTTCAAGTTCCACATAATTTTTCTTAACAACTTCACTACTGTTAAAATTTCCTCCTTATAAAAAAAGTAAAACAAACCAAAAAAAAGAAGAAGGACTAAAAGAATGCTTACCACAGTGTCAGTTTGCATGGTTTTCTTCTAGAAAAGTGTCACTTGTCTCAGTTGATTTTTAGTTATGCACTCAAATGTTCTGCAATACAAAGCTGAAATAATGTTCCATAAATATCTTATTCAATTTATGGGTTTCTGTCTTGTTTTATAAATTCACCAGCTATTGTTCTCACGAATAAAAATACTCACTAATTGGAAATGTTAGAAGGCCATAAAATAGTAAATTTTTTCATTCCAAAATATTTGTGGAGGTGGGAAAAGCAGAAACAATCTCAAGATAAAATATGCTGCCATTAAATGAAGGAAAATAATTACAAATATGTTAATAAGTAACTGATTATTAAGTCATGTAAAGTATCCTGTTGAATGTTGAGTGAGAATTAATAAAGTAAAATTCTTTGTCTGATGGATTGGATAATAATTTGCCTGGTAGTTTTTTATGTGGCTGATTTCCATTATCATTCTGCAATGATTTCAGTGATAACTAGAACCAGCCCAGCCTCCTTTGCAATTTATGATTGTGTATGCATGCTCATATATTACACTGTTAACCTGGTGACATTATCCTCACTGCCAGCAGTATTATGTCTCATTTGAAGATGGAAAAGATCAGTGAATTTTTAAAAGAGATTTATACGCACTAATTCTTTCTCTCTGATATTTACCAATTCTGTTTTCAAAAAGGAAACAATTGCAAGGCATTGTCAGAATAAAGACACAAACAGTTATTTTGAAGTCAATGCCAAAATGCTTTCCAATTGTCATGCTTTGACTCCTTGAAAGGCTTTGGTTTCAGTAAAGAAATAAGAATTTCACAACAGTCGCTGAAGTGCATCAGAGAAGGAAGATATCCTGTAGCTATAAATCCAAGTACTTAGTTTCAGAGAAATTAGCAGGGTTTAAGTTGATTTGCTTCCTGCTGGGGATCTATGATATTTTTCTTTCTAAGTCTCAAGTACATTTTCAGAATCACTTTGTTTATTCTGTATCCAGGGTGGAAGTTGACTAGGTGAGTGAATGCAGTAAAAGACTTACAGAGGAAAATAAGCTTAATGCTAGAAGCAATGGGATAGACACACTTTGCTCAGTGTTTTTTAAGAGCCTGTGCCAAGTGCTTGAAAGGCTTTTGTCCTTTAATTCTCACTATATTTCTAGGAAGGAAACTCATCACTCCCATTTTGTAGGCTTGAAAACTGAGATGTAAACATTAATTTAATTTTCTCAGTGTCACACAGCTCATGAATTGTGAAGCTGGAAGTTGAACACATTTAAGTCAACTCCAGAGGTCACAAACAACTATTCTATACTGTCTTTACCATGAATAGGTTGGATAAGCCAGGTGTTAGCTCCACTGTAATAATCAATGGCTCAGCTTTTTTTTCTTCATATGAAAATAAAGATTTTAAAATCAATAACACAGATGATAGTTTTTCTTTCTATGATTCACAGTCATATATTATGCTATATTTCCAAAGAAAAAGACACTTCCCAGTCTTTTTTAAAATTGAAAATGATATCGTTATGAAGATTTCATACATTCAGCATAATTATGTCTTTATAGCTTGAAAAATATGTGGACTTTCACTTGATAACTTTTCTTAGACTTCATTAATCAAAGGCACCATACTACAATCATTTAGAAATACTTACAAATGATTTGCATCTTGAAATCAAAATATCATTTACATACATTTGAAAATCTGAAATAAAGCTATGTACAGAGATTATTTAGTCTAGAATTACTCTTTGTTATGCAAATAAATCCCCAACTTTACTGTATTTAACTTTCAATTACCTGGTGCATGGGCTATATGGCTTCCCAGGGGGCTCAGTAGTAAAGAATCCACCTGCCAATGCAAGAGCCACAGGAGACACAGGCTCAATGCCTGGACCAGGAAGATGCCCCAGAATAGGAAATGGTAGCCCCCTCCAGTATTCTTGCCAAGATAACCCTATGGACAGAGGAGCCTGACAGGCTTCAGTCCATGGGCTCACAAAAGAATTGGACACTTCTGAGTTATGGAGCATACATTCAAGGCCTATAGGTTGAGAATCACTGATATAGAAATTTCTAAGAAATCTTAAAGCAGACATATCACTTTTTTTCTAAAATGCAAAGAAAGAAATAACTTTCCAACATTTAATATTTAATGTCAGATGTATAAGTATATCCTGAAGAACATTCATCAGATAATAACTTACAGTTTGCTATTTATACTAAAGGCTCATTAGTACTTTTACAGTTTGGAGACTAGTTTTCTATAGCTGCTTTGTCACTAAGTATTATAGACTGGGTAACTAATTAACCGAAATTTATTTTCTCACAATTCTGGAGGCTAGAAGCTCAAGAGCAAAGCATCAGCAGAGCTGGATTCTTCTGAGTCCTCTCTTCTCAGTTTGCACACGGCTGCCTTCTGACTGTGGGCTTACCTGATCGTTTCTTTGTGTGTGTCCTAATCTCTTCTTATAAGGACATAAGTCAGATTGTATTTGAGGGTTTGCTCAATTATGTCTGACTCTGTGACTCCATGGACCGTAGCCTGCCTGGGTTCTCTGTACATGGAATTTTCTAGGCAAGAATACTGGAGTGAGTTACCATTTCCTTCTTCAGGGGAATCTCCCATCCCAGAGATGGAACCCTCATCTCTTGGGTCTCGCTTAACCTTAACTGCTGCTTTAAAGATCCTAACTCCAAATACAGTTCCATTCTGAGTTAGAAGGAGCTACAACTTCAACATATGAATTTTGAGGGGAGGGAAATTAACACACAATCTGGAAATTTGAGGGCGGAACCTTTATTTGATTATGTATAGTTTATCCATTAAGACTACTTCATTTTGATTTACATAGTGCATTTACATTAATAGATTATATTNAAAAAAAAGAAGAAGGACTAAAAGAATGCTTACCACAGTGTCAGTTTGCATGGTTTTCTTCTAGAAAAGTGTCACTTGTCTCAGTTGATTTTTAGTTATGCACTCAAATGTTCTGCAATACAAAGCTGAAATAATGTTCCATAAATATCTTATTCAATTTATGGGTTTCTGTCTTGTTTTATAAATTCACCAGCTATTGTTCTCACGAATAAAAATACTCACTAATTGGAAATGTTAGAAGGCCATAAAATAGTAAATTTTTTCATTCCAAAATATTTTGTGGAGGTGGGAAAAGCAGAAACAATCTCAAGATAAAATATGCTGCCATTAAATGAAGGAAAATAATTACAAATATGTTAATAAGTAACTGATTATTAAGTCATGTAAAGTATCCTGTTGAATGTTGAGTGAGAATTAATAAAGTAAAATTCTTTGTCTGATGGATTGGATAATAATTTGCCTGGTAGTTTTTTATGTGGCTGATTTCCATTATCATTCTGCAATGATTTCAGTGATAACTAGAACCAGCCCAGCCTCCTTTGCAATTTATGATTGTGTATGCATGCTCATATATTACACTGTTAACCTGGTGACATTATCCTCACTGCCAGCAGTATTATGTCTCATTTGAAGATGGAAAAGATCAGTGAATTTTTAAAAGAGATTTATACGCACTAATTCTTTCTCTCTGATATTTACCAATTCTGTTTTCAAAAAGGAAACAATTGCAAGGCATTGTCAGAATAAAGACACAAACAGTTATTTTGAAGTCAATGCCAAAATGCTTTCCAATTGTCATGCTTTGACTCCTTGAAAGGCTTTGGTTTCAGTAAAGAAATAAGAATTTCACAACAGTCGCTGAAGTGCATCAGAGAAGGAAGATATCCTGTAGCTATAAATCCAAGTACTTAGTTTCAGAGAAATTAGCAGGGTTTAAGTTGATTTGCTTCCTACTGGGGATCTATGATATTTTTCTTTCTAAGTCTCAAGTACATTTTCAGAATCACTTTGTTTATTCTGTATCCAGGGTGGAAGTTGACTAGGTGAGTGAATGCAGTAAAAGACTTATAGAGGAAAATAAGCTTAATGCTAGAAGCAATGGGATAGACACACTTTGCTCAGTGTTTTTTAAGAGCCTGTGCCAAGTGCTTGAAAGGCTTTTGTCCTTTAATTCTCACTATATTTCTAGGAAGGAAACTCATCACTCCCATTTTGTAGGCTTGAAAACTGAGATGTAAACATTAATTTAATTTTCTCAGTGTCACACAGCTCATGAATTGTGAAGCTGGAAGTTGAACACATTTAAGTCAACTCCAGAGGTCACAAACAACTATTCTATACTGTCTTTACCATGAATAGGTTGGATAAGCCAGGTGTTAGCTCCACTGTAATAATCAATGGCTCAGCTTTTTTTTCTTCATATGAAAATAAAGATTTTAAAATCAATAACACAGATGATAGTTTTTCTTTCTATGATTCACAGTCATATATTATGCTATATTTCCAAAGAAAAAGACACTTCCCAGTCTTTTTTAAAATTGAAAATGATATCGTTATGAAGATTTCATACATTCAGCATAATTATGTCTTTATAGCTTGAAAAATATGTGGACTTTCACTTGATAACTTTTCTTAGACTTCATTAATCAAAGGCGCCACACTACAATCATTTAGAAATACTTACAAATGATTTGCATCTTGAAATCAAAATATCATTTACATACATTTGAAAATCTGAAATAAAGCTATGTACAGAGATTATTTAGTCTAGAATTGCTCTTTGTTATGCAAATAAATCCCCAACTTTACTGTATTTAACTTTCAATTACCTGGTGCATGGGCTATATGGCTTCCCAGGGGGCTCAGTAGTAAAGAATCCACCTGCCAATGCAAGAGCCACAGGAGACACAGGCTCAATGCCTGGACCAGGAAGATGCCCCAGAATAGGAAATGGTAGCCCCCTCCAGTATTCTTGCCAAGATAACCCTATGGACAGAGGAGCCTGACAGGCTTCAGTCCATGGGCTCACAAAAGAATTGGACACTTCTGAGTTATGGAGCATACATTCAAGGCCTATAGGTTGAGAATCACTGATATAGAAATTTCTAAGAAATCTTAAAGCAGACATATCACTTTTTTTCTAAAATGCAAAGAAAGAAATAACTTTCCAACATTTAATATTTAATGTCAGATGTATAAGTATATCCTGAAGAACATTCATCAGATAATAACTTACAGTTTGCTATTTATACTAAAGGCTCATTAGTACTTTTACAGTTTGGAGACTAGTTTTCTATAGCTGCTTTGTCACTAAGTATTATAGACTGGGTAACTAATTAACCGAAATTTATTTTCTCACAATTCTGGAGGCTAGAAGCTCAAGAGCAAAGCATCAGCAGAGCTGGATTCTTCTGAGTCCTCTCTTCTCAGTTTGCACACGGCTGCCTTCTGACTGTGGGCTTACCTGATCGTTTCTTTGTGTGTGTCCTAATCTCTTCTTATAAGGACATAAGTCAGATTGTATTTGAGGGTTTGCTCAATTATGTCTGACTCTGTGACTCCATGGACCGTAGCCTGCCTGGGTTCTCTGTACATGGAATTTTCCAGGCAAGAATACTGGAGTGAGTTACCATTTCCTTCTTCAGGGGAATCTCCCATCCCAGAGATGGAACCCTCATCTCTTGGGTCTCGCTTAACCTTAACTGCTGCTTTAAAGATCCTAACTCCAAATACAGTTCCATTCTGAGTTAGAAGGAGCTACAACTTCAACATATGAATTTTGAGGGGAGGGAAATTAACACACAATCTGGAAATTTGAGGGCGGAACCTTTATTTGATTATGTATAGTTTATCCATTAAGACCACTTCATTTTGATTTACATAGTGCATTTACATTAATAGATTATATTATCTTATTTCACCACATAAAAAGAAATGTGTTAAAATAAATTATTGCAAAAAAACATAAAATAAAGAATAAAAATGAAAAAGTAATGCAACCTTAAGAAGATACAAGATAAAGTAAATTAGAAAGAGAAAAACAAATAGTCCAAATTAACACATATATGGAATCCAGAAAAAAAAAGGTATAGAAGATCTTATTTGCAAAGCAAAAAATAGAGACACAGATGTAGAGAACAAATATATGGATACCAAGGGGGAAAAGGAGCGTGGGAGGAATTGGGAGATTGGAATTAGCACACATATTTATTGATGCCACGTATAAAAGAGATAACTAAAGAGAATATGCTGTTAGAACAGGGAACTTAAGATACTGTGGTGACCTGAATGGGAAGTAAATCCAAAAGGGAGGTAATATATGTATATGTTGGAGAAAAGAATGGCAATCCATTCTAGTATTCTTGCCTGGAGAATCCCAAGGACAGAAGAGCCTGGTGAGCTGCAGCCCATGGGGTCCCAAAGAATCAGACACAACTGAGTGACTAACGCACATATGTGTATGCACAGCTGGATCATTTCACCATACAATAGAAACTAATATACAGCATGGTAAACCATATATATTACAATGAAAATTAATTTTAATGAAGAAGATTCAAGAAAATATCATAGATGACCACTCCACTCCTGGTACGAGTTTTTCTCAGTCACATAATAAGGTAAAAAGGATGAACGGCACTAAGAGAGAAGCAAGGATGCCGGTGCTGAGTCACTGCAGCTGCACGACCCCGTAGACGGCAGCCCACCAGGCTCCGCAGTCCCTGGGATTCTCCAGGCAATAACAGTGGAGTGGGTTGCCATTTCCTACTCCAATGCATGAAAGTGAAAAATGAAAGTAAAGTCTTTCAGTCATGTCCAACTCTTCGCGACCTCATGGCCTGTAGCCTACCAGGCTCCTCCTTCCATGGGGTTTTCCAAGCAAAAGTACTAGAGTGGGTTGCCATTGCCTTTTCCAATGCAAGGATAACTCATGAGTTTTCTTTCTTCTATTACTAAATTTATTTATGCTATTACTAAAATTTTTGCTTTACTATAACTATATTCCGTTCAGCACTTTGTTGGAGAAATAAACAAGAGTAGCACCATCCGTGAGAGTGTGTGGGAAAACCTTTGTTGACAGTGATGTGAGTCTGTGGTCAGGGTCCCTGAGACTGTGTCAAGTTTGGAGACTCACCGAAATGACCCACAGGACTTAGAGATTTTTATATTCATGTGTATACATGGTTGGTTGTTCAGTCCTGTCTGATTCTGTACAACTTTTTGGATTGTAGCCCACCAGGCTCCTCTGTCCAGGGAATTTTACAGGCAAGAATACTGAGTGGGTTGCCATTTTTCCCTTCTGGGTGATCTTCCCAACTCAGAGATTGAACTTGCATATCCTGAAAAAGGTTTCTTTACCTGCTGAAACATTAGAGAACAAAGTCACAGTTTCTTACAGTGAAAGAATGCAGAGAAAATCAGCAAAGGGAAAAGGCTCCCCAGCAAAGTCCAGAGGAAACCAAGTGTAAGATTTTAAGCAGCCCTCCCAGTGGAGTAGCACAGTTCAGTTCAGTTCAGTCCAATTGCTCAGTTGTGTGCAACTCTTTGCAACCCCATGGACTGTTTTACCATAGTAATGTATGGATGTGAGAGTTGGACTATACAGAAAGCTGAGCACTGAAGAATCGATGCTTTTGAACTGTGGTGTTGGAAAAGACTCTTGAGGGTAACTTCGACTGCAAGGATATGCAACCAAGGATATGCAACTGATTTCCTAAAGGAAATCAGTCTTGAATATTCATTGGAAGGACTGATGCTAAAGCTGAAATTCCAATATTTTGGCCACCTGATGTAGAACTGACTCATTGGAAAAGACCCTGATGCTGGGAAACATTGAGGGCAGGAGAAAACGGGGACACAGAGGAGAAGATGATTGGATGGCATCACTGACTTGATGGACATGAGTTTGACCAAGCTCTGGGAGTTGGTGAAGATCAGGGAAGTCTGGCATTCTGCAGTCCGTGGAGTAGCACAGAATGAGCTTAATTCCTTCAAGCAACATTGTGTGGCAACAAGTGTGAAGTTTTGCCAGCTAGGGAAGTTTTTCAAATCTTGGCTACCATGGATTTATTGGGGGACAGTCACAATCATTTCATCTACAGTGCCTCTGTGACTGACTTCAGTTAATGAAGTCCCAGTCCCCAAGACTGAAAGCAAGTATTCACTATTAAATATTAACAACCTCAGATATGCAGATGATACCTCTCTAACAGTAGAAAGTGAAGAGGACTAAAGAACCCCTTGATGAGGGGAAAAAAGGAGACTGAAAAAGCTGACTTAAAACTCAACATTCAAAAACTAAGATCATGGTATCTGATCCCAACATTTCATGCAAATAGAAGGGAAAAAGTGGAAGCAGTGACAGGATTTTATTTTCTTGGGCTCCAAAATCACTGGGAACAGTGACTTCAGCCATGAAATTAAAATACACTTGCTTCTTGGAAGGAAAGTTATGACCAACCTAAACTGCATATTAAAAGCACAGGCATCACTTAGCTGACAAAGGTCCATATAATTAACGCTATGGTTTTTCCAGTAACCATGTACAGATGTGAGATTTGGACCATAGTGAAGGTTTAGCACCAAAAGATTGACACTTTCAAATTGTGGTGCTAGAGAAGACTCTTGAGAGTCCCTTGGACTTCAAGGAGATCAAACCAGTCAAACCTAAAGGAAATCAACCCTGAATACTCATTGGAAGGACTGATGCTGAAGCTAAAGCTCCAATACTTTGGCCACCTGATGTGAAGAACTGACTCACTGGAAAAGACCCTGATGCTGGGGAAAATTAAAGGCAAAAGAAGAAGAGGGCAGCAGAGAATGAGGTGGTTAGATAGCATCACTGACTCAATGTACATAAACTTGAGCAAACTCTGGCAAATAGAGGAGGGCAGAGGAACCTGGCAAACTGCAGTCCACTGAGTCACAAACAGGGGACATGACTTAGCAAGTGAATTACAACAGCAGCAACATTCACCATGAATCATGTTATTGATATGAACAGCCCAGATAAACTGGTACATGTGATAACAGTTCAGGAATACAGAAACAACCTTATGAGACAGAATGGTTAAATACAGTTACATTAGAACAAGTCTTTCTGGGAAATGTGTAGGGGTAAGGCTACACCATCCTGCGGCGTTAATTCTTTGCTCTGCAGTTGCTGAGCCCTTATTCCAAAAAATGAGGCCGGGTGGTAATTCTAGCCATGATCCTGTGTGAATCAGTGTTAATGAGGGGGTTTAACCATTCTAGAGATTGAATCAAGTATATAAATAAAAATACGTAAAAGTAAGAAACTGGACAAGCTAGAAGTGGAGCAAAATCCAGGGAAGATAGTCTTAATGATGGGCTAGAAAAATGAAAATGTCTAGAAACGTTTATTAACTGATTCCAGCTTTGTGACATTAAGAAAGTATGACATGACTCATAGGAATCACCTGAGAATGCAGACAATTTTCAAAAAAAAATGCTGGTGCTTACAGCAATAATTCTAAGCTAAAGTGCACAGCCTCCAACTTCTTTTTCTGTGTGTCTAGAGAGATATTTACATGCCTCATATTTACAATATATATATACAGAGGGTCTCTGACTTACGAAATTTAAACTTACTATTTCACGTTTAAAATGGTTTGAAAGCAGTACCCATTCAGTAGAAAATATATATCAAAGTTTATATTTTTATCTTTTCTCAGGCTATTCATTGGAAAGACTGATGCTGAAACTGAAGCTTCAATACTTTGGCCACCTGACGCAAAGAGCCAACTCATTGGAAAAGACCCTGGTGCTGGGAAAGATTAGGGCAAGAGAGGAAGAGTGAGATAGAAGATGAGAAGGTTAGATATTATCATTGACTCAATCAATGAACATGAATCTGAGCAAACGTCGGGATAAAGAGAAGGACAGGAGAGCCTGGCCTGCTGCAATCCATGGGGTTGCAAAGAGTCCAATACAATGTAGTGAGTGAACATAACAACAAGCTAGTGATGTGGGGTATAATCCTTTATCATGATGCTGAATAATTACAACAAGCCTCAGTGCCTCGTCAGCCCCATGGCCACGAACAACTGACACACTCACAGTCCCTCGGTATCCATAAAATCATTATTTTTTATCTCTCTAAAAACTGTTTGAGATATTCAACACTTTACTGTAAAATAAGCTTGTGTTAGATGACTTTTCTCAACTGTAGGTTTATGTAACTGTTCTGAGCATTTGTTGTGTTAGATTCAATTAATTTATTCTCATTGATATGTATCCCCCAAATCACAATGTATTTATTCTACCAATAATGAACATTTGGTTGTTTCTTTTTGGGGACTGTATCTAACAGAAGAGATATGAACATGCATCTACATGAAAATTGTATATATATATATATGACTTCTTTGGTGGCTTAGACAGTAAAGCATCTGTCTATGATGTGGGAGACCCAGGTTCGATCCTTGGGTTGGAAAGATCACTTGGAGAAGGAAATGGCAATCCACTCCAGTACTATTGCCTGGAAAATACCATGGACAGAGGAGCCTGGTAGGCTATAGTCCATGGGGTCACAAAGAGTCGGACACGACTAAGCAACTTCACATTCACGATATATATATATATATGTATGTATATCTAATTGTACATTATTGTTTAGTATATACTTAAACACATAATTTCTGGGCATTCTAGTTGGAAGACCAACAGTAAACAACTAAAATAAGTAAATACATAATAGATATTGTCAAATGAGGGAAAGTAAAGAAAAAAGTAAGATACAGACAGAAGATGGGGAGATAGACCTAGATAAGAAATACTGCTTTAGGTAATTTGCTCAAGAAAACATTTGAGAATGTTTTTTAGACCACGTACATGTATGTCATCTAAAGGGCAGTAGACCATATTTCAGACGAAATCTCACAGACAACCACACGTCATTATGTAATAATAGACTACTGACCCACATTTTACAATTAAAAAAAATACCTTTAGGGAAAAGTTCCTATTTACTAGACCCTGACAAATTTCAGACCATAATTGTTGACACTTAAAAGTCGACAAAGGGCAATGTAGCTGTGACAGTTGACTCATATTTTCTCACATTATTATGAGATGTCAAAGAGATAAGTCAAATAGTCATTAAGACTGTTAAAGAGAAAATGCCATATAATTTTGTGTTTTTATTCTTGCTAACTAATTTTCAGATCACAAATTTTTTACTTTGAGGACCAAATTATTCACAAAGTCCACTCCACCTGTCTCCAGAGAATTCAAGCAGGAATGCTGTCTCTAGCAAAATGAGTAATTTCTGTTGTTCAGCTGTTAAATCGTATCTGACTCTTTGCAAACCCATGGGCTACATGCATCATGCCAGGCTTCCCTATCCTTCACTGTCTCCTGGGGCTTGCTCAGTCTCATGCCCATCGAATTGAGGATGCTATCCAACCATCTCATCCTCTGTCCTGTGGGGCTTCCTTGGTGGTTCATGCAGTAAAGAATCTTCCTGCAATGCAGGAGATCCAGGTTTGATCCCTGGGTTGGGAAGATCCCCTAGAGAGGAAATAGCTATTCATTCAAGAATTATTGCCCAGAGAATTCCATGGACAGAGGAGCCTGGCAGGCTACAGTCCACAGGGTTGCAAAAAGTCGGACTTGACTAACCAACTGACACTTTCACTTTCTTCCCAATGACTGATTACCAGATTATTTAACATTGCTGTTCCCACAACATAAGCGCATAATTNATATATATATATATATATATGTATATCTAATTGTACATTATTGTTTAGTATATACTTAAACACATAATTTCTGGGCATTCTAGTTGGAAGACCAACAGTAAACAACTAAAATAAGTAAATACATAATAGATATTGTCAAATGAGGGAAAGTAAAGAAAAAAGTAAGATACAGACAGAAGATGGGGAGATAGACCTAGATAAGAAATACTGCTTTAGGTAATTTGCTCAAGAAAACATTTGAGAATGTTTTTTAGACCACGTACATGTATGTCATCTAAAGGGCAGTAGACCATATTTCAGACGAAATCTCACAGACAACCACACGTCATTATGTAATAATAGACTACTGACCCACATTTTACAATTAAAAAAAATACCTTTAGGGAAAAGTTCCTATTTACTAGACCCTGACAAATTTCAGACCATAATTGTTGACACTTAAAAGTCGACAAAGGGCAATGTAGCTGTGACAGTTGACTCATATTTTCTCACATTATTATGAGATGTCAAAGAGATAAGTCAAACAGTCATTAAGACTGTTAAAGAGAAAATGCCATATAATTTTGTGTTTTTATTCTTGCTAACTAATTTTCAGATCACAAATTTTTTACTTTGAGGACCAAATTATTCACAAAGTCCACTCCACCTGTCTCCAGAGAATTCAAGCAGGAATGCTGTCTCTAGCAAAATGAGTAATTTCTGTTGTTCAGCTGTTAAATCGTATCTGACTCTTTGCAAACCCATGGGCTACATGCATCATGCCAGGCTTCCCTATCCTTCACTGTCTCCTGGGGCTTGCTCAGTCTCATGCCCATCGAATTGAGGATGCTATCCAACCATCTCATCCTCTGTCCTGTGGGGCTTCCTTGGTGGTTCATGCAGTAAAGAATCTTCCTGCAATGCAGGAGATCCAGGTTTGATCCCTGGGTTGGGAAGATCCCCTAGAGAGGAAATAGCTATTCATTCAAGAATTATTGCCCAGAGAATTCCATGGACAGAGAAGCCTGGCAGGCTACAGTCCACAGGGTTGCAAAAAGTCGGACTTGACTAACCAACCGACACTTTCACTTTCTTCCCAATGACTGATTACCAGATTATTTAACATTGCTGTTCCCACAACATAAGCGCATAATTTCCTCTGCCCTCAATATATGTGATAGATCTTTTCCCCTGATTGCTCAAATGCTATAATTCTTTCACATTATATTTATCCCTTATAATATTTATTATTTTTTTTTAAAATAATTGGCTTCATGGTTTTGATAGGAGTAACACAAAGGGAAGGGATGTGAGGCAGCAATCTAGTTCTACCTGTTGCCTGCTATAAAGTGAAAGTTGCTCAGTAGAGTCTGACTTTTTGCAACCCCATGGACTATTCAGTTCATGGAATTCTCCAGGCCAGAATACTGGAGTGGGTAGCTTTTCCCTTCTCCAAGGATTCTTCCCAACACAGGGATCAAACCTAGGTCTCCTGCATTGCAGGCAGATTCTTTAGCGTCTGAGCCACAAGGGAAGCCCAAAAATACTGGACTGGGGAGCTTATCCCTTCTCCAGCGGATCTTCCCGACCCAGTAACCCGACTGGGGTCTTCTGCATTGCAAGAAGATTCTTTACTAACTGAGCTATCAGGGAAGCCTACTGTAAGATCTTGGCCAATTCACTCAAGAAATACGCACAGGGTTTCCTTGGTGGTCCAGTGGTTAAGAATTCTCCTGCCAGTGCAGAGCACATGAATTCAGTCCCTGGTGCAAGAAGATTCCACACATCACAGATCAGCTAAGCCCTGCACCGTGACTCCTGAGCCGAGGCTCCAGAGCTCAGGAGCTGGAACCCCTGAGGCCATGTGCCTCAACTACTGAAGCCCGCGCCCCTGGAGCCCATGGTCAGCAACAAGAGAAGCCGCTGTAATGGGAATCCCACACGCCGCAACTGAAGAGCAGCCCCGCTCGCTACAGCTAGAGGAAGCCTGCGTGCAGTGACGAAGACTCAGCGCCGCCAGAATAAACAAATGAATGAAGTGAAGTGAAGTTGCTCAGTCGTGTCCGAATCTTTGCAACCCCATGGACACCAGGCTCCTCCGTCCATAGGATTTTCTAGGCAAGAGTACCGGCGTGGGTTGCCATTTCCTAAAAAAGGAAAAATACTTACAAAATTCCTATTGCAGCCAAACTCTCAAGATATTTCAGTTTTAAAAAAAAGAATACTATCCTATTGGGATTCTCTTTGAATAACTGCATTTTTAATTTAGTAAAATTAAAATACCAGCTATCACATGGGTATTGAAGGAATTAAGTGAGGTTATATAAAGACTTTAGTGTTAATTAGACCTAGTTGTGACACTTATTTGCCTGGATTATAATCATTTTTTTTTTAAATTTAGTTTCTTCATGTGAAAAAAAGCAGTTTGTATGATATAAATAAGCCCACATACATGGACCTCCCTGGTAGCTCAGCAGGTAAACAATCTGTCTGCAATGCAGGAGACCTGGGTTCGATTCCTGGGTCAGGAAGATTCCCCTGGAAATAGGATGCCACCTGGGAAGCCCATATATGCATATATACACACACGGCTTCCCTGGTGGCTCAGTCGGTAAAGAATCTGCCTGGAGAAGGAAACAGCTATCAACTCCAGTATTCTGGCCTGGTAAATTTTGCACTATCCAAAGTATTTGTGCATTATCTTTCTGTTTAGCTCTCACCCCCATCTCTATACAGTAAATAGTACACAATTGGAACTCAATAAATACTTGTTTTTTAATTGTCTAATCATCAAATTTGCAAAATTGTGAACATTTCTGTACTTGTTCCAATATGTCATCTCTGTCATCTGATCACTCATGATATTTAGTGAGAAACTAAGCCCCACATATTCCACTTACTCAAAACTTCAGTGTTATTTCCCTTATCCCTGCTTCTATAATGACCAGTCCTGCTTATGTCTTGATCACTTGTTGATTGAATTTGACATAAGGCCCTTACCTGACTTCCTTTCCTCAAGGCTGGACACACTGCAATTCATATCCATAGGGAGGCCAGAACAGTATGTCTGAAACACGTGTTTAATTAGGTCTTTATCCTTCTGGAATCCCTCCAGTATACACCCACATCAGGTTAAAGATACTATTACTTCTAATTACCTCATATCTGAATTATGTTGTTTTCTATTTTTTTTTTTAACAAAACATGTTCTGATATCAACTATGCCATGTGACTTGTGTTTCTAAAACTTTCTAATTCATTTTTCATAATCATACTCAGGCATATTTTTTTCTCATTTTCAGTGAAAAGAAATAATGAATATGTACATACATTTATAAATGCACACACTCACATCCCTGCTTTGATGCTATAAAGTACTTCTAGGTGCCATGGAGCTATCTCTTACTTTTTATTGCCAAATAATATTAAGGTATATTGTTCATATTATTGTTTTTGCTTTCTCAACTTCCTATTGATTATGAAGCTGACTGCAATTTTGATTAGATGTTATCCATGCACTAAATTCTTCTTAGCATTGCCACTATTCACCTTCACAATGGACAGTCCTCATCTTTACATTATTTTACTGTTGCCACATCTGACACTTTTGAAAACCTCCTTTTAAACTTTCTTTTACTTTCATGACACTACGCTACACATGTTCTCTTTATCACTTTATGCTTTCACGTTCTCTCTCACTTGTGATTAGATTGTAATATTCTTTCTCACATCACGGGCTTCCCTATAGCTCAGTTGGTAAAGAATCCTCCTGCAATGCAGGAGACCCCAGTTCGACTCCTGGGTTAGGAAGATCTGCTGGAGAAGGGATAGGCTACACACTCCAGTATTCTTGGGCTTCCCCGTGGCTGGGCTGGTAAAGAATCCACCTGCAATATGGGAGACCTAGGTTCGATCTCTGGGTTGGGAAGATCCCCTGGAGAAGGGAAAGTCTACCCACTCCAGTATTCTGGCCTGCAGAATTCCATGGACTGTCTATTAGGTGGCTCTAGAGGTAAAGAAACCGCCTGCCATTGCAGGAGACTTTGGGTTGGGAAGATCCCCTGGAAGAGGATATGAAACCCCCTGGCCCCCCACCAGTAATCTTGCCTGGAGAATTCCATGGATAGAGGAAACTGGTGGCTACAGTCCATGGGGTTGCAAAGAGTTGGACATGACTGAGCGACTACACTTTCTTTTATAGACTAGTGTCTTCAAAATCATTAGCTTCTTCAAAATTTTCTTTAAAATGCACAGCAGTATATGTTTGCATTTTGCTTATTTCAAATGCATATTTTATAGATATCTCAATCTTAACACCTATAATGCTTAACCAGTGTTCTATTAATCCCACTGAACCCACTTGCATTTTCAATATATAATGTAACCTTCCTCTCAGTTATCAAATTCAGAAATCTGACTTTAATCTTCACCTCCTTCTTCTTTATTATCGAGAGTGAATAACCATGTCTTGCCATGTCTACATTTAATTGTAAAAATCAAATCTCCCTTCTACCATTCTATCCATTCTGCTTTCACTCTTATTTCTTCATGCACTGCTACAATAGCCTTCTAATTTGTCTTTCCACCTTTATTCTGGATCCCATTGAATTCATTCTTCACAATTTTAACAGAGAGGACTTTCTGACATGAATATGAACATCTTACTGCTTCATTTAACACCCTCCTATGATATAAGATGAAGCATTAATACATAAGACCTTTGAAAGTTGCTAACAATCTGGTCTCAAATTTATCTCTGGCCCTGTCTTTCTAGTTTATTCTAAATGTTCACTGTATCAGGGAGGAAAATTTTAAAATTCTTAATTTCTGCACAATTTCACTTACTATTTTCTNGCATTAATACATAAGACCTTTGAAAGTTGCTAACAATCTGGTCTCAAATTTATCTCTGGCCCTGTCTTTCTAGTTTATTCTAAATATTCACTGTATCAGGGAGGAAATTTTTAAAATTCTTAATTTCTGCACAATTTCACTTACTATTTTCTATCTCTGGGATACATGTCCCTCCTTTCTTTTCCTGGATTCATCCTACATGTTCTTTAACTTTCAGAGTAAGTCTTCTCACAATGGAAGACTTTGCTAACCTTATCACTGCCTTAAGAACCCCTTCCCAGCCCACACTCCAGGGACATTTTTATCATGATAATCTTTACATTTCACTGCAGTTACCCACTTAATCCTCTGTGCTTTCTGCTTGCCTGTCAGCTTTGTAAACAACTCTCTAAGGTTTTCCAGCAGCAAGTACAATGTCTGCTACATTGTATTTATCCATAATATATTTATTTAATGAATCTACAAATGAATAATGTCTAATATATTGTATGTATTTTTTGATTCAATGGGAGAAAGAATAAATGAATGTTGTTATTATTATCTATTGTACTATCAAAGCACTTTTCGAACATACCTGTTGCATGAGTCCCAGTAGATTTACAACTATTAAATAGCTATCACAACTTTATTTTCCCTCTCTGAGAAACAGTTGTTGTTTTTTCAATTGTTTATCAGTAAAACAATTTGAAACCTTTGTCAATAGACTTGTTCATTGTTCCTCCTAAATGAATGACAGTTTTAGTTACACATCATAATATTTCACCTAAATTTAAAATAGAGACCAGTATATTTATTTTTAGTAAATGGAGATATCAAAGGATTTATTTTCTACGACTCTAATTTTACTGGTGTGATTCATTGTGTTTTTATGGCAAACACAATTCTAAAAAACTGATTATATATTTACAATTGTAATTGAGAGAAATTTAAACTGAGATGGGAAAAGAGCTGAGTGAAGTGTGAACAGGGGGTAAATTATTTTAGTATGTTGTTGGATACTCTCCTGGGAGGACACTGAGGCCTCCTTGAGCTTTCCAACTAAGTTTTTAACCTGATAGAGATAAATATGAGCACCTGTGCTATATTGCATTTCCTAACTTAAAAGATGGCATTGCCATCTCTCTAAAAGAGACATTGAGAAATCACTGGGGTAGTCATTTGGGTTCAGGGAGTTTAATAACTAAATCTCATCAAGAAAGTGGTTAACTTTTGTCTTTATATAACTTTTAAAGTAAAGATCAGTTCAGTTAAGTTCAGTTGCTCAGTCGTATCTGACTCTTTGCTACCCACCCTGAACCGTAGCATTCCAGGCCTCCCTGTCCATCACCAACTCCCGGAGTTCACCCAAGCCCATGTCCATCCAGTCAGTAATGCCATCCAACCTTAACTCAATAAAATTTTAAAGAGATAAATCTCAACAAACTTGTAAGCTGTATATTTACTTAGAGCAGGCAGAATATGGATATTGACCAGANCCCTCCTTTCTTTTCCTGGATTCATCCTACATGTTCTTTAACTTTCAGAGTAAGTCTTCTCACAGTGGAAGACTTTGCTAACCTTATCACTGCCTTAAGAACCCCTTCCCAGCCCACACTCCAGGGACATTTTTATCATGATAATCTTTACATTTCACTGCAGTTACCCACTTAATCCTCTGTGCTTTCTGCTTGCCTGTCAGCTTTGTAAACAACTCTCTAAGGTTTTCCAGCAGCAAGTACAATGTCTGCTACATTGTATTTATCCATAATATATTTATTTAATGAATCTACAAATGAATAATGTCTAATATATTGTATGTATTTTTTGATTCAATGGGAGAAAGAATAAATGAATGTTGTTATTATTATCTATTGTACTATCAAAGCACTTTTCGAACATACCTGTTGCATGAGTCCCAGTAGATTTACAACTATTAAATAGCTATCACAACTTTATTTTCCCTCTCTGAGAAACAGTTGTTGTTTTTTCAATTGTTTATCAGTAAAACAATTTGAAACCTTTGTCAATAGACTTGTTCATTGTTCCTCCTAAATGAATGACAGTTTTAGTTACACATCATAATATTTCACCTAAATTTAAAATAGAGACCAATATATTTATTTTTAGTAAATGGAGATATCAAAGGATTTATTTTCTATGACTCTAATTTTACTGGTGTGATTCATTGTGTTTTTATGGCAAACACAATTCTAAAAAACTGATTATATATTTACAATTGTAATTGAGAGAAATTTAAACTGAGATGGGAAAAGAGCTGAGTGAAGTGTGAACAGGGGGTAAATTATTTTAGTATGTTGTTGGATACTCTCCTGGGAGGACACTGAGGCCTCCTTGAGCTTTCCAACTAAGTTTTTAACCTGATAGAGATAAATATGAGCACCTGTGCTATATTGCATTTCCTAACTTAAAAGATGGCATTGCCATCTCTCTAAAAGAGACATTGAGAAATCACTGGGGTAGTCATTTGGGTTCAGGGAGTTTAATAACTAAATCTCATCAAGAAAGTGGTTAACTTTTGTCTTTATATAACTTTTAAAATAAAGATCAGTTCAGTTAAGTTCAGTTGCTCAGTCGTATCTGACTCTTTGCTACCCACCCTGAACCGTAGCACTCCAGGCCTCCCTGTCCATCACCAACTCCCGGAGTTCACCCAAGCCCATGTCCATCCAGTCAGTAATGCCATCCAACCTTAACTCAATAAAATTTTAAAGAGATAAATCTCAACAAACTTGTAAGCTGTATATTTACTTAGAGCAGGCAGAATATGGATATTGACCAGAGATAATGGTTTTTGGAGTACTAGTATTCTCTTGGTTTAAAAATTATGGGTAAATCATAAAAGTTTCATTTTATAAAGATGGAAATAAGGGTAAAGAGTAATTCTTTTTAAAAAATCAAAGTGGCATCATGTTTCAGTATAGAAAATAAGCTCTGTTGTGTTTTATCAATGCAAATGTGTTATTACAAGATTATTTTGTCCTCTTAAAGTCATAGAACTAACTTGATATTTAATTAGTGTATAGACATTTTTAAGCCTAGGACAGATAAAATGGAGTACTGTTTAATTAGTTGACTCTTTCTTGTTAATTTTGTAAATAATATTTTTTAATGTTTGTAGAAATGCTGAAAGCCTTGATATTTTTTCTTCTATTATGATTAAAGTCTAGAATTTTTCACATAAATTGAGACTGGCTTATAGCAGGTTATATTCTTTTACTGACTACCAAAGAATAATTTACTGTCCTGAAGTAAAAATTCTTTTTCAGATAGTTGTGCTTACTGCTTCCTGAATGAGAGCAGAATGTGATCCTATTGCCCCAGATTTTTCTCCAGATGCTCAGGTTGCTTTAGGTTATAGGACCATTTATAATTAATGAATGCAATCTATTAAAAAGAGGAACAAATTAACAGGAAATATTGGAACTGGTACTTCATATATGATTTTTTTAATTAAAAAATTGCATTTTATTGTAAGAACACTTAACATGAGATTTATTTATTTATTTATTTTTACTTTACAATACTGTATTGGTTTTGCCATACATTGACATGAATCCACCACGGGTACATGAGATTTAACTTCTTAACAAATTTTCATGTGCAATGCATTATTGTTGCCTATAGGTGCAAGGTTATATATCAGATCTCTAGAATGTATTCATTTTCTTTAACTGAAACATTACCATGCCCATTAATTAGTAATTTCCTGTGTCCCCACGACCCCCCCTGGTCCCTGGTTGCCATCATTTCACACGTTGATTCTAAGAACTTGATTGTTTTAGATCCCTCATATAAGTGTAATCATGCAGTATTTGTCTTTCTGTGAGTAGCTTATTTCACTTCGCATAATGTCTTCTAGGTTCATCAGTGTTACTGTATATCCCAGAAGTTCCTCTTTTTTCTGGCTATCAGAAGATGCTGGAGAGGGTGTGA
Source organism: Raphicerus campestris (assembly GCA_006410735.1). Taxonomy (NCBI): domain Eukaryota; kingdom Metazoa; phylum Chordata; class Mammalia; order Artiodactyla; family Bovidae; genus Raphicerus; species Raphicerus campestris. The sequence goes on from SJYW01039055.1 coordinate 224,354, forward strand.
AGGAAAGGGAGCTTTCCTACACTGACAGTGCGAATGAGAGAACAGTATGGACGTTCCTTAAGATATTAAAGATATAACCTTTAACTTTTTAATATTTTTATATAAGATATATATATTGTATTTTTAATATAAGACATTAGAAATACAACTATCATGTGATCTAGCAATTCCATTCCTAGGAANTTAGGTACTGTAATTGTTCCTGTTTTACAGAGAGGTAAACTGGGGTACATGTAGGTATTAAGGGTTAGTTGTGAGAGTAAAGCACTTGAAAGGGAATCAGTTGTCTCTCACATGAGAAAGTGCACACATTTTTCAAGGAACCAAAAACATGATGAGAATCCAGACTGAAACAAACACATCACAGTCAGCAGATTGTGTAGGGCCTCACAGCCAACGTTAATGCCCTTCTCATTTTCTCTTTCTCTCTTTTATTTTTTTCGTGTCTGCAAAAAAGAAAAACAAAAAAGTCTATAGGGACTTCTAGGTAAGTTAAAGCTGACAATATAGTGTTTTAAGAGCAGGATTCTTCATATGTACTTCAGGTTAAGAACAAATTGAATGAGGAAAAGCAAACACCATAAAGCTCGTTTGGGTTTTGTCAACATACAAGAGAAAAAAAATTCTGTGAGAAGTTTAAAGCATTTTCTCGGGAATTAAGTGAGACTCTTTCTCCACATTATTCATGATGAAAGAAAACTGAACATTTAGTAATGCCTCCATGGCCAATGTTCTAAACATTATTTTTCTCTTTTTCCTTCCCTGAGGGCATTCCACTTTTAATAGTATTTTACCAAACATATGAACATTAAAAATAGATGAAAAATGTAAGGTTTTACATCAGTTAATTATTTTCAAGATATGCTAAATGGCAAAATGAGGAAAGATAGCAATGTTATTGAAAAAATTAAGGTCCATAAGTTACAAATTGGTAATATTTATTTCAGTTATCCATTTTATTTATCTTGCAATTGTATTCATCCTTGGATATAATTTAAAAATCTTTTTTTTTCCATGCAGAATTAATTCCTCCTCTTTTCACTCCCAGAAATTTACTAGCTATTATTACATATAACTCATGATTATATTTGTTTACTGGCCTGAATTTTACTTAACATACCCAAACTCATCTTCTCTGCCCAGGTGGAGCTAGTTGTACAGAACCCACCTGCCAATGCAGGAAATATGAGAAACAGGGGTTTGATTCCTGGGTTGGAAAGACCCCTCGGAGGAGTGCCTGGCAATCTGCTTCAGGATTCTTGCCTGGAAAATGCTATGGACAGAGGGGCAGGCAGTGGCTAAAGTCCACAGCGTTGCAAAGAGTCAGGCATGACTGAAACGATTTAGCCAACATGCAAACACGCACTCAAACTTGTCTCAAAAAAAAAAAAAAAAGAAAAAGAAAGAAAGAAAGACAAGGATTTTAATATAACTTGCAGAGAGCCACAAATTACAAGATAAAAATACAGTGTGAAAAAATTCCTAACATTAATAGGAAGGAGAAAATAATTTTTAAAGGCAGATGGAATGTAGATAAATGTACAAAGTGTTTGTCCCCAAATAATGTTTAATACATTGATTCATATTTAATTACTTTTGTGTCTATGTCTTCTACTAGATTTCAAAATTATTGAAGATAGGGGTTGTATCCTAATACATTTTCATGTCTGGAGCCTAAGAGTTCCCAAGAAATGTTTGCAGAATATAAGTACATATGAATGGAAAAAAAAAAAAAAAAAAGAGCCCTGGTTCCTTAATCCTAAAACACTTTAGCCAAAAAGGGTGAGCTACCATANAAAGAAAGAAAGACAAGGATTTTAATATAACTTGCAGAGAGCCACAAATTACAAGATAAAAATACAGTGTGAAAAAATTCCTAACATTAATAGGAAGGAGAAAATAATTTTTAAAGGCAGATGGAATGTAGATAAATGTACAAAGTGTTTGTCCCCAAATAATGTTTAATACATTGATTCATATTTAATTACTTTTGTGTCTATGTCTTCTACTAGATTTCAAAATTATTGAAGATAGGGGTTGTATCCTAATACATTTTCATGTCTGGAGCCTAAGAGTTCCCAAGAAATGTTTGCAGAATATAAGTACATATGAATGGAAAAAAAAAAAAAAAAAAGAGCCCTGGTTCCTTAATCCTAAAACACTTTAGCCAAAAAGGGTGAGCTACCATAATTAGGTATTGTGAAATTAGATTAGAATAAGGACATTTAACATCTCTGTCTATAAGTCAAAGCTTAGCAATGGGAAATATAAAAGCAGCCATGTAACATATAAATGAATATTATCCATCAGATTTGACATTTATTAAGCAATAGAAGCTCACTGGGCACTGTCGTAAACACAAACTCTTTTCCCAGTGAACTTAGATTTATCTGTCCTGGCTCTTTTCCTGAAAAAGACTGATGCAATTTCATAGCAGATGGTAAAAGAATACAGAAAGATGACTTTAGTTTTCAACTTTTATAAGCACTAGCTTAAATCAACTCCTTATCCTGGGAATTCATCAAATTAACTGGGCTAAACATTCCAATTACATTTTTCCCCTTATGAACAGTAAATAAATTTATTCAAGAATTATTCACCTATATTGATACTGCCAGTGATTCAAATGCATTATTACTATAAAGACCATTAGTTCTTACATTTCTTAAGTAGCATATAAAAGTAATTCTCAATTTTTTTAAAACACCACAACCATAGTTCACTTTCACAGCACTCTAATGGGCAGATATGAAACTGCCTGTTCTTGTATCAAAGTAAAGCAAATCTTGGTGAGAACTTCCATCTGGAGCATAGTATTCATAAAAGAAAGCAAAGGAATTCCAGAAAAATACCTATTTATGTTTCATTGACTATGCTAAAGCCTTTGACTGTATGGATCACAACAAACTGTGGGAAAATATTAAACAGATGGAAATAGCAGACCACCTTACTTGCCTCTTGAGAAAACTATATACAGGCCAGAAAGCAACAGTTAGGACCAGACATGGAGCAATGGACTGGTTCCAAATCGGGAAGGGAGTAAGTACATCAAGGCTGCAAACTGTCACTGAGCTTATTTAACTTATATGCAGAGTACACCTTTCAAAATGCTGTGCTGGATGGATCACAAGCTGGAATCAAGATGGTGGGAGAAATATCAACAGCCTCGGATATGCAGATGCTACCACCCTGATTGCTGAAAGTAAAGAGGAACTAAACACCAAGTGAAAAAGTTGGCTTAAAACTCAAATTTCAGAAAACTAAGATCGTGGCATCTGGTTCCATCACTTAATGACAAATAGATGTGGAAAAAGTGGAAACAGTGTTGGATTTTCTTTTCTTGGGCTTCAAAATCATTGTAGACAGTGACTGCAGCCATGAAATTAAAAGACATTTGCTCCTTTGAAGGAAAGCTATGATAAACCTAGACTGTATAAAAAACAGAGACATCACTTTGCCGACAAAAGTCTATAGTCAAAGCTATGGGCTTCCCCGGTGGCTCAACTGATAAAGAATCCACCTGCAATGCAAGAAACCTGAGTCAGTCCCTGGGTTGATGGGATGGCTGGAGAAGGGATGGCTACTCACTGGAGAATTCTGGCCCGGAGAATTCTATGGACAGAGGAGACTGGCAGGCTACAGTCCATGGGGTTGCAAAGAGTCAGACACAACTGAGTGAGCCAAAGCTATGTGTTTTTGTTTTCGTTTTTTTTTCCAGTAGTCATGTACAGATGTGAGAGGTAGACCATAATAAAGGCTGAGAACTGAAGAACGGATGCCTTCAAACTGTGGTGCTGAAGAAGACTCTTGAGAGTCCCTTGGACTACAAGATTATCAAACTAGCCAATCCTAAAGGAAATCAGCCCTGAATATTCATTGGAAGGACTGGTGCTGAAGCTGAAGCTATAACACTTTGTCCACTTGATGCAAAGACCTTCAGGAAAAGACCCTCGTGCTGGGAAAGATCGAGGGCAGGAGGAAATGGGGGCAACAGAGAATGAGATGGTTGGATGACATCACTGACTCAGTTGACATAAGTGTGGGCAAACTCTGGGAGATAGTGAAAGACAGGGAAGCCTGCTGTGCTGCAGTCCTCGGGGTCTCAAAGAGTAGGACACAACTTAGAATCTAAACAACAAAAATAGTTCATGGGAAACAAATTTATGAATTATTTTTGGAGGCAGGATGAAAAAACCATGAGTGTTCTCGCATTACTTTGTCCTGTTTCCAGTTACAATCCTTTTGATTTCAAGAGAGAAATTTTAATTACCTGGAAACCTTTCTTTTTTTTTTTTTAATCTATATCCATCAGGCATGATATAACTTTCTCTCAGAAGCTCTGAAAGAAAAGTCTTTATTTTTATTTATTAAGAAGAGAGAAGGGACTACCCTGGTGGCACAGTGGATAGAAATGCCTCTGCTAAAGCAAGGGACATGGGTTTGATCCCTGGTCTGGGAAGATTCCACATGCTGTGGAACAGCTAAGCCCGTGCACCACCATGACTGAGCCCAGTTTCCAGAGCCCATGAGCTGCAGCTATGACCACAGGCCACAGTTACTGAAGCCTCACCCCTGGAGCCTGATCTCTGCAACGAAAGAAGTTGCTGCCGTGAGACGTTCGTGCACCACAACAAACAGTTACTCCCACTCGCCATAACTAGAGAAAGCCCAAGGGGAGCAGCCAAGACCCAGTGCAACCAAAAATAAAAATAAATAAATAAGCAAGTGCACTCTAAAAAACAAAGATAGAGACTAAAGTGTAAAGAAAGATTTTGATCATTAATATACTGTTGCGATAGAGAAAGAGTCCAGGGTGAATTGAAGTTAACTTCAATTTGTACAGAAGTGACTGGGTTCTTTAAAGGCAGAGTGAAGTGGAGAATCAGAAAGGTGAAAATTTGCAAAAAGAGGAAGGGGAGAAGTTTGTTTCATGTGAAAATCACCTAGGTTTGCTACCTAGGGCTTGTCAACAAGTTCCTCCCCACTGTCCTGGAGCTGGGATACAGGACTCCTGTCTTCAGGGGTCTGCTAAAACGAACACTACATTCTTCTGGCAGTCTTGAGTTTTCTCAGGCAGTCCACTTTAGAGGAGGTAGGATCATCCCAGGGACGTGGCCTCGAGCTGCTAGAAACTACAACAGAGCTTGCTTACTTCTTTGCAGGCCAATATCTAGTTGGGAAGAAAGCTCAGAGAAGCCTGGCTAGAGGATGCTCAATGAAAGAATCTTATTCACTTACTGTTTAGAAGTCTTCAGTTATTTCCTCTTAAGCCATATGGCAGAAAATAGTTGCCCACATCTCCAAAGTTAACATAACTTGCACTTTGTTGACAAAGAAATGGATTTTTCTTCCATTCATAAAATCATAGATGGTCCTTCTAAGGCCATGCCCTTCTTCAGAAAATATCAACCAAGGAAATGGAGTCCAAGTGTATTAACGAGGTGGCTTTTAAAGCAGACTGATAATGTGTGAAATATTAATTATACCCATAACAGAAGAGAAGCTGGGCAGAAAAACCAATACGTGGCCCAACCCAGGATTCAGAGAGGGGGAGTAGTCGGCATCCTCATGAGTGATGGTCAGCTGTGGGGGCTGCTCCCTGAACTGTGCCTACTGGGCTGATAAAGACAGATCAGAACATCTGATTCTCTTTAGCCTGAGGGCAGCGGAGAAGGTGGGGACAGACACAGTAAGAAATGAGTCTTTTACACAGACTTTAATTCTCCCACATATAGGATTAGACAAGCCTGTTACAGTCTCATATGTAAATGGTCAAAAGATATGTTTTATTCCATCGATCCTGCTTCACTGGATTCATTTCCTTGTCATTTGTTAGCTTCATCTATTCTTTCACAGTATAGATGCCTTGGGTACCCTGTCAATGTCTTACTTCAAAAATCTCCTTAAAATATTTAATGTCCTTGTTTTAGGTTGAGTTGAATATATTGTATATTTTTAAAGATACATGATTTTGTATAATCTGATCCTGAATTCCATTTTATAAGAAATGAGAACAAAGGACAATAATAACCTTAGGAGGTCAATGTGAAGGAAACTTTTATAGCACAAGAAAAATCACTGAAGAATTTTACCACTTGGAAGTAATCAATAGATGTGAATTAGCACATCCCTGCTTATTCCAAATACAATTTCCAATCAGACAAATAAACTGCACTGCTCACATTAATCATGCCTATTTTAAAGTCTGTGTCTGAGAAATCTGGTATCTGGACTAGCCGCATGTCTACTGCTATTGGCTATTTCTTCTCTTGGTTTTGTTTATTAGATTTTATTTATTACATACTATGCATGAATTTGATAGATGTACTGCAAGAAAAACTATAGTGGTTCTGAATGAATGACACTATTTTCCTCAGAGTTTCTTCTAATTTAGGGTAGGGACAGATCACTTTGAGTCTCAGTGTACCCGTTTCTGGTTGACTCTCACTAAAATGACATAATATTTCAGGAGCCTCTGCCGAAAGCTTGGTTCTGAACTAGGGTGTCTAAGTCTGAACAAGAACCAATTTTTACTTTTTTAATGCCCAGTACCAACAGACTGCTAAATATTTCTGCTTAGCACTTCAGCCATTAGTCACTTCTTTCTGCTTGATTTCTCAGCTTCTTACCCCTGAGAATCTTAGGATTTAGCAAACATTTCAAGAGTAAAATCTCATGGAATTTTATGTCCACATTACTGTTCTCTTTTGTTCTGGGTCTTAGCATCTAAATTCCAGTTTTAGACTCTATAGACCCATAACACTAACAAATGTCTCTAGTTGCTACTTTCTACTGAGCCTGAATGTAAATCTCTGTGACTCATCACATGTCTTCAGGAAAAAGCCAGAGAAAAGCTCAAGTTTACCTCACTGTCTCACTCACCATTCTTCCAAATATCTTAGTTTCTCAAACTCAGGCTGTGTTTGTGGTTCTTGGTTGTCTTAAAAAATCTGGGTTTTGTTTATTTCACTGTGGAAAATTCTGAAAGAGATGGGAATACCAGACCACCTGACCTGCCTCTTGAGAAACCTGTATGCAGTTCAGGAAGCAACAGTTAGAAATGGACATGGAACAACAGACTAGTTCCAAATAGGAAAAGGAGTACATCAAGGCTGTATATTGTCACTCTGCTTATTTAACTTATATGNTTTTTTTCTTTTTTTCTTATTTGTAGCTTATTTAGCTGGCTCCATTATTACTAATTTGTTTACTGCCTTCTTCCTCCATGAAGATGCCTTCCTCGGCTCCACTTGGATTTTTACACTTAGTCTTTTTCTGTCATTGCTGACCCTTCAGTAAAGATGCTCTCATCAACCTACTTGTGTTGTCACCTCTCTCTGGGCCAAAGTAGCTTCCCATACCCTTTTTGGACATTTGATTCATTCTGTCTCGACTCAAAATCCTCAGTTCAGTTCAGTTCAGTCACTCAGTTATGTCTGAATCTTTGCTACCACACAGACTGCTGCACGCCAGCCTTCCTTGTCCATCACTAACTCCTGGAGCTGTCAAAATCTTAGGATTAAATATTAATAGTTGTTAAAGAGTTCAGTTTGGGGAAAGGAACAGGAGAAGAGGGAGAGGTAGGGGGAATGAACTCTTTCAAATTTCATGCAATGCAAAATTGCTCTTCTATTTTCCTATGAAGTATTATATCAATCTTACTAACCCTTACTAAATAGTAGGAATAAATAACAGTTCTTTTTGAAATATTTTTATTTCTTTAATTATGAATGTGGTTGAAAATATTTTAATATTGTGCATGTTTTTCTATAAAGAGTATTTTTTATTTTTCTACTTTACTCTCTGTTTTTTCTCATTGAATTACATTTTATTATTCACTCTACAAATATTTACTTCCCATGTGCTATTGATCTTTAATATGTTTCAAGGCTGTGGTTTTTCCAGTGGTCATGTATGGATGTGAGAGTTGAACTGTGAAGAAAGCTGAGCACCAAAGAATTGATGCTTTTGAACTGTGGTGTTGGAGAAGACTCTTGAGAGTCCCTTGGACTGCAAGGAGATCCAACCAGTCCATTCTGAAGGAGATCAGCCCTGGGATTTCTTTGGAAGGGATGATGCTAAAGCTGAAACTCCAGTACTTTGGCCACCTCATGCGAAGAGTTGACTCATTGGAAAAGACTCCGATGCTGGGAAGGATTGGGGGCAGGAGGAGAAGGGGATGACCGAGGATGAGATGTCTGGATGGCATCACTGACTGGCTGGATGTGAGTCTGAGTGAACTCCGGGAGTTGGTGATGGACAGGGAGGCCTGGCGTGCTGTGATTCATGGGGTCGCAAAGAGTCGGACACGACTGAACTACTAAACTGAGCTGACTGAACTGGATGTTTTACTTTTTATGAAATCTTTATGTGGAATTCTAGTAATGAGCTCCTCCAAGGCAAGAAGCAAACTTCATATTTATCTTGGACTCATTTCGCCCACAGTACAATGACAGATATTCATTCATTAGTGACTTCCTTTCATTATTTATTTGAAAGTAATTAACCTGAGATTTATGGATAAGTTTAAGAACACTTATGAACTTGAAGACATATGGGTATGTAGGTGTGTCTCTATGTGTATATTTTTCTTAAGAAAAACGCCAAAATTTCCATGATGATATTGAAATAATTCATTTGGCTCCAATGTTATTTTATAAAACTAGAGAAGATGTGCTAAACACTGCCTGAAGAATTATTCACAGTAAGTGTTCATCACTCAGTCATGTCTGACTCTTTGTGACCCCATGGCCTATAGCTCGCCAGGCTCCTCTGTACATGGGATTCTCCAGGC
>SJYW01039055.1:233888-253877 GCA_006410735.1 Raphicerus campestris
GATGCCATCCAGTCCCATCACTTCATGGCAAATAGATGGGGAAACAGTGGAAACTGTGACTGACTTTATTTTGGGGGGTTCCAAAATCACTGCAGCCATGAAATTAAAAGATGTTTGCTCCTTGGAAGGAAAGTTATGGCCAACCTACACAGCATATTAAAAAACAGAGATGTTACTTTGCCAACAAAGGTCCATCTAGTCAAGGCTATGGTTTTTCCAGTAGTCATGTATGGATGTGAGAGTTTGACTATAAAGAAAGCTGAGTGCTGAAGAATTGATGCTTTTGAACTGTGGTGGAGAAGACTCTTGAGAGTCCCTTGGACTGCAAGGAGATCCAACCAGTCCATCCTAAAGGAGATCAGTCTTGGGTGTTCTTTGGAAGGACTGATGCTGAAACTCCAGTACTTTGGCCAGCTGATGTGGAGAGCTAACTTGTTTGAAAAAACCCTGATGCTGGGAAAGACTGAAGACAGGAAGAGAAGGGGTCAACAGAGGATGAGATGGTTGGATGGCATCACCGACTCAACGGATATGGGTTTGGGTGGACTCCAGGAGATGCTGATGGACAGGGAGGACTGGCATGTTTTGGTCTATGGATGGCAAAGAGTCAAACATGACTGAGAGACTGAACTGAACTGAACCCTACGATTAGTCATTTCTCTAAGAATCAGAGTTCTTTTTAGTGGAGATTGGTGCATAGAAGCCAGAATTTGGAGTTTGGTATCATCATTACTGTTGAGGTATCACTAGTTTCCAGTCCTCTCAAAGGGCAGAGCTAGATTATCAATTTTTTAAATATGTTTCTATTTCTTTCTAAGTCTTTTGCACTGTTTATGCCTATATATAATCTACCTATATTTATTTTCGCATCTGTATATAACTAAAGCTATGTATTTGTACCAATATAAGCAATTCCAACCCAATGATTTTTTTTCTTTTTTTCTTATTTGTAGCTTATTTAGCTGGCTCCATTATTACTAATTTGTTTACTGCCTTCTTCCTCCATGAAGATGCCTTCCTCGGCTCCACTTGGATTTTTACACTTAGTCTTTTTCTGTCATTGCTGACCCTTCAGTAAAGATGCTCTCATCAACCTACTTGTGTTGTCACCTCTCTCTGGGCCAAAGTAGCTTCCCATACCCTTTTTGGACATTTGATTCATTCTGTCTCGACTCAAAATCCTCAGTTCAGTTCAGTTCAGTCACTCACTTATGTCTGAATCTTTGCTACCACACAGACTGCTGCACGCCAGCCTTCCTTGTCCATCACTAACTCCTGGAGCTGTCAAAATCTTAGGATTAAATATTAATAGTTGTTAAAGAGTTCAGTTTGGGGAAAGGAACAGGAGAAGAGGGAGAGGTAGGGGGAATGAACTCTTTCAAATTTCATGCAATGCAAAATTGCTCTTCTATTTTCCTATGAAGTATTATATCAATCTTACTAACCCTTACTAAATAGTAGGAATAAATAACAGTTCTTTTTGAAATATTTTTATTTCTTTAATTATGAATGTGGTTGAAAATATTTTAATATTGTGCATGTTTTTCTATAAAGAGTATTTTTTATTTTTCTACTTTACTCTCTGTTTTTTCTCATTGAATTACATTTTATTATTCACTCTACAAATATTTACTTCCCATGTGCTATTGATCTTTAATATGTTTCAAGGCTGTGGTTTTTCCAGTGGTCATGTATGGATGTGAGAGTTGAACTGTGAAGAAAGCTGAGCACCAAAGAATTGATGCTTTTGAACTGTGGTGTTGGAGAAGACTCTTGAGAGTCCCTTGGACTGCAAGGAGATCCAACCAGTCCATTCTGAAGGAGATCAGCCCTGGGATTTCTTTGGAAGGGATGATGCTAAAGCTGAAACTCCAGTACTTTGGCCACCTCATGCGAAGAGTTGACTCATTGGAAAAGACTCCGATGCTGGGAAGGATTGGGGGCAGGAGGAGAAGGGGATGACCGAGGATGAGATGTCTGGATGGCATCACTGACTGGCTGGATGTGAGTCTGAGTGAACTCCGGGAGTTGGTGATGGACAGGGAGGCCTGGCGTGCTGTGATTCATGGGGTCGCAAAGAGTCGGACACGACTGAACTACTAAACTGAGCTGACTGAACTGGATGTTTTACTTTTTATGAAATCTTTATGTGGAATTCTAGTAATGAGCTCCTCCAAGGCAAGAAGCAAACTTCATATTTATCTTGGACTCATTTCGCCCACAGTACAATGACAGATATTCATTCATTAGTGACTTCCTTTCATTATTTATTTGAAAGTAATTAACCTGAGATTTATGGATAAGTTTAAGAACACTTATGAACTTGAAGACATATGGGTATGTAGGTGTGTCTCTATGTGTATATTTTTCTTAAGAAAAACGCCAAAATTTCCATGATGATATTGAAATAATTCATTTGGCTCCAATGTTATTTTATAAAACTAGAGAAGATGTGCTAAACACTGCCTGAAGAATTATTCACAGTAAGTGTTCATCACTCAGTCATGTCTGACTCTTTGTGACCCCATGGCCTATAGCTCGCCAGGCTCCTCTGTACATGGGATTCTCCAGGCTAGAACACTGGAGTAGGTTGCCATTCCCTTCTCCAGATTTATAGCAAAGACTATGACTAATATCATAAAATTATTCCACATAATCATAAAGGTTATTGATCAAGACAATAACCTTTGGCCTCAAATCATCATAGCATAGAAACTAACAAGAAATTTTCAACACTGGCTGGTAAGAAATGCATCCCCATGGATCATTCCAAAGAAAAGTACATTTTATTCATAGATATGATTGTTTTAGTTCTACAAATAAACTTTAAAGTAAATTAACAGCCTACAAAATGTATTATTCTCCAGTGTCTGATAAAAATAATCCTTAGGTTGAATATATTTTTATCAAAACAAACTTCTGTAAGAGTTTAAATCACAAATATGAATAAAAACACCCATTTCATACTTTGTTTTCAATATCATGAACAACATTTGATAACAAGCATAACACTGTTTAACAGCTTCTGACTTACTCTGATAAAGGATATAATTTTTTAAGTAGGAAACCATGAAATGTGTATCTCTAAAAGGTAGTGAAGTCACTCAGTCGTGTCCGACTCTTTGCGACCCCATGGACTGTAACCTACTAGGCTTCTCCATCCATGGGATTCTCCAGGCAAGAATACTGGAGTGGATTGCCATTTCCTTCTCCAGGGATCTTCCCAACCCAGGTATCAAACGTGGGTCTCTCGCACTGGAGGCAGATGCTTTAACCTCTGAGCAATGGCACCTCACTCCAGTACTCTTGCCTGGAAAATCCCATGGATGGAAGAGCCTGGTAGGCTGCAGTCCATGGGGTCGCTAAGAGTCGGACACGACCGAGCGACTTCTTTCACTTTACACTTTCATGCTTTGGAGAAGGAAATGACAACCCACTCCAGTATTCTTGCCTGGAGAATCCCAGGGATGGCGGAGCCTGGTGGGCTGCCGTCTATGGGGTCACACAGGGTCGGACACGACTGAAGCGACTTAGCAGCAGCAGCAGCAAAAGGTAGTGAGGTAATAGTCTTAGGAGATTCTAAAAGCTTGCCAATTGGTAATTGACTTTGTGAACTCTGACTTACCCAGAGTACATCTTTCTACAATATAATTAGTAGCTATTAAGTATTATTTCAATGCATAAATGTCAAGTACAAGAAAATGTGTATCAATATCTGGCCATTTTTCTTCTGTGGTGGGCATCACACAGATCCAAAACAAAATATCATAAACAACTTAATCAAGTGCCAATATTACCTCAATGAATGCTAGAATCTTTTAAAATTATTCACAATTTTTGTCATAGTCCACAGTTTTACATTAATCCCCTTCCTTCCTATATATTCGTTCAGTGGATACTTATAGAATGTCTACAATGCTGAAAGTAAGTATGTGAGACTGGAGAGAACGTGCTGTGCTCGCTCAGCTGTGACCCCGTGGACTGTAGCCCATCAGGCTTCTCTATCCATGGGATTCTCCAGGCAAAAATACTGGAGTGGGTTTGCCATGCCCTCCTCCAGGGGATCTACCCAACCCAGGGATCCAACCCAGGTCTCCCTCATTGCAGGCTGATTCTTTAAGGTCTGAACCAGCAGTGAAGCTGGCTCCCTGGTGGCTCAGATAGTATAGAGTCTGCCTGCAATGTGAGAGATCCAGGTTTGATCCCTGGGTTGGGAACATCCCCTGGAGAAGGAAAGGGCAACCCACTCCAGTATTCTTGCCTGGAAGATCCCATGAATTTAGGAGTCTGGCGGGCTTCAGCGCACGGGGTCACGAAGAATCAGACATGCTTGAGCAACTAACACTTTCCATAGAAAAGCTCCATTAATTAAGGAGTCACACACTACACTGAGTGTGAGGGGAATATGGACCTTAAAACAATGAGCAAAGGAAGGGCTCAGAAGGCAGGTTAAGATCAAGTATTTGGGTAGGGGCAGAATTCAGAATCCAAACTATATACCCAGGCCAATACTTCTTTTGGTTTGTTGATACAGCAGGAAATTCCTCCTTTTAATATCTTTCTGATATTCTTGGACCATTTCATATACAAATATCATTAATCTTTCCTTGTGAGAAAGTAAGAGTCAAAAAAATAACATGGGATTGGGTGGAGGATGTGGTACACAGAAAGAGTATCAGCATAACAGTAGTATTTTATTTGGCTTTATCAACCCCATCCCATAATTGATTTCTACGAAAGCTCAAGTTCAGATTCTAACCCTGACATCTACTAGCTGTGTGATAGAGAGAGAATCATTCTCTCTCTTAAACCTGAATGCTGTCATATAAAAGTAGGTATGATAATATCTTCTCTGAGTTATCAAGGGGATTAATATATAATGTACATAAAATGCCTTGTATAGTGGCTGGCTTATAAAAAGCTTCTATTGGACATTTTGATACTCCTTAATTTCAAATCTTCAAGACCAAAATGTTTGACCAAAAAGTTGAGTTTCCTGTGCTTCTACACTATTTTATATATTCTCAAAATAAATTCCTATTACCAAACGCAGCATGAGCCTTCTATGTAGCTCCCTGAAATCTGAAACAGATTAAATAACCCGTGTTCTTACAATGTTCTCTGTACTGTACTGCACTGATCAATGTGCATTATCATAATATGTACTTGAACTTGTAGCCAGACTGGAAAATCAATATATACTTAATAAAATGTCTGTTTATTTTGGTCAAATATGGCAATTGGTACAAGAATGCTCTTCTTGTTCTAATTGCTTCAATCACTAGTTATTCTATCTGAGAATAGTAAAAGGCCACTTGTTTTTCCCTAACCCAGCCTGAGTGCACAGACATGGTTCAAGCCTTTTCAAGAGCTGCAAATTTATGCAACAAGAACAAAATTATTTCAGNATCCCCTGGAGAAGGAAAGGGCAACCCACTCCAGTATTCTTGCCTGGAAGATCCCATGAATTTAGGAGTCTGGCGGGCTTCAGCGCACGGGGTCACGAAGAATCAGACATGCTTGAGCAACTAACACTTTCCATAGAAAAGCTCCATTAATTAAGGAGTCACACACTACACTGAGTGTGAGGGGAATATGGACCTTAAAACAATGAGCAAAGGAAGGGCTCAGAAGGCAGGTTAAGATCAAGTATTTGGGTAGGGGCAGAATTCAGAATCCAAACTATATACCCAGGCCAATACTTCTTTTGGTTTGTTGATACAGCAGGAAATTCCTCCTTTTAATATCTTTCTGATATTCTTGGACCATTTCATATACAAATATCATTAATCTTTCCTTGTGAGAAAGTAAGAGTCAAAAAAATAACATGGGATTGGGTGGAGGATGTGGTACACAGAAAGAGTATCAGCATAACAGTAGTATTTTATTTGGCTTTATCAACCCCATCCCATAATTGATTTCTACGAAAGCTCAAGTTCAGATTCTAACCCTGACATCTACTAGCTGTGTGATAGAGAATCATTCTCTCTCTTAAACCTGAATGCTGTCATATAAAAGTAGGTATGATAATATCTTCTCTGAGTTATCAAGGGGATTAATATATAATGTACATAAAATGCCTTGTATAGTGGCTGGCTTATAAAAAGCTTCTATTGGACATTTTGATACTCCTTAATTTCAAATCTTCAAGACCAAAATGTTTGACCAAAAAGTTGAGTTTCCTGTGCTTCTACACTATTTTATATATTCTCAAAATAAATTCCTATTACCAAACGCAGCATGAGCCTTCTATGTAGCTCCCTGAAATCTGAAACAGATTAAATAACCCGTGTTCTTACAATGTTCTCTGTACTGTACTGCACTGATCAATGTGCATTATCATAATATGTACTTGAACTTGTAGCCAGACTGGAAAATCAATATATACTTAATAAAATGTCTGTTTATTTTGGTCAAATATGGCAATTGGTACAAGAATGCTCTTCTTGTTCTAATTGCTTCAATCACTAGTTATTCTATCTGAGAATAGTAAAAGGCCACTTGTTTTTCCCTAACCCAGCCTGACTGCACAGACATGGTTCAAGCCTTTTCAAGAGCTGCAAATTTATGCAACAAGAACAAAATTATTTCAGGAAGAAGTAACTCAAGAAGAAGACTGTAACTACGGTATCATTTTAAAAATTTTTAAAGGAGAGAACATTGACTTGAACTGGGAATCCAGATAGCATCATAATTGAAAACAGATGCAGTAAGCAGAAAGCAGCCTTTGGGGTTCTGGTTCCTGGATGTTAATGCAATTGCCCGGTTGTGAAGTCATGCTAATGACTCAACATGAAGTTTTACTACCTCTCTCAGACATTCAGCTAATGATAGATTATAAATTACTTTGCTACCTGAAATGTAAGGCCAGACCTATATTATGTTAATGAATCAGATGCTGCCTGTGGGCGATCAGCACAAATCATCAGGGGCTATTAAACCTGTGCAGGTAATGAGCAGCTGTTTGTTTCCGTGGACAAATCTGGATTTAAAATCTGGTTTACTAGCATTTTCTATCTAGGAGAAGGTAGTTTACTTCTTTTAAATTCAGATGCTTTTTCTATTAAAAAAAAAAGGTGGGGTAATATGACTTCTCACAGATTATCTCTCACAGCAAACAAATTATGATCATGTATAAGAAAATACCTTGCATATGGCAAACTTAGATTTATTTTGATTATGTGACCATTCTTTTAAAAAAATCATTTAGATTTTAAACATTTGCTCAGCATTTAATCAGAAAAATAAATAAACCTATTGGGATATTTAATAGGAAGGAGGAAAGCTGAGGAAGGAAAAGTTATTTCTTCACTTAAATCCTTTATAATGGGTTATTCAGGGAAGTTATGTTGCTTTATATTAGAGCATTATTTCACTTTTATTTAAATAATACCTTAAGATCTTGAAATGAACGGCCGATTATGAATTCACAGATAAGGCAGATTCAATCACAATGAAATGTTAAAAGAGTAATAGTCTAAAATTCAAGATTCTTTCTAATTTCATATTCAGTGAACAGTTGTTGGAGATGTTCTACATGCAAAGTTATGCCAACCTTTAAGTATCTCTTTAAGGCACTGTTACAAACCATAGAAGAACTAGTATTATGCCAGTTTATAGATAAGGAGAATGTGGCTCAGAGAAGTCTTATATAGCTTAAAGTCACATAATTAATGCATTACTTATTTTCTGTGTTCCAAAGCTAGTACTTTTGTCCTTTATACTATATTTTGCCAGTGAGTCTTATATTTTAAGTCACTTTGCCTGTTTAAATATCAAAGGAAAAAAATGAACGTATAAACATATACACTCAATTATTTCTTGTTTTAAATTACGGACTCTGAGGCCACACTGACTGAGTTCAATCTTTTGTGTAATCTTGAGGCAATTGTATTTTACTTACATGCACCTCAGTTTCCTCATCTGTTAAAAGATGATAACCATTGTACCTCTTGTTAACAAAGTTTACATATAAAAAGCCCTAGAACAGCAGTAGGTACTGAATACTTAAGAAGTTGGTAAATGCTAGTTATTATTATTGGCCAATTTTTCTGCTATTACCCAGATTATTTTCTTTATAGATATTCCCATTTCAAAATCAAGAGAAAGTAAGCTAAAAGATGATAATCATTGTACCTCTTGTTAACAAAGTTTACATATAAAAAGCCCTAGAACAGCAGTAGGTACTGAATACTTAAGCAGTTGGTAAATGCTAGTTATTATTATTGGCCAATTTTTCTGCTATTACCCAGATTATTTTCTTTATAGATATTCCCGTTTCAAAATCAAGAGAAAGTAAGCTTTTGATGAAAAAAATTTACAATTGACATGCCATGTTTATTTATGATTCATGTATTATCTCAAATTCAGTAGTTATTATGTTTATCCTTTTCTCATATTCACTGAGTTAGTTGTAATGTCATTTCCCTGCAGCAAAGTATTCAGGAACACATCTCTCTCTCTGACCTTCTCTTACAGAAAGAGAATAAGACAGGCAATCGTGCTGCCTATGAAGAATAGAACATCCAATTTGAAAGAGGATAAATTGGCAATTCAACTATTATAACAATATCATCAACATCATATTTGTTAATTATTTAGATGAAATATCCTTTCAACATATGTTAAAGCAACAGCAGTATTTTTTACAGACCGTTATGCACCAGAATCTGTGCTAAGGATTTTTCATTTATGCTTTCTAATTCTAGCATGAGCTTTGAAGAAGGAAACAAATGTTGCTACCTTAAGAGGAAACAAACTTGGAAATTCTACATAAATTGGAAGGAGGCAGAACACAGATGTTTAGAGTATACCTTGAGTTGGACAGACGAGTTTAAAATGTTTTATTTTTTTCCTCAGCTAACTAGCAAACTTTCTGTCTCATTTCTATAATCTGTGAAATGCCTCATCATGTTGCTATGAGGACTGTGTGTGATAATGCTCAGAAGATCTTTAATATAAGACTGGATACATGGCAAGCATTAATACAAGGCTGCTTATGTCATGGGTAAGCCAGTGCCTCAGTATTATGGGAATTTATACTAAAACATACATCTGTCTGATTATAAAGATCACCATCATTGACAAACATATTTATCTACCCTTAAAAACAGTTACTGAAAGTAAACATTTTAATCAGCTGTTTCTTAATTAAGATTTAATTCTCTAAATATGAAAGTCATGTATATGTATACATTGGTATTGTCAGGCTAAACTGAGAAAACTAATAAACAAATACTTTTCTTCTCTAGTGTTTACCATTGAAAGATATGAGCTTTTAAATATGAGTCAAATTGATGGTCTTGACCCTGTTCTCACATGGAGAGCAGGTGCCCACAGACCACTTTAGTTTTGTATTTTTCTTTCTAGAATACAAATCACAGGAGAAAGAACTCTGATTGCAATTTTTGATGTACTGTGAAGCACTCTTTTATACAGTGGGTTGGCTATTACCCACAGGAGATTAATACATTATAACACCAAATCAGAAATGACATATTCATTTTCACACCAAAAGCATACCAGCGATATTTATTATAAAGAAATGATTGATTTGCTCCAAGGAAAGCAAATCAATTTACATTTTTACACACATGCACACACTCTTATAAACTTTCAAAGCTTTAGTATAATTACCTTCTAACACATATTTTCAATGAAATTTATTCTTAAAAAGCAAAAACTAATAGAGAATATAATTATAGAATGTTGTATTTTATTCTATTAATAAGTTATGAAAATATTCTTTAAGTGGATTTAAGTAAAAATTGATGTTTTGAAGAAATCATTCCGTCATCATCTGGAATACTGCAGTCTACTTTTACTCATGCAAAAATCACTCAGCTTGTGACACTCTAATACCATTTTATTTACAGTGGCACATCTCCATGATTCTGCCCATCAGTGACTTGAAATGAAAAATATTCAAGCAAAGATTTATGACTCAATATATTAGCTTTGGAGAATCTGTTTGTACATCATAAATGATAGCATTCTTTTGTAAAATAATTGACATGTTTCAGACACAGATGTACTATCTTTTTCAATAACATCTTACCTTATGAATAATTCAAAATTTTCATTTTACCCATTGCTAAATTCCATATCTTCTGAAGTAAATAGTAAACCTTGGAAGTTATATAGCAATGTGTGATATTAGGCTATCTTTCCCTATTTATTAGCAATTTTTATTTTTTAATATGTAGCAGAAGGACAAAGCTATAATCCAGAATATATTTTTTAAAATCAAGAGATACTTCTATGTTCCAAGCACTATACTGTGAAAATTTCAGAATAATCTATGGGTGACTATACTAATTTTTTTTCTTAATTTAGATCAGTTATAACATAAAAAAGACAGAAAAATTAGAAAATTCCAAATGTACATTGATAGAATAAAAATTTACACCAAAATTTGAATCAATGAATATGCATTGTTTCCAATCATATTAATCATATTGTTCAGTGAAATAAGAGAAGTTTGAAAAAAGTAAGAGGATTGAGGACAGAATGCTCAAATTCCTTTGCACATCTGCAAGTGATCTTGAGACTCCCCAATGAAACTGCAGCTGCAGAGTGTAANCATTGTACCTCTTGTTAACAAAGTTTACATATAAAAAGCCCTAGAACAGCAGTAGGTACTGAATACTTAAGCAGTTGGTAAATGCTAGTTATTATTATTGGCCAATTTTTCTGCTACTACCCAGATTATTTTCTTTATAGTATTCCCATTTCAAAATCAAGAGAAAGTAAGCTTTTGATGAAAAAAATTTACAATTGACATGCCATGTTTATTTATGATTCATGTATTATCTCAAATTCAGTAGTTACTATGTTTATCCTTTTCTCATATTCACTGAGTTAGTTGTAATGTCATTTCCCTGCAGCAAAGTATTCAGGAACACATCTCTCTCTCTGACCTTCTCTTACAGAAAGAGAATAAGACAGGCAATCGTGCTGCCTATGAAGAATAGAACATCCAATTTGAAAGAGGATAAATTGGCAATTCAGCTATTATAACAATATCATCAACATCATATTTGTTAATTATTTAGATGAAATATCCTTTCAACATATGTTAAAGTAATAGCAGTATTTTTTACAGACCGTTATGCACCAGAATCTGTGCTAAGGATTCTTCATTTATGCTTTCTAATTCTAGCATGAGCTTTGAAGAAGGAAACAAATGTTGCTATCTTAAGAGGAAACAAACTTGGAAATTTTACATAAATTGGAAGGAGGCAGAACACAGATGTTTAGAGTATACCTTGAGTTGGACAGACGAGTTTAAAATGTTTTATTTTTTTCCTCAGCTAACTAGCAAACTTTCTGTCTCATTTCTATAATCTGTGAAATGCCTCATCATGTTGCTATGAGGACTGTGTGTGATAATGCTCAGAAGATCTTTAATATAAGACTGGTTACATGGCAAGCATTAATACAAGGTTGCTTATGTCATGGGTAAGCCAGTGCCTCAGTATTATGGGAATTTATACTAAAACATACATCTGTCTGATTATAAAGATCACCATCATTGACAAACATATTTATCTACCCTTAAAAACAGTTACTGAAAGTAAACATTTTAATCAGCTGTTTCTTAATTAAGATTTAATTCTCTAAATATGAAAGTCATGTATATGTATACATTGGTATTGTCAGGCTAAACTGAGAAAACTAATAAACAAATACTTTTCTTCTCTAGTGTTTACCATTGAAAGATATGAGCTTTTAAATATGAGTCAAATTGATGGTCTTGACCCTGTTCTCACATGGAGAGCAGGTGCCCACAGACCACTTTAGTTTTGTATTTTTCTTTCTAGAATACAAATCACAGGAGAAAGAACTCTGATTGCAATTTTTGATGTACTGTGAAGCACTCTTTTATACAGTGGGTTGGCTATTACCCACAGGAGATTAATACATTATAACACCAAATCAGAAATGACATATTCATTTTCACACCAAAAGCATACCAGCGATATTTATTATAAAGAAATGATTGATTTGCTCCAAGGAAAGCAAATCAATTTACATTTTTACACACATGCACACACTCTTATAAACTTTCAAAGCTTTAGTATAATTACCTTCTAACACATATTTTCAATGAAATTTATTCTTAAAAAGCAAAAACTAATAGAGAATATAATTATAGAATGTTGTATTTTATTCAATTAATAAGTTATGAAAATATTCTTTAAGTGGATTTAAGTAAAAATTGATGTTTTGAAGAAATCATTCCGTCATCATCTGGAATACTGCAGTCTACTTTTACTCATGCAAAAATCACTCAGCTTGTGACACTCTAATACCATTTTATTTACAGTGGCACATCTCCATGATTCTGCCCATCAGTGACTTGAAATGAAAAATATTCAAGCAAAGATTTATGACTCAATATATTAGCTTTGGAGAATCTGTTTGTACATCATAAATGATAGCATTCTTTTGTAAAATAATTGACATGTTTCAGACACAGATGTACTATCTTTTTCAATAACATCTTACCTTATGAATAATTCAAAATTTTCATTTTACCCATTGCTAAATTCCATATCTTCTGAAGTAAATAGTAAACCTTGGAAGTTATATAGCAATGTGTGATATTAGGCTATCTTTCCCTATTTATTAGCAATTTTTATTTTTTAATATGTAGCAGAAGGACAAAGCTATAATCCAGAATATATTTTTTAAAATCAAGAGATACTTCTATGTTCCAAGCACTATACTGTGAAAATTTCAGAATAATCTATGGGTGACTATACTAATTTTTTTTCTTAATTTAGATCAGTTATAACATAAAAAAGACAGAAAAATTAGAAAATTCCAAATGTACATTGATAGAATAAAAATTTACACCAAAATTTGAATCAATGAATATGCATTGTTTCCAATCATATTAATCATATTGTTCAGTGAAATAAGAGAAGTTTGAAAAAAGTAAGAGGATTGAGGACAGAATGCTCAAATTCCTTTGCACATCTGCAAGTGATCTTGAGACCCCCCAATGAAACTGCAGCTGCAGAGTGTAAGCATGTCCATCACAGACCAAATGATTAACTAGTTTTCCATAAATCATAGTGTCAAGGTGGATATTTTAACCAACTGTCCAAAATATTTTGAAATGATATCACATACTGACTTGTCAATTATCTGAAATCATTGTGCTTAATTTTACAGTTTTCAAGATTCCCTTATTTGCTTTACTGTAATTTGCTTTCCAGTTATTCTTTTGATATTGAAAAATTCAAACTACAATAAAAAAAAGTACGGTGAGTATACGTCTTTCACATTTAAGAATATTAAGAATACAAGGATGGGGTTTCCCCGGTGGCTCAGTGGTCAAGAGTACCCTTCCAAAGCAGAAGATGCAGCCTCCATCCCTGGGTGGGGAAGGTCCCACATGTCGTGGAGCAACGAAGCCCGTGGGCCACAAACTGTTGAGCCTGGGCTCTAGAGTCCAGGAACCGCCACTGTTGAGCCCACACACCGCAACTACTGAAGCCTAGAGAATAACAAGAGAAGCCACTGAAGTAGGACCGCAACTAGAGAGAGCCTAGAGAAAAGGATGCCCAGCAACCAAGATTCGGTGCAGCCAAAAACAAATGTACAAAGATGCTCCAAAGAGAATACAAGAACAGCGTCAAAGTAAGTACGGGGGAAGAACGTAAGCAAGACAATATACATTTCAGATGTTGAGGCACTAATCCCAAGGCAAGAGAGCCAGAAGATTCCACAGCCATACCAAGGAAGTTGGGCCATTTTATTTATTCTTATGTAGCTCTTTAGCAGCAGAAATGACAAGGAGATTCAGTGACTAAAAGACATAACGTTAATAGCAGAGAACAGTAGAGGGAAAATATGGAGCCTAGCCCAGAACTGAAAGCATTTATTTTCTGAAAATGCAAATTTATATAGCTTTGAAGTTTTTATAAAGATTATTTCAAGTCAAATTGCAAAATGATGTATATGCACATAGTTTTTGATAAAAATATAATATTTTCAATGAGCCAATGAAGATATGATAGGGTCATATCTTCCATGATGAAAAGACAGAAAAGCTTGAGTTTCTTGAACGTGATAGCTATGGCAGATGAATTTTTTGAGTCAGCCAACACAATAACTCAGTCAGAAAAAAAAATAATACAAAATTTGAGTATCTTTTTTCCTTGAATTTATAAATATAGCCTCATAGTTCATAATTAACCCTCCAACTTAAACTCTAAAAAGGAGTTTAATATTCAAATGCATTTAAGAATACTGCATGTATATACCAACTTGGAGGACTGCACTGCTATTTGTATATTAAAGACCTGAGTGGTTCATCTGTATGGACATGTTTTCTGTGTATTTGATATAATCATAACTGATTACTTGAAAATTCTTCAAATTAAATGATTAACATACTATAAAAGTATGATTCTAGGAATTCTAGGAAAGATTTTGAGATATGGTGCCCTGAACCCAACCATCCCACTGATAAAAGAAAAGAGGTGTGATATATCTGATATTTCCATTTTTCCCATAAGATTTCTCCACTGTTTCCACATAGCTTCCCAAATAGCTGATCAGCTCTTCATTTTGATTTTGAATTAGCCAAAGGTTGGCACCAATAAGAATTCAGAGAATGGGTGAGAGGTCCAGTCCTTGTTACTCTGAGTGTCTCCCCACAAAATCACTACAAATTGGCAGTGTACCTCTCCTAAAGACCAAACCTACTATCAGGCAGCCTTGGCTTACAGGTAATCTCCCTAGCTTATGTAATCACATCTCCTCTTCCCCCTTCACACCTGTGAGTAGCGACTTTTCTGTCCACTGTTGTTAGATTTAGGATGTTTCATCACCATTTCTATTAAAACTGCTTTTGCTTTATGAATTGTTGCCATTGATGTTGCCATCTCTTTCCTGTTAGACTCATGAACAGCCCTAGGAAATACATGCTCAAAGTGAGATTCTTGGGTTAAGTTGCTCACGTATTTAAGAAGTCTCTAGATAATCCTTTGCATGTGGGAAATAGGACACTGATAATTTCTTCAAGGTGGTGGCATCACAATTGTTGAAATTATCATTAATTGTACATATATTAAATGCTAGATGAAGTACAGACAGCTGCTGAGAAATCATTTGGCTGTGATCCTCAGGCACGATGGAATGTAAATCTGAGTATTTATTCCTCTGTTTGAACTGTTTTTCCCCTGGACCAGCACTAAAAACAAGCATTAATGTAGAATAGCTGGTCTATGTGTGCGACCTCATTCCATGTCACTTCCTAGAAAATACGCTTTCTTAGCATGCTCCGGGATAGGCAAATTACTCTTGTAAAGGTAGTCACGTTGTGCTCCAGTCTGTGCTTCACGGATGCTCTTCTCTCTGTTATATTCGCCTTCCTTGCTGTATCCAGCTGAGCTATTTGCATTTTTCCACAGTGCTCAGCAGACTAGCTGATATCACTGCCCCTTCCTGACATTCCCCACCTGTTATGTATCTTTCTCCTCTGCACCCTAAGCACTTCAGTTCAGTTCAGTTCAGTCGCTCAGTCGTGTCCGACTCTTTGTGACCCCAGGTACCGCAGCACGCCAGGCCTCCCTGTCCGTCACCAACTTCCAGAGTCCACCCAAACCCATGTCCATCAAGTTGGTGATGTCATCCAACCATCTCATCCTCTGTTGTCCCCTTCTCCTCCTGCCTTCAATCATTTCCCAGCAACAAGGTCTTTTCAAATGAGTCAGCTCTTTGCATCAGGTGGCCAAAGTATTGGAGTTTCAGCTTCAACATCAGTCCTTCCAATGAACACCCAAGCACTTCAGAATACCTCTAATAATGCTGTTCTGACATTGTACTATCAGTCCAATGTCACTTGCCAGCCTTCTCTGCCAGACTATAAGATCAGTAGTTAAGAAAGTCCTGTGCACTTTTAAAATACAATACAATCATGCACCAATCACATTCTCTAGTGCATAGGAGGAAACCTAGAAAAAAAGATGCTGATTTAGACAACTAATGAAAATTCTTTTTTTCTGAGAGTGAAAATCAATAAATGCACTCTTTCTTTATGCAATGTTTATATATGGGTAAATTCTCACTGGACTTAAAATGTCAAAAATGTGCAAAGTAACACATGAAAATCACTTTTGTTTCTTTTCATTCTTTTCTTCTCAAAATTAACTTATATTAACAATAGAGTGAGATTCATGCTTTTTAGGAAATTTTGTACCAAACAAAATAGAATGAACCAGTTGAAAGAAGATACTTTTGGTATTTTTACTTGCCTGGCAGAAAGTGATGGATGTATTAACACTAATTAGTATTAAACATTGCCATAGGCTCCGCTTTTCTTTACCACAACCTACCAGAAATACCCATGAGACAAGTGACTCACATTAGTTTTTGATCCTTGGTAGGCTATTCTGTGTGTTTCGTGGATAGTTCTAAACACAGTGTGGCTCTTGCTTTCCGTGGCTCTGTAGCTGCCTAAGCATATAACTAAAAACCTTAACAGGCTGTTTAAAAGCAGGTGGTCCACATTTCCCTGGTTTTCCAAAAAATACACCATCAAATTTAAAAACTACTACATGTAAGCATGTTTTCATGTATTTGTGAAAAAATATTGAAAAAACCAAACAAAAATTTTTAAATCCTTTAAAGTACAGTGGATGTAAACATGCATGCCACATGTCGTTTCTGTTTTTGCTTTTGCTTTTTTGCTTTGCTCACTAGTTCACATATTAAATAAGAAAGGGCCCAAGGGGGAGGCAAGATAGGGAGGAGAATCTGAATTTACTTTTGGTGGTGCACTCTCACTGCAGTACACGTTTTGCTGCAAAGTACCTAAGGCTAACAACCCCACCTTTCATCAATACAAGGTAAAGAACAAGTTTGCAAAGTATTTCCTAAGCACAGACTAAAATCTGGCATGTTTATGTGTGAGTATTGTGATTGGCACTGTTAGTCTAATAGAAAGCTAATGGACAGCTCTATTAACTACTGTGGCTTAAAATTCTGATTTATGTTTCATCCCCTAATTAAAATCCAGAAAACTTAATGCTGAGATATATTATGCATAAATTTACTTTAGCAGTGAGATGTCTCTTAGATGATGTAAATGCCATGGTGCAATTGGAGGACCTTTTCTGAAACATGAAAAATGAAAATAATCTTTAGCACAGAGATCTAAACCTTCTCCAAAGGACAGGAAGAAGGGCCTAGGAAACCAGCGCATCTTGGTCTGTGATGGCTTTCATGTGTTGGTCCCATGTGAGGAGCCAACACAAAATATCAATTTTCTCCCGCAAGCCCTAGTTAATTAAGAAACAAGGGAAGCTAATGTGCTAGTTATAACGTATCTGCTACATGAAAACTGTCAAAACAGAATCCACTTTATTTTTATTTTTTATGCGATTTTAAAGGTCATATCCATTTACAGTTATTGCAAACTATTGTCTCTCATTCAACATATTCACCAAGTCCACTGCTCTATTTAATAATGTAGTTAGCATTATATAGTGTTTGCTTCTTTGAAATAAAGGTCTCAGCTAAGTCTTTAAATGGAAAAGGGAAGATGTGTGAGTCACAGAGAAGGTACTTTTAGAATTAAAGCCTAACCTCCAAACTCTAAATTGTTTATTTTGAACAACAGCATTTATTACTTTAAAATGGGAATCCCAGGTCTCTTTTCTCAAAGTGAAAGTAAAGTTGCTCAGTCATGTCCGACTCTGCGACCCCCATGGACTACAGCCTGCACCAGGCTTCTCCACCCATGGGATTTTCCAGGCAAGATTATTGGAGTGGGTACTCTTGGGTTCAGCAAAGGAAGCAGAAATGGTAAACGGATGCAAAAACAGAGAGGATTGCCTGATAACTAGACAGGAGGCTTGTCTCCACACTTGCACCTTCTTTTTACAAATTGCATGCCACCTACCATCTTAAAAATATTTATCAATATACAAATGATGAATCAATGTAGCAATGATAAATAAACATAACATACAAATATACATTATGATATTTTATTTATTCAACTTCCTTGAAATAAGCAGGAAAAGAAAGCATAGGGCTTTAGAACACCAAAAGAAAAAGTATTACAGAGTTACATTCCAAAGTTTGTAGATATCATCTTCTGGGTGAGTTGCTTGCATCCTCAATCAGAGATCGTTTAATTTGAACACATGAATCTTAACACATGGGAAATTTTTTAAAATAATTATAGGCTTACAGGTCCATTTGTCTAGACTGCAACTTGTTCATTGCAATGAATTTTATCTTGAGTATTTTACTTTTGCTACACTAACTAAAATACTCTGTTATACAGAGATAATCGTGACCAGCATTTCAGGGTTATTGTTCTTTAGTTGCTAAGTCATGTCCAACTCTTTTGTGACCCAATGGGCTGTAGTCTGCCAGGCTCCTCTGCCCATGGGGCTTCCCAGTCAAGAATACTGGAGTGGGCTGCCATTTCCTTCTCCAGGGAAATTTTCCTAACCCAGGGATCAAACTCCCCATCTCCTGCATTGGTAGGAGGATTCTTTAATCGCTGAGCCACTAGGGAAGTCCTATCATTTAGGAGCAATTTACTATTTCAAAAACAATTTCACCTACATTTTCTTATATGACTTGCACCACCTGGTAAATTAGTCAACATGATTGCCATTTTGTAAAGTCAGAGTCAAAAAGTTTGACTTACCTGATTGTATTATTAAATTCTAAAACCTAGTATCAAATAAAGTGTTTCATACTATGAGTGTCATACTCTTCTGCAAACAACATCCATCAAGAGATGATTATTGAATAAACAAAACTGGTTTTTATCTGATGTCATTCTCCTAAAATCTACCAAATGCACAGCGTATATATAAGTTAAGGAACTAGATACTGGAGATATAAAAATAGTGAAGATGCAGTTTTTCCACAAAATAAACTCAGTCTAATAACAGTGTTATTGGTGCTTCACAGGATCCATATTTTCAATTTATTATTCTCTCCCATCCCCCAAACAATTATCAGATTATCATACTATGGCCATGTATCATGCCACTATCTTCTTTTCAAATAGATGTTACTTCAAGAATAAAATTGGTACATATAATAAAGGACTGATCTTTATACAAAGTAAATTAAGCAAATGCCTTAATAGGATATCCTATAATATTGCAGAGTTGTTTTGCTTATAAGTATTTCTAAATATGTGAAAGTTAATTTTATAGTTGTGTGATGACCTCAGGGAAAAGACCTCACAGCTTTTTATATATTTTAATAGTTGTTTTAGAAATTTAGACATAAAAGGTTAGGTTCAAAATTGAAAGTAGATTATTATTTAATGCCAGGTAGCATCTGAAAATCACCATTCCTAATTAAATATCAACTGGGTTGGTAGACTAATGAATTTTATGTCTGTGTCTCCAAACTGAGGATGGTTTTCATTGTTACTGAACTATATGACAAAATACAAATTGAATATCTGGTTCTGTTTCATATATATTCAAATACATTCCTGTAAACTCTAAATCAAGAGACCAACAGATGAACATCAATTATGAATAACTCAAACAGAAACTACCTAGGGACTCTGAGATATACACAAGAGGAAAGAGGTTTCTGATGCCGAGCTGATCCCTGGAAAGAGAGAATAACTTACACTGTTACTCATCCTTAGAACTTTCAGTTGGATGGCAGAGCACAGTCTCCCAGGGGGTGGTTGAAACTCAGAAAGAAAATGCAGTCTTTTGGCCTGTAGTAACAGGCATCAGATTTCAAAGTAACCACTGTCTTTGGAAAGTGAGTAGTTAATCCTGGAGGGTAATGCTGCTGTTGCTGCTAAGTTGCTTCAGTTGTGGCCGACTCTGTGCGACCCCATAGATGGCAGCCCAACAGGCTCCCTCATCCCTGGGATTCTCCAGGCAAGAATGCTGGAGTGGGTTGCAATTTCCTTCTCCAATGCATGAAAGTGAAAAGTGAAAGTGAAGTCGCTCAGTCCTGTCAACTCTTAGCGAC
>SJYW01039055.1:267496-278756 GCA_006410735.1 Raphicerus campestris
ATGTAGTTTCTTTGCTTCCAGCTCTTCTCTATAGAAGTTTTTCCACTAGCTCCTGTCAGTGAAGAGGCCCCTAACCAATTCCAGTCTATGCCTGGCACTGCCCCATTCAAATAGGTATTGGCTCAAATAACCTCTTACAAATCTAATGAGCCTCCATTTGTCTTTAAATATGCTCTTATTGTGTTTACATTCTTATATAAGCAAAGAAGTAATTAATTTCAAAGCAGTGATATAGTTTCTAAAAATATAAAGCAAGTCCATTGAAGATAGAAAATTGGGGTTGGTTTTTAACTAGAGTAATCAAAAAGTAGGTCTCCCAGAAGATGACATTTGATCTGATATATAAATCCTGAGAACGATGAGATTAATATCTTAATAACAGAGTTACAATTTTGTAAGCAAAGAGCCAAGGCCCATTAATGAGAATAATTATAAAGCATTTGAAGAACAGGAAAAGAGAAAGTGTAACTGCAAAACAGATGAGCTCTGTGAAGAAAGTAGGCATCCAATGGTAAGTCCAAAAATATTATGTTTCTATCTCTCATACCTACGAGAGTAACTTATTACTATGATAGTCTATGACTTGTCATTATCATTATATACCAACTGTTCCACATTAGGACTTCCGTGGTGCCTCAGATGGTAAATCATCTGTCTACAATGCAGAAGACCTGGGTTCCATCCCTGGGTCAGGAAGATCTGCTGGAGAAGGAAATGGCAGTCCACTCCAGTACTATTGCCTGGAAAATCCCATGGACAGAGGAGGCTGCTAGGCTACAGGCTACAGTCGATGGGGTCGCAAAGAGTTGGACATGACTAAGCAAAGAAGTAATTAATTTCAAAGCAGTGATATAGTTTCTAAATTAACACAAGGAAAAGCCAATATAACAGATTTATACTCACTTTTGTGTAGTTTCCAAGAAGAAACAATTTTGATTTAGTACATTTTCCTAATCCTTTCTTATATCTTTTCCTTGACCTTATTCACATTAAATATTCCTTTTGCTCCCCATGGTTTTCCACTATAAATATTTATCTTTAGTGAAAGACCTGGGATTCCCTTGAAAGTCAGTCAGTCAGTTCAGTCACTCAGTCATGTCCAATTCCTTGTGACCCTATGAACCACAGCACACTAGGCCTCCCTGTCCATCACCAACTCCCAGAGTCTACCCAAACACATGTGCATTGAGTCAGTGATGCCATCCCACCATCTCATCTTTAATCATCCCCTTCTCCTCCCTTCCTCAATCTTTTCCAGCATCAGGGTCTTTTCAAATGAATCAGCTCTCTGCATCAGGTGGCCAAAGTATTGGAGTTTCAGCTTCAACATCAGTCCCTCCAATGAACACCCAGGACTGATCTCCTTTAGGATGGACTGGTTGGATCTCCTTGCACTCCAAGGGACTCTCAAGAGTCTTCTCCAACACCCAGTTCAAAAGCATCAATTCTTCAGTGCTCAGCTTGATTTAGAGTCCAAGTCTCACATCCATACATGACTACTAGAAAAACCATAGCCTTGACTAGATGGACCTTTGTTGGCAAAGTAATGTCTCTGGTTTTTAATATGCTAGGTTGATCATAATGTTCCTTCCAAGGAGTAAGCATCTTTCAATTTCATGGCTGCAATCACCATCTGCAGTAATTTTTGGAGCACAAAAAATAAAGCCTGACACTGCTTCCACTGTTTCCACATCTATTTCCCATGAAGTGATGGGACCAGGTGCCATGATCTTAGTTTTCTGAATGTTGAGCTTTAAGCCAACTTTTTCACTCTCCTCTTTCACTTTCATCAAGTGGAGATTTAGTTCCTCTTCACTTTCTGCATAAGAGTGATGTCATCTGCATATCTGAGGTTATTGATATTTCTTTCAGCAATCTTGATTCCAGCTTGTGCTTCCTCCAGCCCAGCGTTTCTCATGATGTACTCTGCATATAAGTTAAATAAGCAAGGTGACAATATACAGCCTTGATGTACTCCTTTTCCTATTTGGAACCAGTCTGTTGTTCCATGTCCAGTTCTAACCATTGCTTTCTGACCTGCATACAGGTTTCTCAAGATACAGATAAATAATTAATAGCTGCTTAAGGAACTTCCAGTCTTAGTATATGTATCTTAATAAGACTCCCAAATAAAAGCTGAGGAAAAATTAGTCTTATTGGTAGAAAATCATTCATGTCTCCTAAGCGATGGTATATGTACATGCGTGCATGCTCAATCATGAGTGACTCTTTGTGAAACCATGGTTTATAGCCCACCAGGGTCCTCTGTCCTTGGAAATTTCCAGGCAACAATACTGGGGTAATTTGCCATTTTCTACTCCAGGATATCTTTCCAATCAAGGATTGAACCCACTTCTCCTATGTCTCCTGCCTTATAAGAGGATTCTTTACCACCTAAAAAATGAGCCCTAAGTAATGGAGACCTGAGCCAGTTGTGAGCATTAACAGAGACAAGCCTGATATGAGCATTGAGATAATCCGTGTTACCATGGGTCATGCCAAATGTAAGCATTAAAGTAGTAATGTATCTCTGACAATGTTAATGTACACCATTTTGCATAAAGTCTCCTAAGCTTTCTAGTATAAAGCTATTAAATAAAAAAGCATAGCTTTTTATACCTTTTTTAAAAAATACATTTTAAAACTGTGTTAAACAGACAGCAGAACTGTCTCAAGGAATTAAGATGTTAGCTTTTAAAACAGTGGCAATGTAGGAGATTCAGATGAGTAGTTAAATTTGACCATAATCTCTGAATCTTTCTATATACCAAACTTAACACTTTGGCCCCGGGAGTATCTTACTTGATATAACCTGGCATCTAACCAAAAGTCACCTTACAGTGATATTTGAGTAAATTACTGGGGGACCTTGAGGTTTGTGAGTTAGAAATTGTGTGTGTGCTTAAATCAAGCCACAATCATTAAGATTATATATCACACAATCCAGTGTTACTGAGATATGAATGCTGCTGAAACCACATGTCCTTGATAATTTGCTGAAATGTCTTAAACTCAGCAGTTTAGAGGTTTCTTGCTAAGAAAACTGTTCTCCTTCATATAACACCCCTTTTCTCACTTCTCCCTTTTATTTCAAACTCTATGAATAAAGTATATGGAGAAAAAAAGACATTCACAAATCTCCATGTGGACAATTAGCAGTTAATTGATTTACATGTGCCTCATTCAATATTTAGCTTCTAAAATACATGTGTGACTACATCCCAAAGGTCTGCCTGAACTGTAACATGATAAGAAAATGTACTGTAAAATACCCAATAAATGGAAAAGGATGGAAAATAAATACTACCTGAAACAGTTATATTTCACAAAAGCATTTGTATGGAACTCTTTCAAATGTGAAACAGCTCCATTTTAGACCTGGTTACTCCTTCTGGGTGCTAGTAATCATCTGAATACCAGCTTTTGCTTCTTAATAATGACCATCCCAAGTCCCTTGTTCAGTTCTTCTGTTCTCAAACACCACATTCAGAATCTCAAGGTTGACTGTTTCATGAATGATTCAAAATGATCTGCTCCTGAATTGATATTTGCAACCCAGGGGTGGGTTACCATTCAGATTTCTTCACTGGAAGCTCATCAGAATATGTATGAAAATGAGCCAAGATTCTGGGTTTCCTTTTTTTCCCTAACAGTGAGATTGTGAGAGAAAGAAAGATACTGGACTCTAAATGGATGAATTTTCTTATGGAGAAAAGCTTTCTGCCACCAATAGCTCATGAGGATTTTATATAAACAATCCCACTGCTTGGTACTCATACTCCCCCCGCTCCAGATTTTCTTCTATGAAAAATTCCCTGTCAGTGTCTGATCATTTTCTCAACCAAGTGTCTTTAGTTACAGGCCCAAGCTCAGCAGCTGTAAAAAGAACTTACTGCAAAAGAAACCATTTCCAATAAAAGCATCAGGATTTGAGTGGACTGGCCAAGCCAATTTCTGTTTTGTATAACTGCTCAGGTTCAAACAGTTCTTTCCTATTTTTTTTTCCCTTAATAGATTGAAAGACTCCTTTTTACTGCTGAGCTAGAGCAATACAATCCAATAAAAATAGTCAAGTGTCTTTCTATACAAGCTTGTAATTTCCTTTTCCGTTAAGGTTTTTTGGGAAATAAAAGAAAGTTATGAGCCGAAGAAAACTAGTAGGTCTTCTTCTTCCTCAGCCTCTTCAGTCCTAGTTAGTCTCATAGTCTTTGGTTGAAACAATTTAATGGAATCCAATGTAATAAACTTTTGTTAAGCATTTGATACCTGGACTTGAGTAGCATAAAACACAGACTTTCATTTGACCATTTAAAATAACCAGGACTATTTCAGGAAAAAAAAAAAAAATCATTTCAGTTAGACTAAGATAAAAATAAAGCTAAAAATGAAAGGAAAAGAAAAGAGCTTTATATTATTAAGATACTGAGAGATATCACAGAATAAGTGGAGTTCACAGGTAAAGACCCGTGAAGGCCAAGAGGTCACATCAATCTAAAAGAATATTGTGTCAAGCACTTTGAATGACTTCAGATTTTTTCCCCCTCTTTGTTTTTCTGTGTTAGATTCTTCTTCTGCAGATCAGCCTCTTTTGAAGGGGAAAAAAAATATATATATATATTGCTTTGATACCTATATGGATTTACCTGTTTCATCTCATTGTCCCAAGGAAAGGATTGATTGGCTTATTTATGGTCAGACACCCATAAAATTTAAACCAGAGGCAAGGGGGTCAAGCAAAGATAGCACAGCTCCTATGGGGAAGTTACGGTCGACAGAAAGAGGCGGTCCCTCCCTGAGGGAAGCATTTTTAGTTTCCAGTGATATCTAGAGAGCAAGCAGTGATAGGTGTTCATGAAATGTTAAAATATTAGCAGTCCATCCAAAGATACTTGAAGTATGGTTTAAAACTAAGTGTAACTGATGACAGGGGAAAACACGAGGAAGAGATAGTTAGGGAGTTTGGGATTGACACACATCGCTGTGTTTAACGTGGATAGCCAACTAGGACCTGCTGTGCAGCATCGGGAACTCTGCTCAGAGTTACATGACACCTGGATGGGGGGAGGTTTGTGGGGAGAATGGCTGCGTCCCTTTGCTATCCACCTGAAACTATCACAAAATTGTTAATCTGCTATACTCCAATGTAAAATAAAAATTAAAAAGTTTTTAAAAATCAAAACAAATGTAAATTAAAAAACAGCAATCTAAAACCTACATGATAGGGCAAAAGCAGTTCTTAGAGGATAACTTTATTAATAAGTTCTGGATAGCTAATGTATAGCAATGTGATCATAGTAATAGTAACAACATTCTATTTGTACTTAAAAGTTGCTGGTACAAGATATTAAATGTTCTCACCACAAAAAAATAAATTATTATACGACCTGATGGAGATGTCAGTTAATGCAACAGTGGAATTTGTACTTCTAAGGGTAAAGGTAGTAAACGAACATGTTATACACCTTAAGGAGAAGAGGGCAGCAGAGGATGAGATGATTAGATAACACCACCGACTCAACTGGACATGACTTTGAGCAAACTCCAGGAGATAGTGAAGGACAGGGAAGTCTGGTGTGCTGAAGTCCATGGGGTCACAATGAGTCAGACACAACTGAGTGACCAGACGGCATAATCCTTAAGCTTATACCATGTTATATGTCAATTATATCTTAATCAAAATAAAATTAAATTTGCTAAATGAAATAAAATTAAGTGAACTGAAAAAAAAAGATTTGCAAAGTTAATCAAATCAACAATTACAGTTATTTTTCTCTGAAAGACTGATTTTACCTTAACAATATGCTTCACAGCCCAGATGACAATTATCAATAGTATGAACTTTCAAGGTATTTGTTATTCTTTGCATCGTAGCAACACATGTGGTAGATGTATTCCTGAAACATATAAACAAAATAAGTCTTGCCTCTAATTGGTTCCTTTGGGAACTTCAGAAATTATTTTGATAACAACAGCAATCAAAATTTGTATAATTTATAACTTTTTAGTTTTATGTAATAAATATAACAATACTATCAGCCTCATAGACAGGCACATTAAATAAGACAGCATATCGGTAAGGCAATGAGAACTCTGCCATGTAGTTAGTTCACAATAAGTGTTATTAGCTCTGATAGATATTGTACTAAGATGATGATATCGATGAAATAATCATATATCTGCTTAAAATTTCATATTTCAACTTACCTCCAAGTAAAAAACAATAAACCTAAAAACACCTTTTAGATTTATTTTGTTTTAATTTATATGTGTATTCACAAAGACACCATTAGCTGAACTTGTTAAAAAGCAGGCCTACATGAAGAAAAATTTTTTTAAATTCTTTGATTAAAATCACAAGGCTCAGGAGAATTTGTAATGATAAAAATTTATATTTGAACAAAAGTCTCCTTTAAGTATTCTCTATTAATATGACTGAAGTAGTGTTGGGACAACAAAACATACTTCTTCCTTGCCCCATAAATAGAGATTTTTTATATATGAAGAGCGAGCATGTGTGTGTTTTTAATAAACATGAGTCCTGCGCAAGAATCATTTTCTATTTCCAGCCAATTCCCAATACTAATAGCAATTGATTTTAACAGGTCATTATGAATTCTGCTAATTGTCAATCATTATAAAGCATTTCATAAATATCTGGAAGAAATAAGAGAGACCCCAAAATTCCATGTCTTCAGCAAATTTTTGCAACACATTGAGAACCATTGTGTGTCGATTATCTGGATCTCAATATAGCTAAAGAAAAAAAATCAAGTGATACAGATGGAGAAATTATCTAAATGAAGAGTGGAAGCTGAATAAGTCATCACTGGCTAAGTGAGAGTTCAGAATGTAGAATGAGAATGAAGAATATTTACAATAAGGAAATAAATACTATAAGTGGGGGTTTGAGTGCAGAATCAAGCAAGTTAGCTGTAATTAGTCTCACTCAAATGTAAGTAAATGGTGCGTACTCACATATTGTGGGAAATTGACTTGATTTTATTGAAAAGTATTAAGTAAAAATGTTTTCAAAAATCAGAAGAGTTTTGAATCAATAAAGTAATGGAAGCAACTGAGATTTCTCAAGAAAGTAGCTTCTAAAATTGGTTGATTTCTAGTACTGAGCACCAGTTTGATTAGAGAGAATTCTGGAGGCAGACAAGTGAAGATCTTTAGATCTGAGTATAATGACACAGATTAAGGTATTATGTTGCTATTCTGTATCTTCCTATCAGCAATTGTAATAATAGCAATTTCAATATGAGATTAATTTTTCCCACATGCTATATGCATGTTCCAAAGAATGCAAGACAAAGATTACTTCAGCTAAATATGATCTTTATTTCTAGGAAGATTTACCACCTAAGCTAGTTCTTCCTTTTTAAACTTGTCAGCCCTGATGAGAAGCATTAAAAAATAAATAAATAAAAACCTAAATACTCTTACAAATCTTTCTATTAAAACAACAGAAATTCTCCATTTGCTTAATGTGTTCTCAGTCGCACAGTTATGTCCGACTCTCTGCAGTCTCATGAACTACCACCCGCCAGCTTCTTCTGTCCACGGAATTTTCTATGCAAGATTACTGGAGCGGGTTCACATTTCCTCTTCCAGGGCAATCTTTCCGACCCAGGGATGGAACCTATGACTCTCGTGTCTCCAGCATCAGCAGGCAGATTCTTCACCACTAGTGCCATCTGGGAAGACCAGTCTGCCTAATACTTTCTTCATGAAAATACCCTGGATAATTTCAGATTTTCTAATCAGAACACCCTACCCGAGATCAAGCTCCTCCAATCATGAGTATCCAGAAGCCATCTTTTGAGTATGTGAAATAATAGGAGAAAGCCAAGAAGGCAAAGACATTAGAAATATGAGTAAATAAATGTCAAACTTAAAACTAGAAAATTGACAAAATGATGTGACTTGATTAAACAATATTACTCTAGATGAAAATTAAAAATGAAAGTGTTAGCCACTCAGTCGTGTCAGGCTCTTTGTAACCCTGCGGGCTGTAGCCGGCCATGCCTCTCTGTCAGCAGAAGTCTCCAGGCAAGAATATTGGAGTGGCTAGCCATTCACTTCTCTAGAGGATTTTGCTGACCCAGGGATCAAACTCAGGTCTGCTGCATTGCAGGCAGATTCTTTACTGTGTGACCCACCAAGGAAGCCCCATGACTCTAGAAACATTAAGCTAAAGTTTACTAATTTAATTACTTTCTTCAATATAAGCAAAAACTGAGACAAACTATTTTAAATTATTTGCACCCTTTTTTCAAATGAGAAGACCGCATGCTTCATTCAAAGATTCATTCAATTAACAATTTTGTGCCTACTAAGATTGTGATAATACATTTTAAGGCTAAATACTAAATTAAATATGTAAATAAGCATAGTTGTTGTACTGACACTTTAGTAAATAATATACACAAGCAATGATATGACCATAATATAATTATCATTTGTAATATAGGGCTACATCGAGATAGTCAGGAAGAACAAAGAGGGATTCATAATAGCCTGACTGGGTAGAGAATGATGATTTTGTTTCAATTATGCCACCTATTATTATAAAAGCAATTTGCTATGCATTGCAATCATCCTCTGAAGGAGCCAATGAATTTAACCACTGTAGTAATACCGTGTCCTTTAACAAGTAACACATAATTTCGTGGTAAAGATCAGGGTAACAAGGTGAGTAACAAGGCTCTTGTCACTTATTGGGTGAATACAAAGCATACAAACCAAAGTGAAATCGTGCTTCAAATTTCTCCTTTCAAATAATTATGTTTAAGAACCAACTTTACTAACATATTTACTAAAGTTTAAAGATGAAGGGGCCCATAGAAGTAAATATCTAAAGACTAAATCTATGTATCACATACTTCTATTTAGCATCTCTTTTAAGAGTTAAAACTTAGTTCTTGTATTCATTTCCAATGTGGCAATCACATGTGACTTTGTCCTATTTTATGTTTAATTCAATGTGAAAATCTAAAACTATAAATAACAGCTGGGAAGTTCAACACAGAAATTTTTGTTCCCTATTTTTATTAGCATGATCTTATAATGTAGGCTTTCTAAAGAAATTATTGTTTGTTAATTATGTACAAGTGAGTTATCATGGATATATTTACTTAAGTTTAGGGGGTGAATAGCTTGATTTATAATTGCTTAGTCTTAAAACATATGTTTTAAATTAACTAGTATCCAATATAGTGTGTCTTATGATAGTCTTATTTAACTGCAGTCGTTAACTAAATAGCAATTATGAGAAACATGTTTAATGAATTAGAATCATCATTTTCCAGTGACTGTCTACAATGGTGGTTTGAGCTCATGTAACATTTTTCTTTTGGGAAAACAGTAGGGCATATTCATACTACCTAGCTTATTCTATTACATCTCTAATAAATCTCATTTCAGACGATCTCTCCCACCACAAATCAAAATTAAATAAATGGCCAAATCTGAGAAGATGCCTTTTGGAGACAGACATATCCATTGCCTGAAATGAGACCATAGTTCTGTTTATAGCAAGATGTCAATCCTACTTCATGGCATTTCTAATTTCATTCACTACCACCAGAGTCCAAACTTTTGAAGGACACAATGTAACACTTGTGTTGTCTTTGTGCTTTTCACAGGGTTTACAACAACACTTTAGACTGAAATCACTCTGTGTTTACTGAAAGGAATATCTATCTTTTCCCAATATAATATATACCATTTAGATAGAGATCATTCTTCATAGCCATTTGGACCAAAGACAGAGTGAGCAAGTAGTCAGCATCATCAGCAGGCTGGTCCCAGGAAGATAGCATGGAAATAGGATGATTGGGGCGACTTATTTGAAGAGTATAAGTCGTCTGTTAATCACTCTATACACACACACACACACACACACACACACACACACATGGGCTTCTCTGGTGGCTCAGATGGTAAAGAATCTTGCCTGCAATACAGGAGTTCTGGGTTTGATCCCTGGGTGAGGAAGATCTCCTGGAGAACAGAATGGCTATTCACTTCAGTATTCTTGCTTGGAGAATTCCATGAGCAGAGGAGCCTGGCAGGCTACAGTCCATGGGGTCACAAAGAGTTGGACACAACTGAGAAACTAATACTTTCACTTTTTTTCAAGTATATACACACACACACGCATATGTACAATAATTTTTTAAAAGTGAAGGTTAATCTTGGGAGATATCAGTTCCCCTTCCCCTCACCCTTTAGACTTCCNCAATGGCTATTCACTTCAGTATTCTTGCTTGGAGAATTCCATGAACAGAGGAGCCTGGCAGGCTACAGTCCGTGGGGTCACAAAGAGTTGGACACAACTGAGAAACTAATACTTTCACTTTTTTCAAGTATACACACACTCATGCATATGTACAATAATTTTTTAAAAGTGAAGGTTAATCTTGGGAGATATCAGTTCCCCTTCCCCTCACCCTTTAGACTTCCAGCCAGTCCATTATGGTTAAAGCCTCTACTAAACTAGCATTAAAAAAAGGAATACAGGAACATTTGCAGAAAAGAAAAAAGAAAACAGCATAAAAGAAAGAAATGTTTTCTTGCTCAGATGGGACTCTTCTTAGGCACCTAATTAGGAGGTGTGCTGAGCGGTGGAGAAACACAACTTTAGAGTGTACGGGTATGGCCCATTTGGGTTTTTCATCGCAGATCTCGAAGTTCTCCTCCGTCACCTCCAGAGGGGCACTGAAGAAGTGCAGCACATTGCTAGGGTGCTGGATGCGGTTCTTGGCTGCAGAGTGAATAGCTTTGGAGTGGAAAACCGGTTGTTCCTTGATTCACTTAAGTCTTTGTAACTGCAGGACCCGTCTTCTAGCCCGTATGACTGACCGGACATGATGGCTAGTTGCTTGGAGACACAGACATTCAGCTTCTGCCCAAACATGAAGTTGTTGTTGAGGTGAGTGATGGCCTGGTCCACAGCATAGCCATCCGCCATCTCCACCACGGCAGCCCCNATATGACTGACCGGGCATGATGGCTGGTTGCTTGGAGACACAGACATTCAGCTTCTGCCCAAACATGAAGTTGTTGTTGAGGTGAGTGATGGCCTGGTCCACAGCATAGCCATCCGCCATCTCCACCACGGCAGCCCCCGGGTTGCTTTTCATGAATTTCACCTTCTCCACATTGCCATACAAGCAGAAGACATTGAAGACCCGGTCACAGTTCATCTTAGATTGATCCAAGCCATAGACCATGAGCACAGGGCTGTCGGCATGGG
>SJYW01039061.1:0-39653 GCA_006410735.1 Raphicerus campestris
TGGCCTAGTGGTTTCCCCTACTTTGTTAAATTTAAGTCTGAATTTTGCAATAAAGAGTTCATGATTTGAGCAACAGTAAGCTCCCAGTCTTGTTTGTGCTGACTGTATAGAGCTTCTTCATCTTTGACTGCACCCTCTGAGCATTTCTGGCAGGTTTGATTCTACATGTAATTTTGCCCCTCCTACTGTCTTACTGGTGCTTTTCCTTTGCACTTGGATGCAGAATATCTTTCTTTGGTGGGATCCAATATTGTCTTGTGAGTATTGTTCAGTGGTTACTGTGATGTTGGTGTTCTCACAGGAGAAGATGTGTGCACATCCTTCTACTCCACCATCTTAAATGTGCCTTTTTTGGAGNATATCTTTCTTTGGTGGGATCCAATATTGTCTTGTGAGTATTGTTCAGTGGTTACTGTGATGTTGGTGTTCTCACAGGAGAAGATGTGTGCACATCCTTCTACTCCACCATCTTAAATGTGCCTTTTTTGGAGTAGTATAGTTTACGAAAAACTAAGTGAGTATGCTGAAAGAGATGGGAATGCTAGGTCACCTTACTTTCTCCTGAGAAATGTATATGCAGGTCAAGAAGCAACAGTTAAAATTGGGTTTGGAACGATGGACAGGTTCTAAATTGGGAAAGGAGTACATCAGAGCTGTATACTGTCATCCTGCTTTTTTAACTTAAATGCAGAATACATCATATATAAATGGTGATCTGGATGAAGTACAAGCAGGAACCTAGAATGCTGGGAGAAATGTCAATAACTTCAGCTATGCAGATGACACCATCCTTATGGCAGAAAGTGAAGAGGAACTGAAGAACCTCCTGATGAAAGTGAAACAGGAGAGTGAAAAAGGTTGCTTAAAACTCAACATTCAGAAAACTAAGATCATGGCATCTGATCCCATCACTTCATGACAAATATATGGGGAAACAACAGAAACAATGACAGACTTTATTTTGGAGGGACTCCAAAATCACTGCAGATGTTGACTGCAGCCATGAGGTTAATAAACCCTTGCTCCTTTGGTGGGGGGGCAGAGGGATGATGACAAACATAGACAGTATATTAAAAAGCAGAGACATTACTTTGTTGGCAAAGGTCCTTCTCATCAAAGCTATGGTTTTTCTAGTAGTCATGCTGGATCATAAAGAAAGCTGAGCTCTAAAGAACTGATGCTCTTGAACTTTTGAACTGCGGTATTGGAGAAGATTCTTCAGAGTCCCTTGGACTGCAAGGAGATCAAACCAGTCCATCCTAAAGAAAATCAGTCCTGAATATTCATTGAAAGGACTGATGCTGAAGCTGAAAATCCAGTAATTTGGCCACCTGAGTGCGGAGAACTTACTCATTAGAAAAGACCCTGATGCTAGAAAAGATTAAAAGCAGGAGGAGAAGAGGAGGACAGAGGATGAGATGATTGGATGGCATCACCAACGTGATGGACATGAGTTTGAGTAGATAAAAATCAATGTTGCATGACCTGTAACCAGGAAATTATGTATATTGGAAAAGACATCAGATAAAGAACTCCATACAGCCACGTTGAAAGGGGCCATATTAGACCTCCTCTGCTAAATGGGCTGTAACTCCTCTTTTCGACATCTTGCTTTGACTCATTGAGACAAGTACTACCAGGATGAGAAGATAGCATCTCAGGTTATTAGCTGACCCAGGATGCTGGATGAAGAATGTATACTGATTACTTTGATGATTATTCACACTTTCGCTTATGAGCTAAATACATTTCTTTTCAGGCTCAGTTGTCTGTACGTTTTTTAAAAAATCATTAAAATTCCTTGCTTGTGGCCAATTATCTATGTCCAGTACTCCAGTTACCTTGGTGAATTTCTCTCTCCAAAGCTCTAATTAGATATCTTCTAGGAAATTTATTCTAAAAGAAAGAAGTTATGATTTTGATCAGGCCATTATTTGTATTACTAGATGGATTTCCCTCTTACTTGGCCAATCAAACATACTTTTCCTGATCATGACCATACATATGAATTTTCTTTAAAGTTACTCAAATTAGATCAGAGAAATTGGCTAAGTCTCCCAATTGTCAGGAGAGACTTTTCCTCACTTATGGAATAGATACATATGGCTATACCAGGCTGAGATCATTTAATTTTAAAGGCCCTTATGTTGGGAATAGTTAAAGCATGCTAAGGATGATTAGCCTAACAATACTAAGAAATTGGACTGAGTGCTTTATGAAGTGAAGTGAAAGTAGCTCAGTCATGTCCGACTCTTTGTGACCCCATAGAGTATACAGCCCATGAAATTCTCCAGGCCAGAATACTGGAGTGGGTAGTCATTCCCTTCAGTCAATGTATCATTCACTTTGAGAACCAAAGATTGACTTAGAATTGATTGGTTGAGATTCCTGGGATGATAGTAGGTAGTTCTGAGCAGGACCTAGGGAATTTATGGAACAAATTTATGGCTTTGGCTCTCCTCAAGTTTGTTAGAAATAAGTGCAATTTATTTCCTTTGAGCTCAAGGTCATCTATGGGTGGCTTTGAAGAACAGGCTCTGCCAATCTACCTTTAATATGGGAATACTAGGTTCAATCAGTTTTCCAGGGTTATGATCATTTTACCATTATATTTGTTCATTCACTTGAAATAAAAGATATCATTACTTATACAGAGGCTTTAACTAAATTTATTCAGCAAGATTTGAGTGATAGTAACAAAGCCATTAACAGGGCTTCCCAGGTAGCACTAGTGGTAAAGAACCCACCTGCCAATGCAGGAAATGTAAGAGTTGTGGGTTCGATCCCTGGGTAATCCATTCCAGTATTATTGCCTGGAGGATCCCATGGGCAAAGGAGCTTGGCAGGCTACAGTCCACAGGGTTGCACAGAGTTGGACACCACTAAAGGGACTTAGCATGCATGCACAAGCCATTAACTTACTAAATTCAGAAGTTTCTTTGTTGGGAAAAGCAGTCCTATAGAAAAGTAGGACCCTCAATATTCTATCAACTTTCCAAAGGGGAACTCATGCTATAATACAATCTGAATGTTGTATTTTTATATCTAATGAATCTTCTAGTATAATCCATCTTATGACACACATGTAGAGTTAACTTTCTACTCTGGAAGATCCTGTTCTTAGTTTAGATGAAATATGAGGAAATTTGGTTAAGGAGGATCTTAAATCTTTACCAGTGACATTAGAACCCCTGTTCACAATTTTTATTTTTATATTTTATTTTTTTCTTGTGTCCATTTCTTTTTTTTTAATTTTTATTTTTACTTTATTTTGCTTTACAATACTGTATTGGTTTTGCCATACATTCACATGAATCAACCACATGAGTTCCTAATCCTGAACCCTCCTCCCACCTCCCACCCCATATCATCTCTCTGGATCATCCCCATGTTCACAATTTTTATTACAGTTTGCATAACATAATATCTAAAGAACTTGAAACTAGTGATCACATCTATACTTTTTTAAATAAAGTAATGAACATGCTCAATGCATATGAAAGGTGAAATTGATATAAGTCCTATTGGACAGCTTGGGATTGACTGTCAGTCCTTGCCACACATCCTACAAATATAGTTCCCCTGCCACCTCAAGAAAAGAGAAAGAACTGTGCTATTAACTTTGACTCAGAATCAAGGGACATGATAAATGCAGGTCAGGAAAGCAAATACGCTGGCATTGAGCCAATGTT
Organism: Raphicerus campestris; assembly: GCA_006410735.1. Lineage (NCBI taxonomy): Eukaryota > Metazoa > Chordata > Mammalia > Artiodactyla > Bovidae > Raphicerus > Raphicerus campestris. The sequence goes on from SJYW01039061.1 coordinate 3,693, forward strand.
TTTTATGAAAAGATAAGTGGTCAAAAGTGGGACTAAATTAAAATTATTATTAAGACAGGACAGTTTAGTTCAGTCGCTCAGTTGTGTCTGACTCTTTATGACCCCATGGACTGCAGCACACCAGGCCTCCCTGTCCATCACCAACTCAATATGAAGTTTTCTTTGCTCTTTGAAACACTAGTCCCTTCCCTTTTGTATTGCACATCTGTACTTTATATTTAGATATCCCTTAGAAGAAACAGGAATGCTTGCTCTCTCTCTCTCTCTCTCTCTCTCTCTCTCACACACACACACACACACACACATACACACAAAATGCAGATTTCTCCTGGCACCAGCAAGATATGTCCTTGGGAGATAACATTCCTCTCTCAATCCTGTCACGTGTCACAATGACCCACTACTCACCTTGTCAGATTATATAAATGGTCAATACGTTACATTGATGCATGATATCCCTTTAATGCATCACCCTTATAAGTCTCAACCACTCATGGAACTCAAACTTGGGTTCAGAAAATACCTAGAGGGGTGAAGCAGGGAGAGAGGTAGAAGGGATATCCAGTTGGGAGGGGACAAGGGTAAATCTATGTCTGATTCATGTTGATGTTCGGTAGAAACCAATGCAATACTATAAAGCAATTATCCTTCAATTAAAAATAAATAGATAAATAGATAAATATATATAACTATGCTATAATCTATAACAAATTGCAGCAGTCCTCAGAGTTTTATGGAAGATTTTCTCCCAGGTAATAATCCTTAGATTAACCTGAATAAAATTTTCTATTTATTTTATAGATTGGCTATTGATTTTTTTGTTGTTTTTGACACTGGAATTTTTATGGTTTCAGGAAGAATGCTCCCTGAGGTTTCAAAATAACTATCTAACAAAAAAATCTTGTATTTTTGAAAGACATCATGAACATTTGTACTCAGGCTATGTTAAAAATGAAACATCATTTGCTTTTCATTAATAAGAGGTTTTGCCAAAATGGTGGCCTCTGGGTTCAAAACCTGATGTTATCAAAGCAATGCCTATCTCTAAAAGTATAAGGAAAAGATCTTGAGACTTACATTTTCTCTGTGAATTGATGCTTCTTAGTATAAGAAATAGCAATCCACTGTAGTATTCTTGCCTGGAGAATCCCAGAGAAGAGGGAGCCTGGTAGGCTGCCATCTATGGGGTTGCACAGAGTCGGACACGACTGAAGTGACTTAGTAGCAGTAGTATAAAAATATACACATTATATTCTGACTCCATCATTTTTGATCATATATTCGCAAATGAATTTATTCTTCAACATTCTAATGGGCTTCTGTCCATCACAATAATTATCAAGATGTAACTCGTTATGTAGCTCTGAATTTTTGAGCAAAGTTCCATGGATCCAATAGAAGATCCATCTGGGCCTACTAATGACCTAACTTTTGATATCTGGTATCTTGTAACTCTCATTTCAAAAGGAATCAATAGCTTTTAAAAAATCTTGGGATCTAACCTGCCTTAAAATATATGTATCCTTCTCTTCCCTCCTAGTACTGATGGTTTTTTCAGTCTTTGAAATCAAGGTGAGTTGAAAAATGATTGTATTTAACGCACAAACACACAAATTAAAAAAACAAAGAACATATAATTGTAATTTGAATATACCTCAAAACAATTCAAGAAGAATTCCCCTGTTATTGCTATAGCACCAGTGGAGTTAAAATGTAAGATGTGAGAGACTATGCTTGGTTTTATGGAGTGTTTGCACCTTTGTGGTGGTTCAGTCGCTCAGTTGTGTCTGACTCTTTGTGACCCCATGGACTGTAGCCTGCGAGGCTCTTCTGTCCATGGGATTTAAGAGTCCTGGAGTGGGTCACCATTTCCTTCTCCAGGGGATCCTCCAGACCCAGGGATAGAACCCAGGTCTCTTGCATTGCAGGAGAAGTCTTTACCAACTGAGCCATTCCTTAGCTAGGAACATAATACTGTTGTCTCTGAAATAATGAAAGGAAAAAAAATTAGAAATGGAAATGCAAAAATAAACACATATTTTAAAGTTTGAAATAGTGTCCAGCAACCCAGGTTTCCTGTCTTTCACTTTCTCCAAGAGTTTGTTGAAATTCATGTCCATTGAGTCAGTGATGGCATCCAACCATCTCATCCTCTGTCGACTCTTCTCTTCCTGCCTTTAATCTTTCCCAGCATCAGGGTCTTTTCCAATGAGTCAGTTATTCGCATTGGGAAGCTAAAGTATAGGAGCTCCAGCTTCAGCATCAGTCCTTCCAATGAATATTCAGGGTTGATTTTCTTCAGGAAATTGAATGGTGTTAAAGTGGACTTCAGAGAAGGCAATGGCACCCCACTCCAGTACTCTTGCCTGGAAAATCCCAGGGATGGAGGAGTCTGGTAGNTTTGAACTAATTGAAAATGAAAACATAATGTATAAAAATTTCTTGGATATAGTTAAAATAATGTTTCAAGATAATTTATGCCATCAAATTCTTATATTATCCAAGAAGAATGGTATCCAATCAAAGATTGCTCCAAACTTCCACTTTAAGAAACTGGAAAAAGAAAATTAAGTATAATGTAAAAATAAGCAAAATAAAGGAAGATTTTAAAGGAAAATAAATCAATAAAAGAGAATCAGAAAAAAAAATACTGCTTTTTAAGAAAAAAAATACCATAATTGATAGAATTTCAGACCAGTTGATGAGGGAAAAAAGAAGAAAAGCACAAATTAAATATATAACAAGTAAGGGACATAACTACAGACATTACAAGAATTTTATAATGATAAATGACACATTTGATGAACTGGACAAATTCTGTGAAAGATATAAAGTATCAAAATCACTGAGGAAAATTTAGACAACCTGAAGATATTTCTATCTTATTGAGAAATTGACTTTGTAGTTAACAACCTCTCCACAAAGAAAATCCCAAGCCCAGATGGCTTTCCTGGTAAATTCTAGCAAACGTTTCAAGAANAAATTCTGTGAAAGATATGAAGTATCAAAATCACTGAGGAAAATTTAGACAACCTGAAGATATTTCTATCTTATTGAGAAATTGACTTTGTAGTTAACAACCTCTCCACAAAGAAAATCCCAAGCCCAGATGGCTTTCCTGGTAAATTCTAGCAAACGTTTCAAGAAGGAATGTTCCAGAAAAGAAGCAAACTCTTTAATTCATTTTGTGAGTTCAAACTATAGAATGGATAGTAAAGCACCCTTTAGATGTCTCTTGGTGAAGATGCAAAAATACTTAACAAAATATTAAGTGAAATCCAAAATAAATCGTCATAACTAATGATTTTATCCTGCAAATGAAAGACTGGCTTAACATTTGCCAGTGATTCAGTGTAATGGTTCACATTAAGACTAAAGAAGAAAAATATACGGTCTTTTCAGTTATTATGGAAAAATTATTTATATAAATTAATGCATATTTGTAATAAAATTCCTCAGCAAAGTCAGAATTAAAGAAAAAACAAACAAAAAAATGTTTCCACACCGCCCCCCCCCTTCCTCTAAAGAATCACAGTTCTCTTCAGCATTATATTGGAGAGCCCAGCCAGGTCAAAAATGTAAGTTAAAGAAATAAAGAGGAAATCTCCCACCTCCCCGCCTCCCATAGTCCTACCTCAACACCTCCATGCACTGGTGTAGAGGGGCACTGGCTGCAGAAACATCCCTGCAGTGACACAGGCCTCACGCTCAGTGGCGGGGCATCTGGCTGGGAACTACCTCTGCACAGCCTGTCTCAATCAGAGGCGGCAGAGGACCAGCACACCACGGCTCCAAGAAAACATCTCAAATGATGTTCCAAATCCATGAGATTTGTAGAGGATTTCAGCCATTTGATTTTGTAGCTGTCTAGAACTACAAAATACTCCAATAACTTTACTAGAGACCACAAAAAAGAACCAATAGAACACCTGAAAACCTCAATAAGTTGGTTTTGTCACATGAGGAAGTGAGCTTGGGAAGTGAATCAGCAACTGACGATGGAAGGAAAAGCATACTAGAATGAGAGACTTTGGAGCACCTCCGTCTTCTAACTCTGAAAATGTTGCAAAAGATTTACCAGTGGATTCATTGAAGATAATTTTGAGAAGGAGTTCTCGTTTCTAAAGAACCTCTTAAATCCTGGTTGTTGGAGTGCTAGTGAATTTCCTCAGGAATGACAGGTTGCCTTTGGGAGGCCCAAGGCTAGTCTCCCATTACAGGAGCCTTCTGGACGATCTAAGCCTCTTGTTCATTCCTCAGGATTCCTTTCTTCACAAACCTTTGACCTTGGCCTTCATGCTTCTGGAGCTTTCAACAACTGGGCTTCCCAAGGAGGAATTAAAACTTTGTTTTTCACACATTGATAAGGAGCCAGTGCTTTCACAGAGGCCAAATAAATTATTTTGGCTGGTGAAAAAATAACTGTGGTTTTGGTCTGTGAATTTTAAATCATCTCTAGGCTCAAACACATCTTTATTAATAAAAAAAGAAACCATTACAATCAACACTTTTTGCTAATAAGAATTAAGTTTTTTTATTTCCTGTAACATGAAAATCCATGCTTTAGAGTTTGATGAACTCTCAAAAAGCATTTTAAGCCTCCTGCTGGTTGTGGAAGCATTTTCCCTGCAAAAAGTTGTCAACATGCTTAACGACATGGTAGTCGATTGATGGGAGGTCAAGTGAATATGGCAGATAAGGGAACACTCTAAAGCCCAATTTGTTCAACTTTTGAAGTTTTGGTTGTGTGATATGGTTGGGCATTGTCATGAAGAATCTGGGCCCCATTGACCAATGCAGCCAGTAGGTGTTGCACTTTTCGGTTCTTTTCATTCATTTACTGAGCATAATTCTCAGATATAGTGGTTTTACCAGGATTCAGAAAGATGTAGTGGATCACACTTGTAGCAGACCACCAAACAGTGACCAGGACCTCTTTTAGGGGTGCAAGTTTGGCCTTGGGAAGTGCTTTGCAGCTTCTTAGTCCAACCACTGAGCTGGTCATCATTGGTTGTCACATAAAATCCTTTTCATCACACATCACAATCCAATAGAGAAATAGTTCATTGTTGTTGAATAGAATAAGAGAAGACAGCACTTCAAATCAACAATTGTGTGTGTGTGTGTGTCTGTGTGGTTGGCTCATGAGGCATGACTTATAGAGGTTTTTCACCTTTCCAATTTTCTTCAAATGCTGAATGACTGTAGAATGGTGCAATGAGTTCTTTGGAAACTTCTCATGTAGTTGTAAAAGGATCACNCCACGGCTCCAAGAAAACATCTCAAATGATGTTCCAAATCCATGAGATTTGTAGAGGATTTCAGCCATTTGATTTTGTAGCTGTCTAGAACTACAAAATACTCCAATAACTTTACTAGAGACCACAAAAAAGAACCAATAGAACACCTGAAAACCTCAATAAGTTGGTTTTGTCACATGAGGAAGTGAGCTTGGGAAGTGAATCAGCAACTGACGATGGAAGGAAAAGCATACTAGAATGAGAGACTTTGGAGCACCTCCGTCTTCTAACTCTGAAAATGTTGCAAAAGATTTACCAGTGGATTCATTGAAGATAATTTTGAGAAGGAGTTCTCGTTTCTAAAGAACCTCTTAAATCCTGGTTGTTGGAGTGCTAGTGAATTTCCTCAGGAATGACAGGTTGCCTTTGGGAGGCCCAAGGCTAGTCTCCCATTACAGGAGCCTTCTGGACGATCTAAGCCTCTTGTTCATTCCTCAGGATTCCTTTCTTCACAAACCTTTGACCTTGGCCTTCATGCTTCTGGAGCTTTCAACAACTGGGCTTCCCAAGGAGGAATTAAAACTTTGTTTTTCACACATTGATAAGGAGCCAGTGCTTTCACAGAGGCCAAATAAATTATTTTGGCTGGTGAAAAAATAACTGTGGTTTTGGTCTGTGAATTTTAAATCATTATCTCTAGGCTCAAACACATCTTTATTAATAAAAAAGGAAACCATTACAATCAACACTTTTTGCTAATGAGAATTAAGGTTTTTTATTTCCTGTAACATGAAAATCCATGCTTTAGAGTTTGATGAACTCTCAAAAAGCATTTTAAGCCTCCTGCTGGTTGTGGAAGCATTTTCCCTGCAAAAAGTTGTCAACATGCTTAACGACATGGTAGTTGATTGATGGGAGGTCAAGTGAATATGGCAGATAAGGGAACACTCTAAAGCCCAATTTGTTCAACTTTTGAAGTTTTGGTTGTGTGATATGGTTGGGCATTGTCATGAAGAATCTGGGCCCCATTGACCAATGCAGCCAGTAGGTGTTGCACTTTTCGGTTCTTTTCATTCATTTACTGAGCATAATTCTCAGATATAGTGGTTTTACCAGGATTCAGAAAGATGTAGTGGATCACACTGGTAGCAGACCACCAAACAGTGACCAGGACCTCTTTTGGGGGTGCAAGTTTGGCCTTGGGAAGTGCTTTGCAGCTTCTTAGTCCAACCACTGAGCTGGTCATCATTGGTTGTCACATAAAATCCTTTTCATCACACATCACAATCCAATAGAGAAATAGTTCATTGTTGTTGAATAGAATAAGAGAAGACAGCACTTCAAATCAACAATTGTGTGTGTGTGTGTGTCTGTGTGGTTGGCTCATGAGGCATGACTTATAGAGGTTTTTCACCTTTCCAATTTTCTTCAAATGCTGAATGACTGTAGAATGGTGCAATGAGTTCTTTGGAAACTTCTCATGTAGTTGTAAAAGGATCAGCTTCAATGATACTCTCAACTGGTCATTGTAAATTTCTGAAGGCTGGCCACTGACCTCCTCATTTCAAGGTTCTCATATACTTTACAAAACTTATTGAGCCATCATTGCACTGTACATTTGTTAGCAGTTCCTGGACCAAATGGTTTGTTGATGTTAGTTTCTGCTGCTGCTTTATAATCCATTTTGAATTTGAATTAAAAAATCACTTGAATTTGAATTTACTTTTTAACTTCATTCCCCTTGTCTAATGTAAATATAAAATAAACAGCAAGTAATAAGTTATAAGCAAAAAAATGAAGTGAGAAATGTATACTATAATAGTTATATAACACAATCATTTTTTTAAGAATGTATTCCAAAATCAAATTTCAACAATGTCAAAATGCATTTACTTTTACACCCAACTAAATAACAAAATACAACTTATTTACTTACACTATCTGCCATCATATTAATAATCAGTTGAATTCAGTTCCCAACAGTTGCAACCAAGACATGTCAGCCTAGTTCAATCTATTCACAGACTTGGATCCACTTTTAAGCCCAGATCATATAATATGTGGAAAATATTAGAAACTAATGAGTATGAAATCGATACCAAAACTTAGTTCTGAATCACAGTTAGGAATAATTGTCAATAGAAAGTGGGCTTATTTGGAAAGCCTCTTATGTATAATTTGCCTTGCTGGCTGTGAGAATTCTATATGTACTTTATCTACATATAGACAGCATGAAAATTGGGTTGTGATTTGGGATTGGTTTGTATATAAAACAATGGCAGAGGGAGTTTTCTGTTGTGGAAAATAACACTAGAACCAGACTAGTTTTGTCTTTAGTTAAAAAGGTAGGTTAAGATTTGAGAACTCAATTTGCTTTGATGAAATCACAGAGAAACTTGGTGTTTGTTTTCTCCAGCTGGAAGCTAAAAGATATTATTCCTTAATTATTTTCTTCCATACAAAACCATGGACTCCCTCCAGCTTCATTACTGAATTTTATTAGGGAAGTTGCAGAATGATTTGCTAATTCCAACCTCTGAAGAAATAGAAAATCTCTCTTCCCATCTTGTGAACCACAAGAATATTCAACACTATTTCAAACAGTGTACAGGTGTTTTCAGGCCTGACTCTGACACATTGTTACCACAATGTACTGTATTCATATGCTTCCTAAAAGAAGATGAGGAGAGGCTACTCCCTGAGCAACTGGTAGTAAGCACTTCTGAAATTATCCAGAAAATTGTATCTGAACGAGGGAAAATTAATTTATCCTCATACAGATTTGCAACACTTACCCTAGTGAAAATGCAAGTCCATGTGCACAATGCATGGTGAGGCCAAACAATACTAAAACATTCAAGTTTGGAACACAGAAGTTTATTATGGGGTTATGCAAGGAAAGNGGAGGCTACTCCCTGAGCAACTGGTAGTAAGCACTTCTGAAATTACCCAGAAAATTGTATCTGAACGAGGGAAAATTAATTTATCCTCATACAGATTTGCAACACTTACCCTCATTGTTAATGAAAATGCAAGTCCATGTGCACAATGCATGGTGAGGCCAAACAATACTAAAACATTCAAATTTGGAACACAGAAGTTTATTATGGGGTTATGCAAGGAGAGGCTTATTCTTAAAAAAAAAAAAAAAAAACAAACTCTTCAAAAATTTAGCAAAGCCCTTTTATAGTAAAGGTGAGAGGGGTGTGGCTAGTTGTTGCAACCTTCTTGATATCTGATCCTTTTTTCCTGAAGTAGCAGATAATGTTTATTCGGTAGAGATTTACACAAACATCATTAACTCAAGACCATGGAGATTATAGTCAGGTAATGATGTTCACATAAATCTCTACAAAATGAACATTGTTATCTGTCCTGACAAAAAAGGGCCAGGTCCCAAGGCACAGCTTTCAACCTACAAGGTCCTAGTCCTCTAAGAAAAGGCAGATCTCAGTTGGCAGCTCCCTCAGGGCCAGGTTCTAAGGCCCCACCCAGCTGTCATCACTGATGGATCCAGGTGTCCAACTCATCTGGCCCTTAGGCTCCTCAGGCCAACCAAATGAGGGTGTACAGGTCCCACAGCCTGTGATCCAAGCAGACTGCCACTGCTATTAGGATGCAGAGACAGGAATGAGGGGGATATTCACTGCTGCCTCAAGGTGTGGGCCAAGACCAGTGGGTAGACCTGGTGAGGGCTNTGAGGGTGTACAGGTCCCACAGCCTGTGATCCAAGCAGACTGCCACTGCTATTAGGATGCAGAGACAGGGATGAGGGGGATATTCACTGCTGCCTCAAGGTGTGGGCCAAGACCAGTGGGTAGACGTGGTGAGGGCTCTGCAGCCCTGCAGGACAGAGCACCAACCTTATTTTCTGGAACCCCCCCCCCCCCAAGTTGGGTGAGCTGGAAGGTCTTAGAGAGAAGACTGAGATCTGCTTCTTACCTCCTTCTCCACCTCATGACCACCACTCCACTGTTGTCTGAATCCCCTCACTAACTGCTGCTCCTTGACAGTTTGTTGCTTGTGGGCGAGGCCCACTGGGGCACCAACCAAGGACTAGATGGAACCATTGCCTGGTAACATGGTGTGGAGTAGTGATGCACAGCAATGACTGGATGCTAAGGGCTGTGCTCACTGCACTTTGTTAAAATTCCCCCCTTTTGTTTAATACTCCTCAATACTGAAGATAACAAATGAGTGTGTTTAGACTCAGAAGAGTAACTCGGTTTTAGGGTGACTCATTTCAACCTCTAATTTCATGTCATCCTTCCCCAGGTATTTCAGGGAATGAGGAAATGACTGATTTAGCTATTTCCTGCTGAAATGAAGCAGAGTCTAACTTAAAATGGGAAAGGTATATCAAGTTGGAAATATTCTCAAGTCCTAAACTTATATAAGACTCTTGAATCAGAGTCTTCTATAGGAAATATCTTGTATAAAGAATTCAGTTGAATAAACTTCATAAAACAGTCTGGACCCAACACTCTGGGGGAGATATGTGATCAGGTAGTCAGTATCAGAGTTTATTGTGACCACAGTCAAAGGCTTTGGCATAGNGGGTTCAGGATTGGGAACTCATGTATATCCGTGGCTGATTCATGTCAACGTATGACAAAACCAATACAGTATTGTAAAGTAAAATAAAGTAAAAATAAAAATTAAAAAATAAATAAATAAAAATATTTTGAGATTCAGATTCATGAAGAGGATGCTTATTAGAGAGTGCTCTGAGGGTGTGGCATTTGGGAGGAAAAGAGCAGGACTGAGCAGAAGAAGCTGTGANCAAAACCAATACAGTATTGTAAAGCAAAATAAAGTAAAAATAAAAATTAAAAAATAAATAAATAAAAAGATTTTGAGATTCAGATTCATGAAGAGGATGCTTATTAGAGAGTGCTCTGAGGGTGTGGCATTTGGGAGGAAAAGAGCAGGACTGAGCAGAAGAAGCTGTGATGCTGTTGTAATGAGGGGCCCAACTGACCCTATGGTGGGGCTCTGGAGTATGGGATGATTCCCCAAGTTTATCCCAAGCTGAGGCACAAGCCCAAGTCATTAATTTATATAAATTTAGATGGATCTATTTTGCATATAGGTTTTCCTGAAAGGAGGTTGACTCAACCAGGAGGTTTTCTTCAACTGGGGCAGTCCTCAAGGGTGGATCGCAGCTGAGGGTTATCTGGCTGCATTCACAGCAACTGGGAAAAAACAAAACCTTTGTTCCTGAAGATGTGGGTTCCATACCACAGTACCAACCATATAATTTCTAGCTCAATGGATTTCAAACTTTTTTAAAATAAATATTTATTTTAATTGGAGGCTAATTTCTTTACAATATTGTATTAGTTTTGGCATACATTGACATGAATCTGCCATGAGTGCACATGTGTTCCCCATCCTGAATCCCCCTCCCACATTCCACCCCATCCCATCACTCTGGGTCATCCCAGTGCACCAGCCCTGAGCACCCTGTATCATGCATCAAACCTGGACTGGTGATTCGTTTCACATATGAAAATTTACATGTTTAAATGTCATTCTCCCAAACCATTCCAACCTCTCCCACAGGGTTCAAAATACTGTTCTATACATCTGTCTTTCTTTTGCTGCCTTGCATACAGGTTTATCATTATCATTTTTCTAAATTCCATGTATATGCGTTCAGTTCAGTTCAATCACTCAGTCGTGCCCAACTCTTTGCGACCCCATGAACTGCAGCACACCAGACCTCCCTGTCCATCACCAACTCCCGGAGTTCACTCAAACTTGCGTCAATTCAGTCAGTGATGCTATCCAGCCATTTTATCCTTGGTCGTCCCCTTCTCCTGCCTCCAATCCTTCCCAGCATCAGAGTCTTTTCCAATGAGTCAACTCTTCGCATGAGGTGGCCAGAGTATTGTAGTTTCAGCCTCAGCATCATTCATTCCAAAGAACACGCAGGATTGATTTCCTTTAGAATGGACTGGTTGGATCTCCTTGCAGTCCAAGGGACTCTCAAGAGTTTTCTCCAACACCACAGTTCAAAAGCATCAACTATTTGGTGCTCAGCCTTCTTCACAGTCCAACTCTCACATCCATACATGGCTACTGGAAAAACCATAGCCTTGACTAGATGGATCTTGGTCGGCAAAGTAATGTCTCTGCTTTTCAATATGCTAATCTAGGTTGGTCATAACTTTCCTTCCAAGGAGTAAGCATCTTTTAATTTCATGGTTGCAATCACCATCTGCAGTGATTTTGGAGCCCCTCAAAATAAAGTCTGACAATTTTATATTGTATTGGTGTTTTTCTTTCTGGCTTACTTCACTGTGTATAATAGGCTCCAGTTTCATTCACCTCGAAGTCATTCAAATGTATTTTTTTTTTTAATGGCTTAGAAATATTCCATTGTGTATATGTACCACAACTTTCTTATCCATTCGTCTGCTAATGAACATCTAAAAAAAGTAGTACTTTTTGTTCCAAGCCATTTGGTACAGCAAATATTCCTACATAAAGTATACAAAAGCAATTGCTTTACCAGAAAGCTCAAGAAATGACTCCTAAGATGCTTCCGTAGTTACGTAGACATCTAGGGCTTCTTGGAACACTCTTGAAAACCTACTAGATGAATAGTTGTAAAACTTGGCTGATCATTAGCTCAGAGTTTTGTTTTTTTTTTTCTTTTTAAAGAGGGAAACCACACACATAGATTCTTGTGTTTTATACTATGATATTTGGGCTGATTAGGTCTATGATTGGGCATTAGTATCTAACTCACACACACACACAAATATGTGATCCATGTGATTCTTGTAGATTTGTATTCTAGACAATATAAAAAAAATAACAGATTTTCTTATTAGTAGAAAAAAGCTGTATAGATATGAATCACTATTACCCAAAGCTGAAAATGTCCTGGGCATATAGATTGAGAAATGAGTAGGATTAGGAGTCCTGCTATTCTATAATTTTCTTCTGTTCTTTTTCATCTGTTTCCATTAGTTACATGTCATTAAAGTTTATAGTTTTATTTTATTTCTCAAAAATACCTTGATTAGAGTTTTCATAGGTGCTGTTATTATTGATTAGATGTTGTGGAAAAAAAAAAGTTCTGAGATAGTTTAAGCTACCATCTTTACATTGACTTTTCTTACATGTACATCTCCAAACATATTCTACAAAGCCAAATTTTCTCCAAGGAGACACTCTTCACTGGCAATTTATGAGTGATCCTGCTACTCTACATTAGTACTTGTTTGTTTTCTTTTAAAATGTATTTATTAAGTAAACACTTGTTGATTACCCACCATGTGTCCAACACCATTCTGGTGTTTGGAATAAATCATTGGAAAAACAAGATAGTTTAGTAAACTGACAAACATTACACATAACTAAGCACTTTTTATTAAATGTTACAAGGTGTTAAGTGCTATGGAATAAAGAAAAAGTACAACAGAGTAAGAGGAATCAAGGGTATCATGAAAAGACGGATTGAGGTGGTAATTTTAAATATAGGATTTCAGCTCAGTTTTATTGAGGTGACATTTGAATAAGTTTCAAAGTGGATGAGGGAATTAACTCTGTAGTTATCTGGGGGAAGTCTTTTTGAGCTACATATGGGTTTCTCAATCATGACATTGTTGACTTTTTGGGTTGAAAAAAGTCAACAATATATATAAAAGTCAACCTACCTACATATATATATATGTAGGTCCTCTCATTGCAGAATGTTCAGCAGCATTTCTTATTTCTACCAACTAGATATCAGTTGTAGCAACCCTCCAGTTGTTACAACCAAAAATGATCCAAACATTACCGAATGTTCCAATGGAAGCCAAAATCATCCTGATTAAGAATTACTGGTTATAAACTATGTAAACAATTTGTCCTTTTCTGTGTGAATCCCAAAGTTTTCAGTTACTTAGAGTCCATTTTCTTTTTTTTTTTCTTTTACTTTACATCACTGTATTGGTTTTGCCATACATCAACATGAGTCTGCCACAGGTGTACACGTGTTCCCAATCCTGAACTTCCCTCCCACCTCCCTCCCCATGCCATCTCTCTGGGTCATCTCAGTGCACCAGCCCCAAGCATTCTGTATCCTGCATCAAACTTAGACTGGCAATTCATTTCTTATATGATAAGGCAAGAATATACAATGGATTAAAGACAACCTCGTTAACAAGTGGTGTTGGGAAAACTGGTCAACCACTTGTAAAAGAATGAAACTAGAACACTGTCTAACACCATACACAAAAATAAACTCAAAATGGATTAGAGATTTAAACGTAAGACCAGAGACTATAAAACTCCTAGAGGAGAACATAGGCAAAACACTCTCTGACATAAATCACAGTAGGATCCTCTATAACCCACCTCCCAGAATACTGGAAATAAAAGCAAAAATAAACAAATGGGATCTAATTATACTTAAAAGCTTCTGCCCAACAAAGGAAACTATAAGCAAGATGAAAAGACAGCCTTCAGAATGGAAGGATGTAATAGCAAATGAAGAAACTGACAAACAACTAATCTCCAAAATATACAAGCAACTCATGCAGCTCAATTCTAGAAAAATAAATGACCCAATCAAAAAATGGGCCAAAGAACTAAATAGACATTTCTCCAAAGAAGACATACAGATGACTAACAAATACATTTTCTTTTTGAATTGTAAAATGCTACATTTGTCATACAGAAAGTTCTCATATTTGTGAGAGTTACAGTCCTACTCTCTATGATGTTTCAAGTATCTATTTCTGAATAAAGATTCTCTTAATTATTATAACAGTATACACCTTGTTCTCTAGTAGGGTAAATATTTTAACATCATTATTGGCTAGTTACCCTCTTCCATATGTCTTTTCAGACCAATTAGTCACAATTTATAAAAATAGTGATGGAATTATGAAGGAAAGTCATTAAACTTGTTGATTAATTTTATGAAATTTTATGAAATTTATTCTTGCCATCCATAACCAAAAGTACTTTTGTCCATTTATTTAGGTCTTTTTTTCTGTCCTACAATAAAATACATTATTTATTTCCCCCAAATAGGCCTTTTTGGATATATTTATTTCTGGTTATGCAATAGGTTCTGTTGCTAATGTGAAAAGTGCTTTTAAAAGCAATTTTTATATTTTATTTTTTTAACTTTTTATTATATAAATATATTCATTATAGCTTATCAACAATGGTATGATAATTTCAGGTGGCCAGCAAAAGGACTCAGCCATACATGTACCCATTTTACCCCAAACTCCCTTCCCATGCAGGTTGCCATATAAATTTGATCAGAGTTCCCTGTGCTACAAAGTAGAAACTTGTTGATTATTCCTTTTAAATATAGTAGTGTGTACATGTCAATCCCAAACTCCCTAAACATCTCTTTCCTCCATTCTTCCCCCCAGCAACCATAAGTTATTTCTATAAGTCTATGAGTTTGTTTCCATTTTATATATAAGCTTATTTCTATAGTTTATTTTATATTCCACATATAAGAGATGCCATACAATATTTATTCTTCCCTGTATGACATACTTCACTCACCATGACAATCTCTAAGCTCATCCTTTTTGCTGCAAATGGCATTATTTCATTCTATTTAATTACTGAGTAATTGCTGCATTGTATACCTCATCTTCTTCGTCCGTTCCTATGTCAATGGGCATTCAAGTTGCTTCCAGGTCTTGGCTATCATAAACAGTGAGGCAACGAACACTGAGGTGGATATATCCTTTCAGACCATGTTTATCTCTGGGGATATGCCTAGCAGTGGGATTGTAGTGTCATATGGTATCTTTAAGTTTTTTTTTTTTTTTTTTTTACAAACGTCCATGCTGTTATTGGTGGCTATACTGTTTCACACTCCCAACAGTGTATGAGAATTCCCTTCTCTTCACATCCCCTCCAACATTTATTATTTGAAAACTTTTTCAAGATGATCATTTTGACTGGTGTTGAGAGGATATCTCACTGCGGTTTTGATTTGCATTTCTCTAGTAATTAGTGATGTTGAACCTTTTTTCACTTGCCTTTTGGCCATCTGCATGTATTCTTTGGGGAAAATCTATTTATGACTTTTGTATATTATTTGATTGAATTGTTTGCATTGATGATGGTAAGCCATTTATAAATGTTAGTGGAGGTGATTGAATTCCAGCTGAACTACTTCAAATCCTAAAAGATGATGCTATTAAAGTGCTGCATGCAATATGCCAGCAAAGTTGGAAAACTCAGCAGTGGCCACGGGACTGGAAAGGGTCAGGGTTCACTCCAATCCCAAAAAAGGGCAATACCAAGAAATATTCAAACTATGGCACAATTGTACTCCTTTCACATGCTAGCAAGGTAATACTCAAAATTCTCCAAGGTAGGCTTCAACAGTACATGAACTGAGAACTTCCAGATGCAGAAGCTGAATTTAGAAAAGGCATAAGGACCAGAAATCAAATTGCCAACATCCTTTGGATCATCAAAAAAAAAAAAAAAAAAGAGTTCCAGAAAAATATCTACTTCTGCTTCTTTGACTATGCTACAGCCTTTGTCTATGGGGATCACAACAACTGTGGAAAATTCTTAAGGAGATGGGAATACCAGGCCAGCTTACCTGCCTCCTGAGAAACCTGTATGCAGGTCAGGAAATATCAGAACCTGACATGTAACAATGGATTTATTCAAAATTGGGAAAGTAGTATGTCAAGGCTGTATATTGTCATCCCGCTTATTTAACTTATATGCAGAGTGCATCATGAGAAAAGTTGTGTTACATGAAGCACAAACTTGAATCAAATTTGCTGGGAGAAATATACATAACCTCAGGTACGCAGATGACACCATCTTTATGGCAGAAAGTGAAGAGGAACTGAAGAGCCTGTTGATGAAGGTGAAAAAGAAGAGTGAAAAATCTGGCTTAAAACTATATTTGAAAACTTAAGACCATGATATCCAGTCCCATCATTTCATGACAAATAGATGGGGAAACAATAGAAACAGTGACAGATTATATTTTCTTGGGCTACAAAATTGCTGTTGACCATCATCACTGCAGTCATGAAAGTAAAAGATGCTGGCTCCTTGGATGAAAAGCTGTAACAAACCTACACAGCATAATAAGAAGCAGAGGCATTACTTTGCCTACCTAGGTCCATATAATCAAAGCTACGATTTTTCCAGTAGTCATATATGGGTGTGAGAGCTGGACCATAAAGAAGGCTGAGTGTCAAAGAATTGTTGCTTTTGAACTGTGGTGTTGGAGAACACTCTTGAGAGTCACTTGGACTGCAAGGAGATCAAACCTGACAATCTTAAAGGAAATCAACCCTGAATATTCATTGGAAGGACTGATACTGAAGCTGAAGCTCCAATACTTTGGGCAACTGATGGGAAGAGCTGATTCACTGGAAAAGACACCTCTGCTAGGAAAGACTGAGGGCAGGAGGAGAAGGGGACAACAGAGGATGAGATGGTTTAATGGCATAACTGACCCAATGGACATGAGTTTGAGCAAGCTCTGGGAGATGGTGAAAGACAGGGAAGCCTGGTGTGCTGGAGTCCATGGGGTTGCAAAGACTGAGCAAGTCAATTGAACTGAAAGTTTGAGCCAAATACCTAGTTGGACATATCATTTGTAAACATATTCTTTCATTTTGTAGGTGCTCTTTTCATTTTGTTTGTTGCTTCCTAAGCTGTACAACAGTTTTTGAATTTAAGCAGGCCCATCTGGTTATTTCTATTATCATTATAATGGGAGACAGATGAAAAAATATATCACTGCAGTTTATGTCAGAGAATATCCTGCCTATATTGTCCTCTAGAACTTTTAAAATATCTATAATCCATTTTGAGATTATTTTCCTGTATGGTGTTAAAGAATGATGTGATTTCACTTTTTACATGGAACTGTACATTTTTTTCCAGCACAGTTTGCTGAAGAGACTATTGTTCCAACCTTGTGTAGTCTTACCTCATTTGTTGTAGATGTGCATGGAATTGTTTCTGGGCTTTCTATCCTATTACATTAACATATATTTCTCCTTTGTGCAAGTACCTTACTGTTTTGATGACTGTATATTTGTTGCTGTTGTTGTTGTGTCCAACTCTTTGTGACCTTGGGGATTGTAGCACACTAGGCTAGTGTGTCCTCCACTGTCTTATGGGGTTTGCTCAAATTCATGTCCGTTGAGTCAGTGANTCCTGCTCTTTGCGACCTCATGGACTGCAAGACACCAGGCCTCCCTGTCCGTCATCAATTCTTGAAATTTACTCATATTCATGTCCATTCAGGGACTGATGCCATCCAACCATCTCACCCTCTGTTGTCTCCTTCTGCTCCCACCTTCAGTCTTTCCCAGCATCAGGATCTTTTCAAAAGTCAGTTCTTCACATAGGGTGGCCAAAGTATTGGAGTTTCAGCTTCAACAGCAGACCTTCCAATGAATATTCAGGACCTATTTCCTTTAGGATGGACTGGTTGGATCTCCNGATCTTTTCAAAAGTCAGTTCTTCACATAGGGTGGCCAAAGTATTGGAGTTTCAGCTTCAACAGCAGACCTTCCAATGAATATTCAGGACCTATTTCCTTTAGGATGGACTGGTTGGATCTCCTTGCAGTCCAAGGGACTCTCAAGAGTCTTCTCCATCATATAGTTCAAATTCATCAATGCTTATGGGCTTAGCTTTCTTTATAGTACAACTCTCACATCCGTACATGACTACTGGAAAAACGATTGCATTGACCAGATGGACTTTTGTTGGCAAAGTAATGTCTATGCTTTTTAATATGCTAAGTTGGTCATAACTTTTCTTCCAAGGGACAAGTGTCTTTTACTTTCATGGCTGAAGTCAACATCTACAGAGATTTTGGAGCCCCCCAAAATAAAACCTGTCACTGTTTTCACTGTTTTCCCATCTATTTACCATGAAGTGATGGGACCAGATGCCATTATCTTAGTTTTCCGAATGTTGCATTTTAAGCCAACTTTTACACTCTCCTCTTTCACTTTCAAGAGGCTTTTTAGTTCTTCACTTTCTGCCTTAAGAGTGGTGTCATCTGCATATCTGAGGCTATTGGTATTTCTCCTGGCAATCTTGATTCCAGCTTGTGCTTCATCCAGAACAGAGTTTCTCATGATGTACTCTGCACAGGGTGACAATATATTGCCTTGATGCACTCCTTTCCAGATTTGAAAACAGTCTGTTTTTCCATGTCCAGTTCTGACTATTGATTCTTGACCGAATTACAGATTTCTCAGGATGCAGGTAGGACGGTCTGGTATTACCATCTCTTGAGGAATTTTCCACAGTTTATTTTTATCCTCTCAGTCAAAGTCTTTGGAATAGTCAATAAAGCAGAAGTAGATATTTTTTCAGAACTCTTTTCCTTCTTTGATGAACCAACGGATGTTGGCAATTTGATTTCTGGTTCCTCTGCCTTTTCTAAATCCAGCTTGAACATCTGGTAGTTCACAGTACACATACTGTTGAAGCCTGGCTTGGAAAATTTTGAGCATTACTTAACTAGTGTGTGAGATGAGTGCAATTGTGAGGTAGTGTGAGCGTTCTTTGGCATTGCCTTTCCTTGAGATTGGAATGAATAGTGACATTTTCCAGTCGCATGTCCACTGCTAAGTTTTCCAAATTTGCTGGCATATTGAATGAAGCACTTTCACAGCATCTTTTTAAGATTTGAAGTAGCTCAACTGGAATTCCATTACCTCCACTAACTTTGTAGTGATGCTTCTTAAGGTCCACTTGACTTTGTATTCTAGGAAGTCTGGCTCTAGTTGAGTGATCACACCATTGTGATTATCTGGGTCATGAATATCTTTTTTTTTTTTTAATCATTCTTCTGTGTTTTCTTGCTACCTTCCTCTTCTTCATAACTTTTGCTTCTGTTGTCCATACCATTTCTTTCCTTTATTGTGTCCATCTTTGCATGAAAAGTCCCCTTGGAATCTCTGATTTTCTTGAGGAGATCTCTAATCTTTCCCATTCTATTGTTTTTCTTTATTTCTTCTCATTGATCACTTAAGAAGATTTTCTTCTCTCTCCTTGCTATTCTTTGGAACTCTGCATTTAAAATGTTACATCTTTCCTTTTCTCATTTACCTTTCACTTGTATTCTTTTCATAGCTATTTGTAAGGTCTCCTCAGACAATCTTTTTGACATATTGCATTTCTTTTTCTTGAGAATGGTCTTGATCACTGCCTTATGTAAAGTGTCATGAACCGTTGTCCATGGTCCTTCCGTCACTCTGTCTGTCAGATCTAATCCCTTGAATCTGCTTGTCATTTCCACTGTATAATTTTAGTGTATTTGATTTTGGAAATACCTGAATAGTCTAGTGGTTTTCCCTACTTTCTTCAATTTAAGTCTGTATTTGTCAATAAGGAGTTTATGATCTGAGACACAGTCAGCTCCCAGTCTTATTTTTGCTAACTGTATAGAGCTTATAAAATCAGGCTGCAAAAAATATAATCAATCTGATTTCAGTATTGAATATCTGATAATGTCCATGTGTAGAATCTTCTCTTGTGTTCTTGTAAGAGGGTGTTTGTTGTGACCAGTGTGTTCTCTGGTTCATTTGCCTTTTTTAATCTAGCTTGAACTTCTGGAAGTTCTCAGTTCATGTGTTGTTGTAGCCTAGCCTGGAAAATTTTGAGCATTACTTTGCTAGTGTGTGAGATGAATGTAATTGTATGGCATTTTGAACATTCTTTGGCATTGGCCTTCTTGGGGACTGGAATGAAAACTGACCTTTTCCAGTCCTGTGGCCATTGCTGAGTTTTCCAAATTTGCTGGCATATCGAGTGCATCACTTTCATAGCATTATTTTTTAGGATTTAAAATAGCTCAGCTGGAATTTCATTACCTCTATCTGCTTTGTCTGTAGTAGTGTTTCCTAAGGCCCACTTGACTATGCACTCCAAGATGTCTGGCTCTAAGTGAGTGATCACATAGTCATGGTTATCTGGATCATTAAGTTTTTGTTTTGTTTTGTTTTGTATAATTCTTCTGTGTATTCTTACCCTTCTTCTTAATATCTTCTTCTTTTAGGTCCATAATGTTTCTGTTGTTTTTCATGCCTATCTTTGCATGACATATTCCCTTGGTATTTCCAATTTTCTTGAAGTGTCTCTAGTCTTTTCCATTCTATTGTTTTTCTGTATTTCTTGGCATTGACCACTTAAGAATGCTTTCTCATCTCTCCTTGCTATTCTTCAGAACTCTGCACTCAGATGGATATATCTTTTCTTTTTTCCTTTGTCTTTTGCTTATACATGGCAAAATGAAATGCACATAATACAAACCCAAATGATTTCATCTGAAAATGTCCAGGTATAAACACACTAGCACATTGTCTTTTGCAATTATTTCCCTCCCACTTCCTCCAAACCACCTAACAAGTATAGACAACAATTCACAGAGGTGGCTTAACATTTAAAATTTCTAAAGACAGTAATTCCAATAAATTTGAACAAAAATTAAAAAAAAAGTGTACACAATGATATTTCCTACCTCTATATTTACCATATGTTGGGCACTTCTTAACATCTAGATAGACTAGGCATTTCAAATAACGACTTAATTTGTCCACTATATACAGAGTCTTCTTGAATAAACTGTCAAATATAACAACTATAATCTGAAAATGCCTTCAAACTATGAGCATTCTAGCTGAAGACCCTTCCCTTCTCTCCCTCTCCTCCAACCCAGAAGGCTATAGTGCTCAGATTTTCAGAAAACAATCTTCTAGAAACTTCAATGTACAAATTTTATTATTTACTAACTCTACTTTTGTCACACACTGGCAACCTCTTTAACATCTAGAAAGACTAGATGTTAAATGTTGTAAAGGCCTCAGTTGTCCATTTTGTACACTATATAAACAGCAAAGTGGAACAAAATGCGTGAACAGAAAAAAGACAATGGTTAATCTTTCCTCACTATGAACATACTGACACAGAGGTCTGCATTTCCTTCTCCTACCCCTAATCTTGAACCAGTGCACAAAACACAATCCCCAACAACATATGAATCTTAACAAAAAGGTATTTACAAAAATGTATTTTTGTTACCTCTACTTTTAATATATATCAGGCACTTGAGACCATAGTAATTCAGATGATGAAGAATCTGTCTGCAATGCAGGAGTACAAGGTTCAATTTCTTGGTCAGGAAGATCCCCTGGAGAATTGAATGACTACTCACTCCAGTATTCTTGACCAGAGTATACCATGGATAGAGGAGCCTGGAAAGCTACATGGGGTCACAGAGTTGGACAGTACTGAGTGACTAGTACACACACACACATTTCAAAAAATTACTTGTCAACTACACATACAGTAGTGATGAATAAAATGCACACAAAACGATGGCTATATGAAAATGTCTTCCAAGCATGACCAATGCTGCTGCATGCAACTTTCTATTCTACCTCTTCAAGATCTTTCACTCCATGTCCTCCAACCCACTGAACAAAACATGGAATTTGGTGACTCTGGATATTTGCTCTGGTGACCAAACAGCTCCATTTCAAATAGTCATTTCCAGAAGACATTTCTTTTTTATAGCTTAAAAACCAAGGATGGGAGGAATATTTACAATGCATATGATATTTCTAACTCTATAATGTGTTGGCAATCACTTTTCATTTAAGATGTCTAGATATAGTGAAAGTTTTCTTAAGTTTATTTAATAATCATTTTACAATATGTAAGTCAACCATTAAAAAATTCATTGTTTAAAAAAAAAGAAAGTTTTCTTTTGCAATGTTATGGAAAAGTTGAGAGCAGCTTTTTCATATTATATACACAAGCATTCTATCAGCAACCAGTAAATCTTTCCAAAGGGTTGTAGGCATCTCCTGTTGGCCACATGGGGCATCTTATTCTTCCATTTCTATCTTCTAGTATCAAGGTCTTAGTAGAATGATGACCTACTGGCCTGCTAACATTCCACCTTTCATTGACTGCAGCTCCATTCATCTTCCGGGCCCATTAAAATCTCTCTCCACTGATATCCAGACAAGGTGAGGTCTCATCCAACTGGGACAGAGTGGTTACCACTGGTCTCTGATCTTCACAGCTCCAAGGACTAGGAGTGGCCCAGCTGGTGTCTGCACACTTTCCTGGGTCCTGCAGGCTCTAACAGATCTCCATGGTATTTGAGCGGCTGCCATTATTTTCATGCCCGCACACCCAACTCTCAAGTGGACAACATCCTCAGTGGCCAAAGGGGAGTTTTGCCTAAGCCCAAGCCCTGCAACATTGGGTGAAGAACTCTAGCTGTCTGCAGGATCCTGGCTCAGAGGGGGTCTGCTGCCATTAGGTCATGGTGGTGGGGATAGCAGAGGAGAGGTTCCTGACTACTTCAAAACGTGTTTCTCACAAGCTGGCCGCCCTGGTGAGGACTCTGCAAAACACAGCTCAAGAATGTCCTAGGGACCCCATGTCCCCAGTTTACCCAAAGACCAGAAGCTGGAGGGCCTGGAGGACTCCAGGGTAGAAGGCCACAATCCACTACTGGCCATGTTCTCTACTGGAACTCTATATGGTAGTTCTATTCTTAGCTTTTAAAGGAATCTCCATATTGTTTTCCATAGTGGTTGTATCAATTTACATTACTACCAACAACGCAAGAGTATTTCCTTTTCTTCACATCCAGTCAGATCAGTTCAGTTCAGTCGCTCAGTCGTGTACAATTCTTTGCTACCCCATGAATTGCAGCACGTCAGTTCTTCCTGTCCATCACCAACTCCCGGAGTTCACCCAAACCCATGTCCATTGAGTTGGTGATGCCACGCAACCATCTCATCCTCTGTTGTCCCCTTCTCCTCCTGCCCACAATCTTTCCCAGCATCAGGATCTTTTAAAATGAGTCAATTATTTGCATCAGGTGGCCAAAATATAGGAGTTTCAGCTTCAACATCAGTCTTTCCAAAGAAAATGCAGGACTGATCTCCTTTAGAATGGCCAGGTTGGATCTCCTTGCAGTCCAAGGGACTCTCAAGAGTCTTCTCCAACACCACAGATCAAAAGCATCAATTCTTCACTACTCAGCTTTCTTTATAGTCCAACTCTGACACCCATACATGACCACTGGAAAAACCATAGCCTTGACTAGACAGACCTTTGTTGACGAATTAATGTCTCTGCTTTTTAATATGCTGTCTAGGTTGATCATAGCTTTCCTTTCAAAGAGTATGCATCTTTTAATTTCATGGCTGCAGTTACCATCTGCAGTGATTTTGGAGCCCAGAAAAATAAGGTCAGCAACTGTTTCCATTGTTTTCCCATCTATTTGCCATAAGGTGATGGAACTGGATGCCATGATCTTAGTTTTCACATCTCATAGCCAGTGGTAATTTGCTGTGTGACACAGGGAATGCAATCCAGTATTCTGTGGTAATCTAGAGGGGTAGGATAGGGTGGGAGATGGGAGGGAGACTCAAGTGGGAGAGAACATATGTATACCTGTGGCTGACTCATGCTGATATAAAACCAGCACATTATTGTAAGGCAAATATTTTGCAAATATATATATATCCATATATATATTTTTTTAAGAGAGAGAGAGAGATATTCACACACACAAGAGATGCAGATTTTGTTCCTGGGTCCAGAATATCTTCTAGAGAAGGAAATGGCAACCCACTCTAGTATTCTTTCCTGGAGAATCCCATGGACAGAGAGTCTGACAGCCTACTGTCCATAGGATTGCAAAGAGTCAGAACTGGCTGAAGCGACTTGCTTTGGAGTCTGTATAGGGCTTTCGTTTGATGTATTTAATTCACCTCCATTTAAAGTAATTATTGGTATGTATATCCATATTACCATTTTGTTAATTGTTTTGAGTTTGTTTATGCAGATATTATGTGTATGTGTCTTGTATTTTCTGCCTAGAGAAGTTCCTTTAGCATTTGTAGTAAAGCTGATTTGGTGATGCTGAATTCTCCTAATTCTTGCTGGTCTGTAAAGTTTTTAATTTCTCTGTTAAATCTGAAAGAGAGCCTTGTTGGTTAGAATATTCTTGGTTGCAGATTTCTCCCTTTCATCACTTTAAATAAGTCATGTCATTCCCATCTCCCTTGCAATTTTTCTGTTGAAAAATCAGCTGATAACTTTATGGGTGTTCCCTTGTATATTATTTGTCATTTTGTTTTTAATATTTTATCTTTGTTTTTAACTTTTTTCAATTTGATTACTATGTGCTTTGATGTGTTCCTCCTTGGATTTTTCCTGTCTGGGAATCTCTGTGCTTCTTGGACTTGGTTGAGTATTTTCTTTCCCATATCAGGAACACATTCACATGTTATGTCTTCAAATACTTTCTAAGATCCTTACTCTCTCTCTTCTCCTTCTGGGACTCATATAGTGTGAATGCTGGTTCATTTAATGATTTCCCAGAGGTATCTTAGAGTATCTTTTTTTCTTTTCATTCATTTTTCTATATTCTGTTTCATGTCATTAATTTCTACCATTCTGTCTTGCAGGTCACTTATTCACTTTTATGCTCCATTTATTCTATTATTGATTTCCTCTAGTGTATTATTTAGGCTTCCCAAGTGGTACTAGTGGTAAAGAACCTGCCTGCCAGTGCAGGAGACTAAAAGATTTGGGTTTGATCCCTGCGTTGGGAAGATCCCCTGGAGGAGGGTGAAACAACCCACTCTGGTATTCTTGCCTGGAGAATCCCATGGAGAAAGGAGCCTGGCAGGCTACAGTCCATAGAGTTTCAGAGTCAGACACTACTGAAGTGATTTAGTAGGCAAGCATACAGTGTATTAGTCATCTACATTTGTTTATTCTTTACTTCGTCTATGTCGTTCTTAAGCATTTCTCTATTTCTCCCATCCTGTGGAAGTCCTGTAATCAAATTCCACTAGACTTCAAAATCAGATTCCCTGGGGATTTCTGGTCCCTTTGCCAGAGCCCCAAACTGGGAAGCCTGACATGGAGTGCAGAACCTTTAGAACATTGGAAGAATTTCTTTTGTATTATTGTTCTCCAATTTGTGATTCACTCCTAGCCAGTATGATATTTAGTTTATGATAGCACCCCTTGACCATCTTATTTGGGCTTCTCTCTTGTCTTTGGACATGGGGTATAATTTTTCAGTATGTTTCAGCAATCTCCTGATAATGGTTGTGACTTTGGTGCTCCTGCAGGAGGAGGTAAGCAGATGTCTTTTTACTTTGCCATCTTGAACCAATCTCTACATTTTCTTCACTGCTGTTTTTGTGCATAGGGTTATAATTAATTTTTGAATTTTTAATACAGCTATCTTGTATATGATATCCATCAATTTTTTACAAATTGCATTTAATAGTTCAGGAGGACCATCATCTAATATATGGATTATGAAAAAAAATATTTCCAATCCCTTTACCTCATATTGCTTTTCTGCTGTCTTTCTCTTTGGTTAGCAGTATACTGGATATTTTTAGTTCTGTTCCTTATCTTAAAGTGATTGATTCTAATACTTCATCTTAGGTGAAATAATTGCTATAGTCTTTCAGTAGGTAAACTTCCTTAAGTCAAGAATGATTTCCTTTCCATTTTCAGTATGCAATAAGTTTTATCTCTTAAGTGTATTAAATTCTACTCAATATATTTTTTATAAGATTAGGTGGCTTTTTTCTCCTTTAATCAATGTGATACAGTGATTATATTAACAGATTTTTGTATAGTTAACAATTCGTACATCCTAGAACAAATCCTACTTGTACTCTCTAGAAAAAAAACACCTTTATGGACTGATGCTACAAGTGAAAGAGTATATGTTTCATCTCTAGGGAAAGTTTCTTAAAGAGGCATATCCACGTTTATAGAAAGCTGAAGCTTATTTAATTTGCCTCTCTATAATAAAAAATCATGCAGGTTTATGAATATAAAGGAGCTATAAATGCAAATACATATTTGAAATAAAAAAGGAAACCATAATAAGTCAGAATATTATAAAGCTGATAAATATACTAAATATCACAAATCCTAGGTATGTAACTTAACTCTTATTAATCAACTGCTATTGATACAGCCCTGCAAATTTTTTTTTCCCCAACTTTTGGCTATGTGATCTTGAACCAGCCTTTTAGGACAGTTCAGTTTAGTTGCCCAGTCGTCTCTGAACTTTTGTGATCCCATGCTGCATCAAGCCAAGATTCCCTGTCCATTATCAACTCCTGAAGCTTGCTTGAACTCATGTTAATCGAGTCGGTGATGCTGTCCAACCATCTCATCCTCTGTAGTCCCTGTCTTCTCCTGTCTTCAATCATTCCCAGCATCAGGGTCTTTTTAAATGAGTCAGTTCTTTGCATCAGGTGGCCAAAGTATTGGAGCTTCAGCTTCAGCATTAGTCTATNATCTCATCCTCTGTAGTCCCTGTCTTCTCCTGTCTTCAATCATTCCCAGCATCAGGGTCTTTTTAAATGAGTCAGTTCTTTGCATCAGGTGGCCAAAGTATTGGAGCTTCAGCTTCAGCATCAGTCTATCCAATGAATATTCAGGACTGATTTCCTTTAGGATTGACTGGTTGGATCTCCTTGCAGTCCAAGGGACTCTCAAGAGTCTTCTCCAACGTCACAGTTCAGAAGCATCAAGTCTTTGCCTCTTAGCTTTCTTTATGGTCCAACTGTTACATCCATACCTGAGTATTAGAAAAATCATAGCTTTGACTAGACTGACATTTGTCAGTACAGTAACGTCTCTGCTTTAAAAATAAATATTTATTTTTAATTGAATGGTGACTGCTTTAGAGAATGTTGTTGTTTTCTGTCAAACTGCAGCAGGTATCAGCCATAGATATACATATATGCTCTCCTTTTTGAAACTCCCCACATCTCTCTCCCCATCCTACCCCTATAGTTTTATACAGAGTCCCTGTTCAAGTTTCCTGAGCTTTACAGCAAATTCCTGTTGGCTATCTATTTACATATGGTAGTGCAACTTTCCATGTTACTCTCCATACCACTTACCCTCTTCTCCCCCTCCCCATGTCTGTAATCTATTCTCTATGTCTGTTTCTCCATGTGGCCCTGTAAATAAATTATTCAGTACCATTTTTCTAGATTCTGTATATATGTGTTAGAACACAATATTTATCTTTTTCTTTCTGACATTTCACTCTGTAAAATAGGGTATGAAATAGCTTCACTCACCTCATTAGAATTGACTCAAATGTGCTAATTTTTATGGCTGAGTAATGTTCCATTGTGTATATGTACCACAACTTCTTTATCCATTCATCTGCACTTTAATATGCTTTCTAGGTTTGTCATAGCTTTAATTCCAAGGAGTAGGCATCTTTTAATTTCATGGTTGCAGTCACCATCTACGTGATTTTGGAGTCCAAGAAAATAAAATATGCTATTGTTTCCATTTTTTTCCCCATCTATTTACCATGAAGTGATGAGAGATGCCATGATCTTTGTTTTTTGAATATTTTTACTCTCTTCTTTCATTTTCATCAAGACACTCTTTAGTTCCTCTTCACTTTCTGCTGTGTGTTGTCAACTGCATGTCTGAGGTTATTGATATTTTTCCCTACAATCTTGATTCCAGCTTGTGCTTCATCCAGTCCAGCATTTCTCATGATGTACTCTGCATATAAGTTAAATAAGCAAAGTGACAATAAAAACCTTGACATACTCCTTTTCCAATTGGCAGCCAGTCCATTACTCTATGTTCAATTATAACTGTTGCTTCTTGATCTGCATACAGATTTCTCAGGAGGCAGGTAACGTGGTCTGGTATTCCCATGTCTTTAAGAATTTTCCATGTTTTTTTGTGTTCCACACAGTCAAAGGCATTAGTATAGTCAAAGAAGCAGAAGTATATATTTTCCTGGATTTTTTTTTTTCTTTTTCTATGATCCAACAGATGCTGGCAATTTGACTTTCTGTATTTTCTAAATCCAGCTTGAACATCTGGAAGTTCTCAGTTCACGTACTGTTGAAGCCTAGCTTGGAGAATATTGAGCATTACTTTGCTGGCGTGTGAGATGAGTAGAACTGTGCGGTAGTGTTGAATATTCTTTGGCATTTCTTTTCTTTGGAATTGGAATGAAAAACTGACCTTTTCCAGTCCTGTGGCCACTGCTGCGTTTCCCAAATTTGCTGACATATTCAGTACAACACTTTCACAGCATCATCTTTCAGGAATTGAAATAGCTCAGCTGGAATTCTATGACCTCTACTAGCCTTGTTTGTAGTGATGCCTCCTAAGTCCCCCTTGACCTCACACTGCAGGATGACTGGTTCTAGGTGAGTGACCATGCCATTGTGGTTATCTGGGTAATTAAGATCTTTCTGTGCAATGATTTTTAAATATTTTCTATATAAACGCTAGAGAAAGAATTAATCCTTTCCTATGCATGAGCAACAAAAATTAATTTTTAAAAAGTTAGTAATATTTTATGCAAATTTACATGCACCCATGCATGCACCCATGGAGAAACAGTGGAAAAAGTGTCAGACTTTATTTTGGGGGGCTCCAAAATCACTGCAAATGGTGACTGCAGCCATGAAATGAAAAGACACTTACTCCTTGGAAGAAAAGTTATGACCAACCTACATAGCATACTGAAAAGCAGAGACATTACTTTGCCAACAAAGACCAGTCTAGTCAAGGCTATGGTTTTTCCTGTGGTCATGTATGGATGTGAGAGTTGGACTGTGAAGAAAGCTGAGCACCAAGGAATTGATGATTTTGAACTGTGGTGTTGGTGAAGACTCTTGAGAGTTGCTTGGACTGCAAGGAGGTCCAACCAATCCATTCTGAAGGAGATGAGCCCTGGGATTTCTTTGGAAGGAATGATGCTAACTCCAGTACTTTGACCACCTCATGTGAAGAGTTGACTCATTGGAAAAGACTCTGATGCTGGGAGTGATTGGGGGCAGGAGGAAAAGAGGATGACAGAGGATTAGATGGCTGGATGACATCACTGACTCGGACGTGGTACTGAGTGAACTCTGGGAGTTGATGATGGACAAGGAGGCCTGGCGTGCTGTGATTCATGGGGTTGCAAAGAGTCAGACAGGACTAAGTGACTGAACTGAACTAAACTGAACATGGAATAGTTCTGATTTATTAAAGAAGTAATAGACAAGGAAGAGACATTTTAAATGCAGGATAGGTAAACACAGACTTGAGAAAGATATCAAGACAATTATGGCTTTTAAAGTTAAAAGAAATTTAAAGATGCGGTAGTAGCCAGCTTCAGAGAAGGAAATGGCACCCCACTCCAGTACTCTTGCCAGGAAAGTCTCATGGACGGAGGAGCCTGGTGGGCGACAGTCCATGGGGTTGCGAAGGGTCAGAAACGACTGAGCGACTTCCCTTTCACTTTTCACTTTCATGCATTGGAGAGGGAAACGGCAACCCACTCCAGTGTTCTTTCCCGGAGAATCCCAGGGACGGGGAAGCCTGGTGGGCTGTCGTCCATGGAGTCGCACAGAGTCGGACATGACCGAAGCGACTTAACAGAGCAGAGTAGCCAGCTTGCAATCTAACAGTAATCAGCTCCCAATAAGAATGTGAAGGGGAGTGACCAGCATGTCAAAGTAGTAAAATCCTGAGTTCACTTCCTCCTGTGGGCATACCCAAAGCAAAACTGTTCACAAAACATCTATCAATGAGAATGACCTGAATAGTAGCATAAAATATTTCCACAGCCAAAGATATAAGTAAGGAACGACAATAAGATAGGTAGGATGGGTAGAGATGTAATATAGCCAACATTTTCACCACTGTGAAAACACAAAGGGGCAGATAATCATAATTGCAGAGATTCTTCCCAAGAAGAGTGGAAATTAATCCCCACATGGTGGTCCCCTGCCCTGGGGTCATGTACTAGGAAAAATGAGCCCCAGAATATCTTAATTCAGATTGCAGGGCTTGTGTACATAAGAACTGAGGCTGTAGCAAATAGTGACTTGGTTCTTAAAGAGCACATAAGCAATCTCACATGCTACAAGATATAGTGCAGAGGCAGAAATTTGGAAGCAGCCTGGGTTAGACACATTTACTCATCTTTTGGAATCTCCTAGAGGGACAGGAGGCAATTGGGACTACCTCTGGGGACAAATATTTTAATTGTATCCATTTTGGAGAGGTTTTTTTCTAACCTACTAGTATTGAGGTCATACCAGTGCACCAAGTTTCACTGGTTACACCAGTTTCAGGACTCTCCCATTACCTGTGCTCAGCCTTCCTGGGACACACACCCACCAGCTGGCCAAAACAAGACTGAGATGGTCCAGGCCATTGAGCCATCTGTCCCAGGAGTTGGCCCCATTCACCAAAGGCGAGAAGCTCCACACAAGGCAGGGGCTGGCAGCTAGTCAGCACAGGGCTCAGCCCAGCTTAAGGGGCATGCACAGCATTTCACATCAACACAAGAGAAGGGCCCACTTATTCCATGTAGTAAGCACTCCTAGATCATTTAGCTCTAGTGAAAAGAGGAGATTCTGCTATTGAACCCACAGGAAATATTCTACATAATGCCGCTTCTCCAAGATTGGGAAGGAGACCAAACCAGTCAGTTCTAAAGGAAATCAACCCTGAGTACCATTGGAAGGACTGATGCTGAAGATAAAGTTCCAATACTTTGGCCACCTGATGGGAAGGATAGACTCATTGGAAAATACCCTGATATGGGGAAAGATTGAAGGCAGGAGGAGAAAGGGATGAGAGGATGAGATGGTCGGATGGCATCACCTACTCGATGGAGATGGGTTTGAGAGAGATCCGGGAGTTGGTAACGGACAGGGAAAACTGGTGTGCTGAAGTCCATGGTGTCACAAAGAGTTGGATATGGCTGAGAAACTGAGCAACAACAACAACAAAATGTCCCAAATATATTGAAAGAGAAGAAAGTAAAATAGCCCCTTAATAAATGTTCTTTTGTTGGTTTTTAGGAAGGGCTGTGTCTTCTGGTAGTGTCTATGTTAATCCGCCTCTGGGAGCTAGATATAGTCTGGTACTTAGACAATGCAATGTTGGAGAAGGGGTAAGAGGAAAGGTGAGGAGAAGGACTCTTGGCAAATGTCTGCATTGTCTGGAATACAGTTTTAGATTGTAACCATAAAGCTGTGTATACATTTTTGTAAAGTATCTATGTTTATTCTGGAAAAAGAACATTATTTTGCAATATGTAAGCATTTTAAACGTCCTGAGGTGACAGTGTACAATAAAAAGTAGAACTTTTCAATTAACCAAATTGTAAATATCTTTGTTATATTTAATTATTTTTAAAAGGCAGCATCTTGGACATGGAATTGTTAAACTATCTCTGAGAAATGTACATTAGGACTTGTTCATTTAAGTTGGCAGCACAGATGCAGAAAGAAGTATAAAATGAGGGCTCTATGTGGATGTATTCATGTTTATATTTTTATGACAACCATTGATGTGTGTGTCTCTCTTGGCTGTACTATAAGAATGCATTGTTAAATAATTAATTCAATGGAAACATACCTCCTTGCAAATACTTTAATAGTTTAGATAGGATAATGAATCCTTTTAGAACCATTATACTTGGTGTACTGTATTGTTTTATGTCTCATTTTTAGTTGAACTTTAAGAGGATGTGGTATTTTAATTATAGCTCTGTCAATATCTTTCCAGAGGCCTGTTGCCATTTTTATCTTCTATGAAAATTTTGTCACCAAGAAAGGCAGTATCATTTTTTCCCTCTCAGATTGAGTTGGTGTGGTATATTCTTGCTAATCAAAGTATTAATAGCTTTGCAACTTTGAAATGGTAAATATTCGTGATGTGTGAAATAGCATGTTACATAGTTGTATGACCTTTATTGCATAAAAATGTGAAAATCACAAATGAGACCTAGAAGGACATGTCAGATGGCAAACTGCTTGTGATTATGAATGATTTTGGTTTTGGCTTCTTGTGTTGTAGTTTCTTATTATGCACGTGTTACCTTTTAAGAAATAAATGTTATTTTAGAAACCTAAAATAAAAAAACTTACCTTACAATTATGCTCATTTCACATGCTAGCAAGGCTATGTTCAAATCCCTTCAAGCTGGGCTTCAGCAGTATGCGATCCAAGCACTTCCAGATGTGCAAGCTAGGTTTAGAAAAGGCAGAGGAACTGGAGACCAAATTGCCAACATTTGTTGGGTCATGAGAAAATCAAGGGAACTTTATAAAAACATCTACTTCTGCTTCATTGATTAACCAAAACTTTTGATTGTGTTGATAACAACAAACTATGGAAAATTTTTGAAGTGATCAGAGTACCAGACCACCTTATCTGTTTCCTGAGCAATGTGTATGAAGATAAGTAAGTACAAGTTAAACCTGGACCTGAAACATGTGAGTGATTCCAAATTGGGAAAGAAGTATGACAAGGCTGCAGTTAAAAAAAAATTAATAAGGCTGGGTTATTTAATGGCAGAATGTGAAGAGGAACTAAATAACCTCTTGATGACGGTGAAAAAGCAGAGTGAAAAATCTGGCTTGAAACTGAACATTGAACAAATAAACAGAGGGCGGTCCAAAGATGGCAGAGGAATAGGATGGGGAGACCACTTTCTCCCTAACTAATTCATCAAAAGAACAGTTCAATGCTGAGTAAATTCCACAAAACAACTTCTGAATGGTGGCAGAGGTCATCAGGCATCCAGCAAAGCAGATCATTGGCTTCAAAAACAGATAGGAAAAAATATAAAAGATGAAAAAAAGAGACAAAGGAGGTAGGGAAGGAGCTCCGTCCTGGGTAGGGAATTCTGTACTAGGAAGAGACTCTTAAAAAGAGAGGTTTCCAAACACCAGGAAAAATTCTAACAGATGAGTCTGTGGCAAGCCTTGGAAGCACAGAGGGCAACATAACAGGAAGGAAAAATAAATAAATAAATAAAACCAACAGATTACAAGCCCAACAGCAAATTCCCCAGTAGGAAAGCAGCACAGACGCCTGCATCTGACACTAGCAAGTGGGGGTTGGGCAGGGAGGAGCAGGAGGTGCAAGCGGCAGCGCTTTCTATGAATCTGGCTGTGGGAGACACGGGCTNAGGGCAACATAACAGGAAGGAAAAATAAATAAATAAATAAAACCAACAGATTACAAGCCCAACAGTAAATCCCCCAGTGGGAAAGCAGCACAGACGCCTGCATCTGACACTAGCAAGTGGGGGTTGGGCAGGGAGGAGCGGGAGGTGCAAGCGGCAGTGCTTTCTATGAATCTGGCTGTGGGAGACACGGGCTGCAGTACTTTTTCCGAGAATCAGGCGACCTGCACGGAACCAGAATGAACTAACTTGGGCTAGCAAACCAGATTGTGGTATAGCTACCACGCAAAACGCTTGAACTTAAGACACCGCCAGGACCGTGCGCACAGAACAAAAGACGGATCGGAAATAGCCAGCCGCAGACCATCCCCCTCCGGTGACAGGCAGCCAGAGCCTTAAGTGCTGGAAGGGGACAATCGCAGCCCAATAGAGACGTTACCTACCAAATGCAAGCAGGTTTCTTTGCTAACTAAGTCTTCTGGGGCCTCTGGACAGTCATCGTCTGCCTGAGAAGGAGCCCTAGCGATGCTCCCAGAAAACGGAGCAACACAGAAAGGCCTTAAATCACTGCAATTGCACTCTCCCAACTCCCTAGCTACACGGACCAGGGCACAAAATATAGGCCCAACCAAATCTGCACCTCGGGGGGCTTCCTGAGCACCAAGCCTGAGTGGCTTAGACTGGGGAGGTGCATGAAGCCTAGGGCCAGCCTCAGTTACCCGGCAGAGCAACGTAGAACCTGAGCGGTGTGCACCACAAGCAGGGGCAAGCACAGCATAGAGTGCCCTCCCTATGTCAAGACAGAAATCAGACAATGAAGAGACCAGCAAACAGAGGAAGTTAAACAGAGGGAACTGCCTTGGTAGTGACCTCACAGCCCACAATGCCAGAGAAAGGGCCAGATATTCCTTTACTAATTTTATGATCAATCTTTTTCTTTTTTTCTTTGAGTTGGTGTGGATGCGTGAAATTTTTTTTAATTCTATTTTTTCCTTCTTCGTCTCCTTTTTTTAACTTTCTTCAATTTTTAAGTCCTCTATTTCTCCAATCATTATTTTTATAACCTATTATTACTTTACAAAAAAGAAAAAACCCACCTATTTTTTAAAGCAAACGCTGTATATAGTCTTATTGTGATGGATGTTGGTATTTTTTTTAAAAATAATTCCAGTGGCTTTTTTTTTTCTTTTCTCCTTCTTCTTTTCTTTAATATTGTATTTTTGAAAGTCCAATCTCTTCTCCAGATTTTTAATCTTTGCATTTTGGTATTTGTTGTCAATTTTGTACATTTAAAAACCTAATCTTCAGGACCAAATTTTACCTGAGAGTGAGATTACTAGCTTGACCACTCTCTTCTCCTTTGGACTCTCTTTCTCCACCAGGTGGCCTCTGTCTCCTCCCTCCCCCTTCTCATCTCTATCCAACTCTGTGAATCTCTGTGTTTCCAGAGGGTGGAGAACACTCAGGGAACTGGTTACTGGCTGGATCTGTCTCCCTCCTTTTCATCTCCCTCTTTTATGCCCCTGGCCACCTCTGTCGACTTTCTCCCTCTCCTCTTCCCTGTATAACTCTGTGAAGACCTCTGAGAGATCCAGACTGTGGAGTGCACATAAAGAAGTGATTACTGGCTAGCTCACTCTCTCCTCTTTTGATTCCACCTCATCTCATTCTAGTAACCTCTAACTACCCCCTCCCTCTTTTCTCCATGTAACTCAAGTGATCCTCTATGGGTAACCCTCAATGTGGAAAAACCTTTCATCTTTAACCTAGATATTTTAACATCAGTGCTGTATAGGTGGAGAAGTCCTGAGGCTATGGTAAAAATAAAACAAAACCAGAATCAAGAGGCATAAGTGAAAATCCTGAGAACATCAGAGAATTTCTGAATACAGGGAACATTATTTAATAGGAGCTCATCAAATGCCTCCATACCTACACTGAAACCAAGCAACACCCAATTGCCAACAAGTTCTAGAGCAAGACATACCATGCAAATTCTCCAGCAACACAAGAACACACCCCTGATCTTCAATATACAGGCAGCTCAAAAATACTCCAAAAGCATTGATGTCTCATAACCCATTACTGGACACTTAACAGCACTCCAGAGAGGAGAAATTCAGCTCCACCCACCAGAACTCCAACACAAGCCTCCCTAATCAAGAAACCTTGACAAGCCACTGATAACAACCCCACACACAGTGAGGAAGCTCAATAATAAAGAGAACGCCACAAATTCCCAGAATACAGAAAGACCACCCCAAACGCAGCAATAAAACCAAGATGAAGAGACAGAGGAATACTCAGCAGGTAAAGGAACAGGAGAAATGCCCAACAAACCAAACAAAAGAGGAAGAGACAGGGAATCTACCTGAGAAAGATTTCCAAATATTGATAGTGAAAATGATCCAAAATCATGAAATCAAGATGGAATCACAGATAAATAGCCTGGAGACAAGGATTGAGAAGATGCAAGAAAGGTTTAACAAGGGCCTAGAAGAAATAAAAAAGAGTCAACATTTAATGAATAATGCAATAAATGAGATCAGAAACACTTTGGAGGCAACAAATAGTAGAATAATGGAGGAAGAAGATAGGATTAGTGAAATAGAAGATAGAATGGCAGAAATAAATGAATGAGTGAGGTAAAAAGAAAAACGAATTAAAATAAATAAGGACAACCTCAGAGACCTCCAGGACAATATGAAA
>SJYW01039061.1:45345-55941 GCA_006410735.1 Raphicerus campestris
CTGACTCTTGCGACCCATGGACTGGAGTCTGCCAGGCTCCTCTGTCCATGAGGATTCTCCAGGCAAAAATACTGAAGTGGGGTGCCATTTCCTTCTCCAGAGCATATTGTACAGAGAAGGCAATGGCACTCCACTCTAGTACTCTTGCCTGGAAAACCCCACGGACGGAGGAGCCTGGTAGGCTGTAGTCCATGGGGTCGCTAGAGTCGGATACGACTGAGTGACTTCACTTTCACCTTTCACTTTCATGCACTGGAGAAGGAAAATGGCAGCCCACTCCAGAGTTCTTGCCTGGAGAATCTCAGGGATGGGGGAGCCTGGTGGGCTGCCGTCTACGGAGTTGCACAGAGTTGGACATGACTGAAGTGACTTAGCAGCAGCAGCATATTGTAGTCTTGATAGTTAGCCGTAACTTTACTCCTGTGGCTCCTCTGTTTGGGGCCCCGCTTGCTGTTCTCACCTGCTGCTCACTAGTTCTTTGCCTGTGATATTTGCCCAGGACGCCTAGGACTTTTCAGAGCACCTTGTGAACACACTGGTTTACCCCTGGTGGTTTTGGATTTCTTGGTTGGTTGAGGGCCCACAGGCTTGTCCTTCCAGCATGAAGTTACCATTCACACACTCCTTCTGTCATGCACAGCCTGGAGTGCATCCTTTCCTGCCAGAGTGGGATGGGGGCAGACCAGCTGACTTTTCTGGCTTGTCCACTGTTGTTTAGCTCCTAAAAAGGAAGCTGCAGAAGCTTCTTGTCTTCCAGAGGACACACTGTTTGCATCTCCAAGGTTTGCTAGAAGGTAGGGATCCTCACTTGCTCCCCTCGGCTTGCAGACCGAGTACCAGCAGAGAACTTCACTTCTTGAAATGTGATGCCAACACATCACTTATAGCGTCAGATGCCAGAGATTTTCTCACAAGTGTCCTTGGAGGCTGTTAAAAAAAAGAGCTTGTTCACCACCTCACCTTCTTTTTTTTTCTCAACTCTAACTCTTTATGCAGGTCCCATACTCTTTGCTGCGTATCCCCTGGCAAGCTGACAGCACCATCTAACTTCTTGCTTCTCTCTCCTGGCTTACTGTCTGTCTGTGACAATCTGGCTTCAATCTCAGGCCACCCTGCAGGGGCCCATCCATCATGCCTGCACCACAGGCTGGTGATTCTCCCCAGAACTGGGCTGTTCAGTTTCCATCTGAGCAGCCAGGTTCATCTTTTTCTCCTCAAAGATTTCTCCTGTCACACAGCTGCTCTTCTCTTAATCATCTAACCCTAAGTCACCGGGGTAGTTGATGCCCCTGATGGGCTCATCATTTAAGGAAGCCAGGGTGTCCCAATACTTATGAAAGTTGTTTTGCATAGATGGGCACAATGGAGATGCCAGACTGAAATAATTATATATATATATATATATATATATATATATATATATTGACCTTTGACCTGGTTCCTGATACAGAGTGCCTATATTCCTTGGAATTTCTTGTGTACAGTTGGGGAGAGGTTGCTTTTGTTTTAATGAGGTGAGTCTTGGTGGACTCCTGGGTGGAGTTGGTCACCAGAAAGACCAAGCCGCTTTTAGCCCCACCCCTGATTCTCCAGAGAGGGAAGAGGGTTTGGAAATGGAGTAAATACTTGACCATGCTTGTGTGAGGAAGCCTCCACAAGAATCCCAGTAGATGGGATTTGGGAAGCCTCTGTTCTGGTGAACACATCTACATGCCAGGAGGCCTGGTGGTGTACCCCAGCTTCACAGGGACAGATGCTCCTGTTCTTGGGACCCTTCTGGACCTTGCCCAGTGTATCTCTTCTTCTGGCTGTTCATCTGTATCTTGATCCTATCTTTTATTATGTAATAACCTGGTGAAGTTCAGTATTTCCATGAGTTTTTTTAGCTGTTCTAGCAAATAATGCAAACCAAGGCAGGGAATCATGGGAACCTCTGATTTGTAGCCAAGTTGTACAGAAGTTGTGAGTAACCTAGGGACCTACTGCTTGAGATTGAGGTCTAAAGTGGGGAGCAGTCTCCTGGGATTGAGCCCTGGCCTTGTGGACTCTGTGTTAACTCCAGTTAGCTTCAGAATGGAATCCAGTTATAGGACACCCAACTGGAGTCACAGAGAATTGCTTGATGTGTGGAAAACGCACACATCTGGTGTCAGAAGTGTGGTGGTAGTGTGAATATAAATGAGAAACTCAGAAATATCTTCTTTACGCAGAGGCTGTCTATATTTCTTGGGAAATTTGACAGATTGAGTTGACTATTTATGTAAAAAATTATTTTTTTATTATTTAATCCTATATATCAGGTTTATGCCCTATAGTTTGTATTTAACTTTTTTATTTTTTGAGCTTTGTTTTTTATTGAAGTATAGTTGATTAACAGTGTTGTGCCAGTCTTGCTGTAAAATGACTCAATTACACACATAAATACATTGCTTTTTATTTTTATACGTTCCATTTTTATCTTGTTTTCCATATCTTCACAGGATATTGAATATAGTTTCCTGTGCTGTACATTAGGACCCTGTTGTTTATCCATTCTAAATGTAGTAGTTTGTACCTGCCAACCCCAAACTCCTGCTCCATCCTCTTCCAACACGCCTACGCCCCTACCTTGCAGCCACAAGTCTGTTACTTCTGTCTGAGCCTGTTTCTGTTTTGTAGATGTTTATTTGTGCCTTATTTCATATTCCACATGTAAGTGATATCAAATGGTATTTGTCATTCTCTGATTTATTTCACTTAGTATAATAATCTCTAGTTGCATCCAAGTTGCTGTAAATGGCATTCTTTCTTTTTTATGGCTGAGTAGTATTCTATTATATATATGTACNTGAATCCTTGTATGATGCTTTGCAACACCCACTGCACTTTACCACAACTAGTTTTTGATAGATTGGCTTTAATGCATACAGGCAAATAGACTC
This sequence comes from Raphicerus campestris, assembly GCA_006410735.1. Lineage (NCBI taxonomy): Eukaryota > Metazoa > Chordata > Mammalia > Artiodactyla > Bovidae > Raphicerus > Raphicerus campestris. The sequence continues at coordinate 48,267 of SJYW01039061.1, forward strand.
AAGCTTTGGCTTGGTAATGTGATGATGGTGATGATTTCAAGGGTGGATATCTAGGTTCAAACTCATTGAGCTGTATATATTAACTATGTCTAGGCCTTACATGTCAATCATACCTCAGTAAAGAAGGTTTTTTTCTTTTTTATGAAAGCCATCCTATGGTGTTACTGTAGCAGTGTGGACTCAGCTCTCCTTGAGTGATTTATATAATTTTCTCTAACAAAGAGACATTTGTTCTGAGTCCCTGGGAAGAAAAGTAAAAGCAGAGAAATCATTTGAGCCTGAGAGAATCTAATTTGCAGGTTGAATTTTGTTCTCAGGCAACATCCTTTGCCTACAAAGGTTATGTTATCAAAGTTATGTTTTTTCCAATAGTCATGTATGAATGTGAGAGTTGGACAACAAAAAAAAGGCTGTGCCAAAGAACTGATGCTTTTGAACTGTGATGCNATGTTTTTTCCAATAGTCATGTATGAATGTGAGAGTTGGACAACAAAAAAAAGGCTGTGCCAAAGAACTGATGCTTTTGAACTGTGATGCTTGAGAAGACTCTTGAGAGTCCCCTGGACTACAAGGAGATCCAACCAGTCCATCCTAAAGGAAATCAGTCCTGAATATGCATGAAAGGACTGATGCTGAACCTGAAACTCCAATACTTTGGCCACCTGATGTGAAGAACAGACTCATTGGAGAATACCCTGATGCTGGGAAAGATTGAGGCAGGAGGAGAAGGGGATGAGAGAGGATGAGATGGTTGAATGGCTTCACTGACTCGATGGACATGAGTTTGAACAAACTCCGGGAAATGGTGAAGGACAGGGAAACCTGGCATGCTGCAGTCCACGGGTTGAGATGAGTCAGACATGATTGAACGACTGAACAAAATCCTGTCAACTAAGTCATGCTTGTTTGCAATGGACTTCAGATCACTTTCTGTAGAGATGAGTCTGCATAGAATTTATGTCCCTAAGTAACTATTTGGGAAGTAGAGTTGCACATAAAGCAGAGAAATCACTCTTTAGACAAATATTCCATCACTCAAGCATCAAAAATAATGGTACCCTTCAACATAGATACTGGAATAAGTACTGGAGGCCAGTACTTATTAGCTTATAGTTGATATACCCATTGTGTTAATACTCACCATGAAAAATATGAGAAATTTTCTTTTGGTATGGTCTCAGAGGAGTTTATAAATTACAAAGAGAAAATACCTCATCTTACATTTGACTAACAAATTGTATTGCCCAACTTTATCTTCATGTGATTTTTTTTCATGAAAACAATAGATAGAACTTATCAAATATGTTAAATCACTGAGGTATGTGTTTTCCAACAATTTTAAAGGTAGGAGTAGTCATCCTGGATATAAATATCAACTTTTACTTGTCAGTTCAATAAACCTCTCAATGTAAAGTCACATGCAGAATTTTTTAATTCCAAAGTTAATAAAATTTTCATTAAGGCAAAGTGACTGCCTCTCCAAGTTTCAATCCATCTTTGATAAAATATTGCCGGAGAATACAATATAGGGAATTCTGAAAGTGGTTTTCTAAAATGTAACTTCAGCTGGCTTTGTCAGAATAAACATATACTCATAATGCATAACCAGTCTGCAAGAGGGATTGCTTACTTCCTACAATATATTTCATGCATTTATTTGGAAAAATGATTTTCCCATCAATTTTAATCTATGAGTTTTCCTTTTATTCTCTCTTCCTTTTTATTTTTAGGTTGAAAGGAATTTCTATAGTATTTTTAGAGTGTATTTATATTTATTTTAGAATATTTATTACAGTGGGTCTTGTTTGACTGGTTCAGGGGACAATGGTGAAGTTTTCATTAATTCAGCACGTTAGCATGCCCAGGTGCATACTGTAGGTCCAAGTCAGATTCAAAGCAGCTTTTCATATCTCCAAGCATCCTTCCAGTTGCCTTTTATCTGATGGTTGAGTAGCCTTCCATCTCAGAGATATCATTAATCAGCCCTCTCACCATTTACAAAAGAAAATCATAAGTATCTAAAGATGGTGTAAATTTCACTAAGATTAGGGTTTCAAGTGCCGACCAGAAAGCATAACCTAAAGTTTACGAAGTAGGTATGAAGGAATCTATGCAGTGCTTGGCACAGAGAAAATGCTATAGATATTAATTTCTTCATTTTCTTCTTTGAATTGCCTGCTTTGCATCTCATGTGTATATATGCAATAAAAGAACTATTATTTCAGGAAAAATAATCTAAGGGAGCATACTATACTCTTATAGATATTCTGAACTCTATCTCAGAGCTACTTGAATTGTAAATTCACCTTGCATAGTCTCTTGACCAGTGGTTATCTGGTCTGTTCCAAGAAGTTCTAAAACTTCACAAATTATCTTTCAGAGTTTTCTGAAAGGCTTAAAGGTTTTAAAAGTCATAGATCTCTAAGACATTTCATTATATTGGGATAAAAATCACTGCTGCTTTGAATCAAACTGTTACACTGGGAAAACAAGAAGTCTTGAAGATTGAGCTAATTTCAGTTCAGGTTTCCAATTTCATTCCTTACCTGATGTCTGATCTTAAGAAATATATTGCCCATCTTTATGCTTGCTGGCTTTCCTATGTAAAATGTAGACATTTTTCTTATTTCTACTGGGCTGTTGTTAAAAGAATATAAACATAACAACTTGAAGAGCAGTGAATTGAACTCTATTTCTCTCATCTATGGATTCCCACCCAGCTTCAGTTACCCAGTACATAGAGTTGCATGCTTCTGGGGTTGCTATTCTCCTGGTTTGAGTCTGTATATTTTTGTTTTGCTATCAAAATTTCTCATTTGCCTCTCCTTTTTCATATGGATTTGTAACTGTAGATGACTTCTTTAGCCAGTATTCTGAATCTTTATGCCTTCCTTCTGCCTCATTACTGTTAGTGTGGACAACTCTTAGCTAGAATCTTCTTTTTAATTTTCTCAAGTCCTCAACTCCCAAAACATGGCAGCATGTATTCCTTAAAATAAGGGTGAACACAACCATTCAAAATAAGTTAGAGACAATATTAATATTATTAGAAATACTTAGAAAAGCCAGGCAATTTTGAAAAAATGGAAAAAGAGAAAAACACTGCCATTCACTTTGCATCATATTAAGGTAAATTATAAAAGTATAATACAATTATTTCACAAACTTACATCATGCTGTAAGACCTCGCGGCCTTTTCTCAGGATCTGTCGCTCCAAAGACCACAGTGACTCGAATTCGATGCAATAGGCAAGAGGATTTATTAGGCCGGCGCGCCGGGGTTCAGTCTCCTCGGGAGGAGTGAACCCCGAACACTGGTCGCGAAGGGTTTTTATACCGAAAAAATCACAGGCAGGTGGGAGTGGGGTCAGGATGTTAGGTACAATGTGATAGGGGGCCATAGGCAGGTACGGGTGGGGTGAGGACGTTTGATTGGTGAGATAGGTCTGTAGGCTGGCTGACCACCCTGCGGCGGTTGGCCAATCCTTAGAAGAACAATTACCCGGAAAAGTCTGCCAGAAAATACATCGTTGAGAGGGGGTCTCTTTGCAAGGCCAGAAAACTAGGTTATAAGTCATCAGTTAAGAACTAATAGAAAAACTCACACTCACTACTATAGTGGGGCTTGTCAAGGAAGATCAGGAGGCTCTGAGTCACCAGATAAGGGGAAAGCTATTTTCCATGAGGCATGGCCTGCCTCCGGGGTTTTTACACAAAGGAGACTTTAAATTTTAACCTAGGTTCTTCAATGCCACCATTTTAGACCTTTGGTAATTTTATATTACACTCAAATTGAGGTCTTATTCAATATTTATATTTACCAGTTATTTAAAAAATTAACAGAACTGGTATTGTTTAATTCTGTGATTTTGCTTTCATTTCTGTGGTGAAGGAAAGTGCAGTATTTATTACTGTAAAGCACCAGACAAGGAGTCTAGGATAACCAATGTTTGAAAAGCCTATACTCCCCATTGGGTTTCCACAAGAAAGTTTTAAAGGCAAGGTGAAGGAGGAGGAGTTCCAGAATATGTGATCAGCTTGTGAAAAATTCTTTGATTGGCTAATGGCAAAGTAATAGGGCAAGGTCACAGGGGTTAACACAATCAATCTTTAGGCTCCGGCCAGTCTACGGCCTGTCTCATGGTCATGCTCATCAAGTAGTTAATTTCTTCCATTTGGTGGGGTTTTTAGCATTTGTAAAACAACTCAGGAAATTTACATTGCATACTATTTTCTAGCTACTCCAGAGAAGAGCTAAGCAGAAGATACAGGAGAGGGTTCTGTTTTGGGAAGGCTTCATAGAGTTCTGCTCTTATATTTCCCCATCTTTTCCCTGATACTCTTCAATCCTGAGGAAAACTGTAGTGATGGATGCTCTGGTTATTTGCTACATGAAGACAAATTCAGTTTTTCAGGATTAGAAGAGAGAAAGTTATTGATATTCATTTCAAATAAAACTTGATAGTCTTTGGAACTCTGCATTCAGATGGATATATATCATTCCTTTTTTCCTTTGCCTTTCATGTCTCTTCTCAGCTACTACTATACTGTAATAGATTTATAATACTTTTCATAAAAATAATACATGACAAACAAAATACAAAAAAAAGTATTTTTAACCTTACAGTAGAGTATCTTGAAAAATACAGTAGTACAATACAATAGCAGGTGTAGAGAGAATGACAGTGAGTGAATAAGAAAAGAGTTACTGACCAGAAGAGTGAGAGGAGATGGGAAATGGTAGAGATGAAATATCCTCAGCAATTGAAGATGGAAGGCAAATTGCAAAGATCTACCAAAAAATCATGAACAATTGTGGGCACAGGTTCTTCTAAAGCCCATTAATGATAATGATCATAATCTCATGCCAAGAAAAGTCAATGTTTTTATGGCCTTATATATGTTATAGTTCTTTAAAAATTGTTGCCAGATAGTTCCTGATTCATCACTTGCATCCCCTGCCTGAAGAAGTGTGATATAAATAATATTGCTTGAAAGTCACTATAACTCCTTAGTCCATAGGTTTGGTGAGCAATATAGTATTCAGTGGCAGATGCGCTACTTTGACATTGGGATGAAAATCATCCNTGTTTTTATGGCCTTATATATGTTATAGTTCTTTAAAAATTGTTGCCAGATTGTTCCTGATTCATCACTTGCATCCCCTGCCTGAAGAAGTGTGATATAAATAATATTGCTTGATAGCCACTATAACTCCTTAGTCCATAGGTTTGGTGAGCAATATAGTATTCAGTGGCAGATGCGTTACTTTGACATTGGGATGAAAATCATCCATTAATGGGGGCTGGCCTGGAGATTTCCCTTGAAACAAAAGAATATTGAATGGGATGGTTTGTCCAAGCAATTTTTTTTTTCGGTCTCTGTTATAATGTGGTGGAAAAACTAGTCCTGGAAAATTACATGTGTGACCCAGGCTTTGGGGTTTGTATTGTATTCCATACAATAGGAAGAGAGCTTTTGGCTATGTTTTTCAGGACCCTTGGTCTCTCTGAATGATAAACTAAGAGAGGATTCAATTTCAGATCACCAGAAGCATTGTCACCAAACAACAGAGTTAGCATACTCTTTGAGAATAGACTTCACATGTCCTGTTATCTTGTCGTTGATGTTTAGAATTGTGCCAATGGTTGAATGAATCATATTATTATAAGAATGTGCAATGTTTACCATCTTTTCAGCCCTCTCCATTTTCTAATTATTTTCACTTTTGTTTCCATTGTTATTATTTGGCACTTCTTAGTAGTGTGAAGTACATCATCACTGTTTTCACGATTGCTTCCAGACACCCTGGTTTGAAATAAAGATGCTGTACTACTGCACTCTATACAGTACTATAAAGTGCAAAAATAAATAAATAAGTAAATAAAAACACAACCAATTGGAACAAGATGCACACACATGAAAATGTATGCCAGATATGTGAACTAACATGTGATTCGAAATACAAATGGTTAATATCAAAATCAGATTGATTATATTCTTTGCATCCAAGGTGGAAAAGAAAAGGAAATATATACCCATCTGAATGCAGAGGTCCAAAGAATAGCAAGAAGACAGAAGAAAGTCTTCCTCAGTGATCAGTGCAAATAAATAGAGAAAAATAATAGAACAGAAAAGACTAGAGATCTCCACAAGTAAATTAGAGATACCAAGGGAATATTTCATGCAAAGATTGTCACAATAAAGGACAGAAATGGCATGGACCTAACAGAAGGAGAAGATATTAAGAAGAGGTGGCAATACAAAAAATCAAAACTGNAGAGATCTCCACAAGAAAATTAGAGATACCAAGGGAATATTTCATGCAAAGATTGTCACAATAAAGGACAGAAATGGCATGGACCTAACAGAAGGAGAAGATATTAAGAAGAGGTGGCAATACAAAAAATCAAAACTGTACAAAAAGATCTTCATGACCCAGATAACCAGAATGGTATGACCATTCACATACAGTCAGACATCCTGGGCTGTGAAGTCAAGTGGGCTTTCAGTTCAGTTTAGTTCAGTTCAGTTCAGTTGCTCAGTCGTCGTGTCTGACTCTTTACGACCCCATGAATTGCAGCACGCCAGGCCTCCTTGTCCATCACCAATTCCTGGGGTTCACTCAGATTCACGACAATCGAGTCAGTGATGCCATCCAGCCATCTCATCCTCTGTCATCCCCTTATCCTTCTGCCCCCAATCCCTCCCAGCATCAGAGTCTTTTCCAATGAGTCAACACTTCGCATGAGGTGGCCAAAGTATTGGAGTTTCAATTTAGCATCATTCCTTTCAAAGAAATCCCAGGGCTAATCTCCTTCAGAATGGACTNTTGCCCTGCTTCATTCCACATTCCAAGGCCAAATTTGCCCGTTACTCCAGGTGTTTCTTGACTTCCTACTTTTGCATTCAAGTCCCCTATAATGAAAAGGACATTCTTTTGGGGTGTTAGTTCTAAAAGATCTTGTACATCATGTGAAATGTTGGGGTGGATGAAGCACAAACTGAAATCAAGATTGCTAGGAGAAATATCAGTAACCTCACATATACAGAGGACACCACTCTGTGGCAAAAAGTGAAGAACTAAAGAGCCTCTTGATGAAAGCGAAAGAGGAAAATGAAGTAGTTGGCTTAAAACTCAGCATTTAGAAAACTAAGATCATGGCATCTAGTTCCATCACTTCCTGTCAAATATATGAGGATATAATGGAAACAGTGACAGAATTTATTTTCTTGGGCTCTAAAATCACTGTAGATGGTGACTGAAGCCACTAAATTAAATGAAAGATGCTTACTCCTTGGAAGAAAATCTATGACCAATCTTGACAGCATATTAAAAATGAGAGACATCACTTTACCAATAATGGTTGTCTAGTCAAAGCTATGATTTTTCCAGTGGTCATGTATAGATGTGAAATTTGGACTATAAAGAAAGCTGAGCACAGAAGAATTGGTGCTTTTGACCTGTGGTGTTGGAGGAGACTCTAGAGTACCTTGGACTACAAGGAGATCAAACCAATGAATCCTAAAGGAAATCAGTCCTGATTATTCATTGTAAGGACTGATGCTGAAGCTGAAATTCCAATTCTTTGACCATCTTATGTGAAGAACTGAATCATTTGAAAAGACCCTGATCCTGGGAAAGATTGAAGGCAGGAGGAAAAGTGGACAACAG
>SJYW01039061.1:68546-88322 GCA_006410735.1 Raphicerus campestris
GCTGAGCACAGAAGAATTGGTGCTTTTGACCTGTGGTGTTGGAGGAGACTCTAGAGTACCTTGGACTACAAGGAGATCAAACCAATGAATCCTAAAGGAAATCAGTCCTGATTATTCATTGTAAGGACTGATGCTGAAGCTGAAATTTCAATTCTTTGACCATCTTATGTGAAGAACTGAATCATTTGAAAAGACCCTGATCCTGGGAAAGATTGAAGGCAGGAGGAAAAGTGGACAACAGAGGATGAGATGGTTGGATGGCATCACCGACTCAATGGACTTGAGTCTGAGCAAGTTCTGGGAACTGGTGATGGCCAGGAAAACCTGGCATGCTACAGTCTGTGTGGTCACAGAGTCGGTCACAACTAAATGACTGAACTAACTGAATTGAGACATGCAAATTCATGTTGACATCTTTGAAACTTCACAACTTGAACGTTTATATATAGAGCACTTAAAATTATTTGTCTCCTGATGCCCGAATGGCTACTGCCTTCCCTGGGTCTGTCATGCTAAATTTCCTTTGTTTACCTTAATGCTAAATTTCCTTCCATATATATCTGTCTAGTTATCCTTTTGGGGAAAAAATAATCATACATAGTTATTATCTCAGAAGTGTGCTAGCCAGGAAATATTATACAGGCAATGCATTTTATCAATTATACCCTATTTTACAATAGCATTTTATATGTGCTTTTAGCAATTGACTTAAAACAGTGTTAAGATCATGAATGGTTATACTCTGTGACAACTCCACTAAGAAATTATCTTCACATTTTCAACATTTAGCACATCACTATGGTTTAAAGTAAAACTATAACTTTCCATATTGATAGGGAGAAAACATTTGGCAAACTGTAGTATGCTACATCTTACAGGCTTTTGCCAGATAAATGGTTCAGCTGCCCACCATTGCTGTCTTCTTCTCATCATTGTGTGGGTGTCATTTTGGGTTAACAGTCCCCTCTGCACATGAGTACAATAGAAGGGCCCTATTGGGAAATATAAGTTCAGGAGTCAGTTTCATTCAGTTTTACTGCACATAAGCTAGTTAAATGGACTTGATAAGGGTAATTTTATCTAGGTTGGAGACAGTTCTTTAACTGAGGCCCATTTCAGCTGCATAATCTCCTGGTTGCAAGTCATGGGGCATCAAATCCTCATCCAAAGATAAACTGCTGTGATTAGTCTCAGAAACAGAGTATTCTCTTAGGAATTCAACCAAACTTTACAATAATAGAACAGCAGAGGGCCATCTGGGAAGTGAGTGTTAGGCAGCAAATACTGACCTCAGTTAACAAATCTAGAGTTTAATATCCATTGAAATATAATTATTTTCACTCTAACATTACCTCATTTTTACCCATGTAAGCACATTAAGGCTAATTTGCTTGCACATAGGCTTCTTTCAATTCACTGGGGTAGGACCTGTCTCTTATACACATCTAGATGTGTATAAGAGACAGCACATATACAGAGGACACCACTCTGTGGCAAAAAGTGAAGAACTAAAGAGCCTCTTGATGAAAGTGAAAGAGGAAAATGAAGTAGTTGGCTTAAAACTCAGCATTTAGAAAACTAAGATCATGGTATCTAGTTCCATCACTTCCTGTCAAATATATGAGGATATAATGGAAACAGTGACAGAATTTATTTTCTTGGGCTCTAAAATCACTGTAGATGGTGACTGAAGCCACTAAATTAAATAAAAGATGCTTACTCCTTGGAAGAAAATCTATGACCAATCTTGACAGCATATTAAAAATGAGAGACATCACTTTACCAATAATGGTTGTCTAGTCAAAGCTATGATTTTTCCAGTGGTCATGTATAGATGTGAAAGTTGGACTATAAAGAAGGCTGAGCACAGAAGAATTGGTGCTTTTGACCTGTGGTGTTGGAGGAGACTCTAGAGTACCTTGGACTACAAGGAGATCAAACCAATGAATCCTAAAGGAAATCAGTCCTGATTATTCATTGTAAGGACTGATGCTGAAGCTGAAATTTCAATTCTTTGACCATCTTATGTGAAGAACTGAATCATTTGAAAAGACCCTGATCCTGGGAAAGATTGAAGGCAGGAGGAAAAGTGGACAACAGAGGATGAGATGGTTGGATGGCATCACCGACTCAATGGACTTGAGTCTGAGCAAGTTCTGGGAACTGGTGATGGCCAGGAAAACCTGGCATGCTACAGTCTGTGTGGTCACAGAGTCGGTCACAACTAAATGACTGAACTAACTGAATTGAGACATGCAAATTCATGTTGACATCTTTGAAACTTCACAACTTGAACGTTTATATATAGAGCACTTAAAATTATTTGTCTCCTGATGCCCGAATGGCTACTGCCTTCCCTGGGTCTGTCATGCTAAATTTCCTTTGTTTACCTTAATGCTAAATTTCCTTCCATATATATCTGTCTAGTTATCCTTTTGGGGAAAAAATAATCATACATAGTTATTATCTCAGAAGTGTGCTAGCCAGGAAATATTATACAGGCAATGCATTTTATCAATTATACCCTATTTTACAATAGCATTTTATATGTGCTTTTAGCAATTGACTTAAAACAGTGTTAAGATCATGAATGGTTATACTCTGTGACAACTCCACTAAGAAATTATCTTCACATTTTAAACATTTAGCACATCACTATGGTTTAAAGTAAAACTATAACTTTCCATATTGATAGGGAGAAAACATTTGGCAAACTGTAGTATGCTACATCTTACAGGCTTTTGCCAGATAAATGGTTCAGCTGCCCACCATTGCTGTCTTCTTCTCATCATTGTGTGGGTGTCATTTTGGGTTAACAGTCCCCTCTGCACATGAGTACAATAGAAGGGCCCTATTGGGAAATATAAGTTCAGGAGTCAGTTTCATTCAGTTTTACTGCACATAAGCTAGTTAAATGGACTTGATAAAAGTAATTTTATCTAGGTTGGAGACAGTTCTTTAACTGAGGCCCATTTCAGCTGCATAATCTCCTGGTTGCAAGTCATGGGGCATCAAGTCCTCATCCAAAGATAAACTGCTGTGATTAGTCTCAGAAACAGAGTATTCTCTTAGGAATTCAACCAAACTTTACAATAATAGAACAGCAGAGGGCCATCTGGGAAGTGAGTGTTAGGCAGCAAATACTGACCTCAGTTAACAAATCTAGAGTTTAATATCCATTGAAATATAATTATTTTCACTCTAACATTACCCTTATTTTTACCCATGTAAGCACATTAAGGCTAATTTGCTTGCACATAGGCTTCTTTAAATTCACTAGGGTAGGACTTTTCATAAGGAATCTCAGACTGAACTTTAAAAAGGTCTTTCAAGGTCAGGAAAATCACAATTAGGGCTTGTCAAGATTTGACTTGTAGATTTCAGTAGATTTCTATTTGTCTAGAGTCCCAAAATACTTTTAAATTCCTGTGCCTGTTAGCAGATGGCATTACTTTTCTATCTGGTTAAGCTGCTGGAAATCTAAGAGGGATTCTCTGTGTGCATGATAATTCACTTCAGTCATGTCTGACTCTGTGCAACCCTATGTACTGTAGCCTGCCAGGCTCCTCTGCCCATAGGATTCTCTAGCCAAGAATACTGGAATGAGTTATCATGCTCTCTCCTCCAGAGAATCATCCCCACCCATGGATTGGACTCGTGTCTTCTGCATCTCCTGCATTGCAGAAGGATTCTTTACTACTGAGCCATTGAGGAAGCCTTTTAAATTATACTTAAAAACGTAAGATTTGAAAAGTTGCTGCAAATCATAATTAGTTTAAGGGAAAATGATTCCCTGTATCTGTAAAATAAATTAAAATCCAGTAATATTTCAGATAATAACCCAAATTATAATATTTATCATTATCCAATCCTATGTAACTGATCTTTTCTGCTAACATTTTTGTGAAATCACAGTTTCTATTAGACTTTTTACAGTTCTTAGCCAGTTCAGAAATATAATATTAAAGTTATCAGAAACCTGTACTTGTCAAAAATTCTTTCTATAAATCTTGTTGAAGATGAAGCACTTTTGCAAGGCATCAGCTAACCTCTCTATGAATGACAAAAGACTTTAAAATACAAGGTTAAAATGTTTTTGAAATTTAACCAAGTTGCATTGACATACAATATTTTAAAATAACTGAAATTCGTGACTGATAATATAATTTCTAGAATGTCTATATTAATGACATTTACCCATATGGTATAAACTGAAGAGGCTTATCATTCATTTGACAAAGTTTTCTATATAATTTAACATAGAAAAAAAATCCTAGTTTATTGCTTCTCTCTGAGTTGACTTAGGGGTTCTCAGAATTATTCTAAAGTTAGCTGGAGGTGAAACGAAATTTAATTAAAGTTTGATAATAAGTTTGCCAAAAATATCAAAAGGATTCTAAATCACTTGAGTCACTGAGTCATTTCTGACTCTTTGTGACCCCATGGACTGCAGGACGCCAAGCTTCCCTGTCCACCAACAGTCCCCAGAGCTTGCTCAAGCCCATGTCCACCAAGTTGGTGATGCTATACAACCATGTCATCCTCTGTTGTCCCCGGCTCTTTCTATCTTCATTCTTTTCAAGCATCAAGATCTTTTCCAATGAGTCAGTTCTTCACATTAAGTGGCCAAAGTATTCGAGTTTCAACTTTAGCATCAGTCCTTCCAATGAACATTCAGGACTGATTTCCTTTACAATGGATGGGTTGGATCACCTTGCAGTCCACGGGACTCTCAAGAGTCTTCTTCAACACCACAGTTCAAAAGCATCAATTGTTCAGTGCTCAACTTTCTTTACAGTCCAACTCTCACATCCATTTAGGACTATTGGAGAAACTGTACCTTTGATTGGATAGACCTTTGTTGGCAAAGTAAATATATCTCTGCTTTTTAATATGCTCTATAGGGTGGTCATAATTTTTCTTCCAAGGAGTAAGCATCTTTTAAATTCTTGGTGGAGGCATCATTTGCAGTGATTTTGGAGCCCCCCAAAATAAAGTCTGTCACCATTTCCACTGTTTCCTCATCTATCTGTCATAAAGTGATGGGATCAGGTGCCATGATCATAGTTTTCTGAATACTGGGTTTTAAGGCAACATTTTTACTCTCTTTTTTCACTTTCATAAGAGGCTCTTTAGTTCCTCTTCACATTCTGCCATAAGATTGGTATCATCTGCATATTTGAAGTTATTGTTATTTCTCCCATCAATCTTGATTCCAGCTTGTGTTTCTTCCAGCCCAGCATTTATCATGATGCACTCTGCGTATAAGTTAAATAAGCAGGGGGACAATATACAGCCTTGACATACTCCTTTTTCTATTTGGAACCAGTCTGTTGTTCCATGTCCAGTTGTAACTGTTGCTTCCTGACCTGCATATAGCTTTCTCAAGAGGCAAGTCAGGTGGTCTGGTATGACCATCTCTTTCAGAAATTTCCACAGTTTATTGTGATACACATAGTCAAAGGTTTGGCATAGTCAATAAACAGAAATAGATGTTCTTCTGGAGCTCTTTTCCTTTTTCCATGATCCAGAAGATGTTGGCAATCTGATCTCTGGTTTCTCTGACATTTCTAAAAACAGCTTGAACATCTGGAAGTTCACGGCTCATGTATTGCTGAAGCCTGGCTTGGAGAATGTTTTGCATTACTTTACTAGCATGTGAGGTTAGTTTCATTGTGCAGTAGTTTGAACATCTTTTAGTATTGCCTTTCTTTGAGACTGGAATAAAAACTGACCTTTTCTAGTCCTGTGGCCACTTCTGAGTTTTCAAAACTTACTGGCATATTGAGTGTAGCACTTTCACAGCAACATCTTTTAGGATTTTAAATAGCTCAACTGGAATTCCATTACCTCCACTAGCTTTGTTCATGGTGATGTTTCCAAAGGCCCACTTGATTACGCATTCTAGCATGTCTGGCTCTAGGTGAGTAATCATACCATCGTGATTTTCTGGGTCGTGAAGATCTTTTTCATATAGTTCTGTGTATTCTTGCCACCTCTTCTTAGTATCTTCTGCTTCTGTTAAGTCCATACCATTTTTGTCCTTTATTGAGCCCATCTTTGCATGAAATATTCCCTTGATATCTCTAATTTTGTTAAAGAGATCTCTAGATTTCTTATTGTATAGATTTCCTCTATTTCTTTTCATTGATCATTGAAGAAGGCTTTCTTATCTCTCCATGCTATTCTTTGGAGCTCTGTATTCAAATGAGTATATATTTCCTTGTTTCCTTTGCTTTTCACTCTTATTTTATCAGCTGTTTGTAAGGCCTCTTCAGATTGCCATTTTGCTTATTTTCATTTCTTTTTCTTGGGGATTGTCTTGATCCCTGTCTCCTGTACAATGTCATGGACTTCCATCCATAGTTCATCAGGTACTTTATCAGATCTAGTCCCTTAAATCTATTTTTCACTTTCACTGTATAATCATAAGGGATTTGATTGAGGTCACACCTGAATGGTCTAGTGGTTTCCCCCACTTTTCTTCAATTTAAGTCTGAATTTGGCAATAAGAAGTTCATGGTCTGAGCCACAGTTGGCTCCTTGTCTTCTTTTGCAGACTGTATAGAGCTTCTATGTCTTTGGCTGCAAAGAATATAATCAATCTGATTTTGATATGGACTATCTGATGATGTTAATGTGTAGATTCTTCTCTTGTGTTGTTGGAAGAGTGTGTTTGCTATGACCAGTGCATTTTATTGACAAAACTCTATTAGTCTTTGCCCTGCTACATTCTGTATTCCAAGGCCAAATTTGCCTATTACCCTAGGTGTTTCTTGACTTCCTATTTTTGTATTCCAGTCCCTTATAATGAAAAAAGGACATCTTTTGGGGTGTTAATTCTAGAAGGTCTTGTAGGTCTTCGTGTAACTGTCCAACTTCAGATTCTTCAGCATTATTGGTCAGAACATAGACTTGGATTACTGTGATATTAAATGGTTTGCCTTGGAATCAAACAGAGATCATTCTGTCATTTTTGAGATTGCTCCAAATACTTTATTTTGGACTCTTATTGACTATGATGGCTACTCCATTTCTTCTAAGGGATTCTTGCCCACAGTCATAGCTATATTAGTCATCTGAGTTAAATTCACCCTTTCCAGTCAATTTTAGTTCACTGATTCCTAAAATGTAGACTTCACGCTTGCCATCTCTTGTTTGACCACTTCCAATTTGCCTTGATTCATGGACATAACCTTCTAAGTTCTATGTGATATTGCTTTTTACAGCATCAGACTTCGCCTCTATCACCAGTCACATCCACAGCTGGATGCTGTTTTCACTTTGGCTCCATCTCTTCATTCTTTCTGGAGTTATTTCTCCACTGATCTTCAGAAGAATATTGGGCACCTACTGGCCTGGGGAGTTCATGTTTCAGTCTTCTATCTTTTTGGTTTTTTATACTGTTCAGAGGATACTCAAGGCAAGAATACTGAAGTAGTTTGCCATTTTCTTCTCCAGCGGACCATATTTTGTCAGAACTCTCCACCTTGTACTATTCATCTTGGGTGGCCTTTAGGGAATGGCTCGTAGTTTCATTGAGATAGACAAGGCTGTGGTCCATGTGATAAGACTGGTTAGTTTTCTGTGATTATGGTTTTAATCCCATGGATGGAGGAGCCTGGTGGGCTGCAGTCCATGGGGTCGTGAAGAGTCGTACACGACTGAGAGACTTCACTTTCACTTTTCACTTTCATGCATTGGAGAAAGAAATGGCAACCCACTTCAGTGTTCTTTCCTGGAGAATCCCAGGGACAGGAGCCTGGTGGGCTGCCATCTATGGGGTCACACAGAGTCGGACACGACTGATGTGATTTAGTAGCAGCAGCCCCCTGATAAAGAAGGATAAGAGGCTTATGGAAGCTTCCTGATGGGAGAGACTGACTGAGGGGGAAATTGGGTCTTGTTTTGATAGGCAGGGCCATGTTCAGTAAATGTTTAATCCAATTTTCTTTTGATGGAGCTCTGTTCCCTCCCTGTTATTGACCTGGGGTCAAACTATGGTGGATAATGAAGATAATGTTGACCCCCTTTGAAAGATCCCATACATGTACTGCTACACTCACTGCCCCCAGCTCTGCAGCAGTGCACCATTGACCCATGCCTCCACTGGAAAATTCCTGGACACTCCCAGGAAGTCTGGGAGTCTGTGTCAGTCTCTTCTACGGTCACTGAACCTTTCTCCTGGGTCCTGNAACTGGGAAATATTTTATATTAAATATCTAGTATTAATGTTTATTTGCTAATCTACTTAAGACATGTTCTGAGTCATCAGCATTGTGGAATACTCTATTGTGCCTTAAGTTTAATGTAAGCTACATTTGTCAACAAGAAAAGTAATTTGAGTGAAGAAAATTTTAAAGAAAGAAAATGTGAATGAGATAGGAATTTTAAGATAAACTCTATTAAAAATAATTATGCTTTTAGAATGTCTGTCTAAAATAGTCTCTCCAGATTGGGGTAACTTGGATTTATAGGATTGTGCTAAATCGATGAAAGTTTATTGAATAGCTAGATCATTTTCAAATAAAATAAGATTTTGAAACATTAATTTTGAACACCAGCTTCCTCTTACAAGGAAACTAAAGAAATTTCAGACTATCAATGAATATGTTTGGTTTCATTATGTGATGTTCTCCATAAGAAAGTAAATGTTTTTAGAACTTATCACTGGTATTTATGCTCATCAATCTATAGAATGATAATATAAAGGACAATTCATGGCTGTTTAAAGAAATCAGAATGTGTGTTTTTAGTAAAATATTATGAAAAATAAAATTACATTTTATTGAAAGAAAAGAAAGTAGGTCTGACTTATAGGTGGCTCTGTCTAAATGAACAAAATTCTTTTAAAAAAAGTTTATGGAAAGTGGTTACAAAGAAAAAGGTTTTGTGCAGGATATAATTTTTCTTGAGATGTTGAACTGTCTTTGATACTGGATTTTAAGTTTCTTTGCTTTTAAAGTGATCTGTTCTATTTTTACCTTTGAAATATTTTCTTACTTTGGCTAAGTGAAAACCTGTTGTTACACATTGGCCTATATGAACCTATCCAAAAGGGTTATAAACCCTTTTGCTATTTTTGGCAAAACTTCCTAAATTAAACTAATTTTTTTTTAACCTCTTCCTTTGTGGCTTCCCTTCTGGCTCCTCTGGTAAAGAATTTGCCCGCAATGCAGGAGACCTGGGTTCAATCTCTGGGTTAGGAAGATACCTTGAAGAAGGGAAAGTCTACCCACTTCAGTATTCTGACTTAGAGAATTCCATGGACTGTATAGTTCATGGGATTGCAAAGAGTCCAACATGAATTAGTGACTTTGAAAAAAAAAATCTTTTTTTTTTCTTTTGACCTCTAGCTGACTTTGGGGTGCTTCAGAGGGCACCTGAGACATCCCAAAGAGAGAGATTAAGTTACCTGAGTTCATTTGACATGTTAAACTACATGGGAAGTGATTTTGGAGGAGTGATCAATCTTGTCAGGTTATATGGTTGTTGTTACTAATATAGATATCTTAAAATTTATGTGGAATTCATAAAGATCTGATACATCTTGATAAAATATTGTCAGTTATAATTTTACTTATCTTTTTTAAAGTGTTACATGTTACAGCAATGACCAATTGCAATGTAATCAGATTTTAACCATGCCTTCTAAGCATCTGCCTGCAATGGAGAAGACCCAGATTTGTTCCCTGGGTTGGGAAGATCCCCTGCAGAAGGAAATGGCAACCCACTCCAGTATTCTTGCCAGTAGAATANACCATGCCTTCTAAGCATCTGCCTGCAATGGAGAAGACCCAGATTTGTTCCCTGGGTTGGGAAGATCCCCTGCAGAAGGAAATGGCAACCCACTCCAGTATTATTGCCAGTAGAATCCCATGGACAGAGAAGCCTGGCAGGCTACAGTCCATGTGGTCACAAAGTGTGGGACATGACTGAGCGACTTCACTTTCTATGGCATCACTCTGATGCCTTTTTAAGAATACTGCTACTTCTTCAAGATTTATGGAAGATACTTTCTAAGATTAACCAGATAAATAAATTTTATTAACTGTCCATATAGTCAAAGCTATGGTTTTCTCAGCAGTCTTGTAGGGATNCTTGCCAGTAGAATACCCATGGACAGAGAAGCCTGGCAGGCTACAGTCCATGTGGTCACAAAGTGTGGGACACGACTGAGCGACTTCACTTTCTATGGCTTCACTCTGATGCCTTTTTAAGAATACTGCTACTTCTTCAAGATTTATGGAAAATACTTTCTAAGATTAACCAGATAAAGAAATTTTATTAACTGTCCATATAGTCAAAGCTATGGTTTTCTCAGCAGTCTTGTAGGGATGTGGGAGTTAGACTATAAACAAGGCTGAAGAATTTATGTTTTCAAATTGTGGTGCTAGAGAAGACTCTCGAGAGTCCCTTGGACAAGATGGAGAGCAAACCAGTCAATTCTATGGAAAATCAACCCTGAATATTCATCAGAGGAACTGATGCTGAAACTGAAGCTCCAATACTTTGGCCATCTGATGCAAAAAGGTTACTCATTAAAAAAGATTGAAGGCAGGACAAGAAGGGGATGACAGAAGATGAGATTGCAAGATGACATCATGGACTCAATGGAAATGAGTTTGAGCAAACTAAGGCAGATAATGGACAGGGAAACCTGGTGTGCTGCAGTCCATGGGGTCACAAAGTCAGAT
Organism: Raphicerus campestris; assembly: GCA_006410735.1. Classification (NCBI taxonomy): domain Eukaryota; kingdom Metazoa; phylum Chordata; class Mammalia; order Artiodactyla; family Bovidae; genus Raphicerus; species Raphicerus campestris. Next base: position 79,244 of record SJYW01039061.1, read on the forward strand.
GTGACTGAGCAACTGAGCAGAAACAAAAGTGCCATACTGGAATTTTATTTTCTCTCACTCTGTTAAGAGAATATTGTTTCCTTAGTATGTGGCTTTTGATATCAGATTGTGAATTTATCTGCTTTTAAGTGGTTTATATTTGTTTTTAAAATATTTTGTTACTTTGGTAAAGTAAATAAGTATTATTTCACAATGATCTATGAAGAATATGGTACATGTAGATAAAGCTGATTATGCTTCTTCAAAATTAACCCCTCACTGTCAGACTATTCTGATCCTGATTTCCTTAAAACATGACAGTAATCGACTCCTAAATTTGGAAATTAAAGTGGGTAAGTAATAACTATAAATCAAAGAGTTATTGCTACAGGAAATTCAAGATGGCCACTTGGTATTTCCTGGCTCCCTGGCAAATCTTATTTTTATTTAATGGGCTAAAGCCTTCCTTGGCTGTAGGCTTAATGACCTCATAATGAAAAATGTTTATGTTTCACTGAACATTAGTTTCTAGCTTTATTACTTACTTCTAGGCTAATCCCTTGTTGTTATACTGTTAAAATTTTAATTGAGTCATTAAAAGGACCTCTAAGTTTCCTTCTAAATCTTATATCAGTAGTAAGTCTTTGAATAAAGATCTGATACTCCATGATCTACAGCCAGAAGATTAACACTTGGGTATAATCATTTAACTAAGTCAGATGACCTGAGGATATACTAGGCTATACCTAATGGACGTTCTTAACTTAAATTTTTACCTGTGACTTTACTAATAACTGATAGCTGTATTGTTTTCTATGGGCTTCCCTGGTGGCTCAGATGGTAAAGAATCTGCCTGCAATGAGGAAGACCTGGGTTCAGTCCCTTGGTTGGAAAGTTTCCCTGGAGAAGGGAATGGCAACCCACTCTAGTATTCCATCAACATAGGAGCATGGAGGGCCATAGTCCATGGGATCACAAAGAGTCAGACATAACCGAGCAGCTAACACTTTCACTTTCACACATTATTTTCTATATTGCTTGTTTCTGAAAATTGTTGCCTCTTACATTTACAAATAATTGACTGAGCCACTGATAAAATGATGATATATATAGTTCCATATGAGATCGATGATTTTATTAATGTAAATTTAGATATGAGAAGGAGCAAGAAAAGGGAATATTTTCCTAGACCAAAAAGCTAAGACAAGTATGATCCAGAGACTTTTGCTATTGATGGGGCCTGATCCAATAACAGTACACTGAGTGACCTATCAATGAAATCTTTGTCAGACCTGGGAATGAGCCTTTCCAGCACCATGTGATGTAAAAGCCATGAAATGCCCCCAAACTATGGTCAAATTTATGGTTATGAAGAGTCCCTGCTAACTGGAAACTGACTGCCACTGCAAGATTAAATCATGGCCACTACAGTTGCTGACCTTCAATTCCTCTTGAAAGGAATTGAGGGTGGATATCAGAGATTAGACACTCCACTCTCTCTCTTTTAAAAAAAAAAAAAGAACAAAACAGGTGTTCAGATTGTCAGATGTTCTTAGATGAAGTTTTGTTTTGTTTGTGTTTTAATGAGCCAAAATTCTTATGTCTTCTCGTAACTAAAGAAATGCTAACATTATGGGTCAATGTGACTTTTCTACTTTTATGCATCTTTAATCTTTAACCCTCTTGTTAAGTTTGTTTCTTTGAGAATGCAGCAAGTGGATCTCCGAATCTTTATATAAGAATATCACCCACCAACATCCAAGACAGCTTCACCTGCCTTATTGTTGGCCAACAGAAGCATAAGATCATAGACTCTTGCAGAAGTGATTTTAATGTTACCCTTCCTGCCTGTCCCAGATGTAGAGTTGGATTGGCAATGTGTTTCAATTTCATGTGTTACCTGTTGTTTTTAGAGAAAAATATTGATTATCTCATTTTTACTACAAAGTATCTAAACATTGAAACTGTACCCACTTACTGACATCCTCTGATATGGCTATGGAAGGACTGCTATATGGACCAAGTTTGTGAGTTTCAGAACTGCATCAATAACTGTGAATAGACTGTTTTCCCTAAAACCTACAGTATGTTCTACACTGTTACTTATAGAATTAATAAAGTTGCTTGTTTTATTTTCCTTATTCTTATGCTCTTCAGCCTAAACCATCTGGGGGCTGACTATTAGGAAAAGTAAACAGTCTTGTTTAAGCTTCAGAGACAAAGCAGAGCAGGCCTCTGGCCTTGCTTTTGACCTGCCTGGACACTGCCCTGACTGTGAGTGACTGTCCTGATTGTGAGTGCCCAGAATGCCTACTTTGAGTGCAAACCTTGAAGCACCATGGATATCCGAAGAGTCTTGAGATTGTTGAGCCCCTGGAGGGAGTCTGACCAACCAATCCCCAGGCTTAACAACATTCCCAGTTTTACATGACAAAACAAAAAAATATGAACATGAAGCCAGAGCTGCAATTTGCTCATAGATTGATGACATATCTGCTTGTTTCCTAAGATTATAAACAGGAACATTGATATTCAACTTTTACTTTTTACTTGTTTCAATCTAGTGCTGTTTAAGTCTGGATGTTGGTCAAAACCTAATTGAGTGATGTATCCTCTGCTGTTTCTATTTATCTTTTCTTTTAATGTTAGTATGTTGCAAGTAAGCTAGATACCTCTCAATAAATATTGGTATTATATATTTGTCTACAAGTGGCTTATTTTGTTAACAAATCCTTTCAATCTGAAAGGAAAATGAAAACTTTCTTCAAAGCATCTTGTTAAAGTTTTCTTGTACTTCTTGATATGTGCCACCATTCTATTTATCAGTGTCTCCATTTTATTTTCAAGATTTTGCATCATCTTTTCTGTCATCACTCTGAACTTTTTTTAAGGTAGACTGCTGATTTCCATTTCAGCTGTTTTGTCTTGTAGTTTTGTACCATGCTCCTTCAACTGCTTCATGTTTCTCTGTCTTTTCATTTTCTTAAATTTACTGTGTTTAATATCATTTTTCCACACCTTGCAAGGTCACAGTTTTTCTTGTAGGGGCTGCTCCAGGTGGGTGGGGTTGAACCAGTGTCTTTTGAAAGCTTCTTAGTTGGGGATCTGATGCCTATGTTGTAACTGGAGCTGGATACTGTCTCTCAGAGACAGTGCCGTATATAATGATGTGTTTAGAAGTATCTGGAAGCTTGGTATGATTTTGCACAGTTTGCCTGCTAATTAGTTGTATTGTTTTTGTGTTTTGCTAGTTGTTTGGTGTGAGGCATCTGTCCGTAAAGCTTGCTGGCCTTTGAGTGGGGCAGATCATAGTGCTGAGATGGAAGCCTTTCAGAATGCTTCCACAGATTAATGATCCATGGGGTCAGGAGATCTCTGGTGGCCCAGCCTCCTGGACTTGGGTCCCTAACTTGGAGGTTCAGGGCTATCCCTTTTGTGGACCCCAATACTGTGAAAGCCATATTTTACAGAGAAGAAAAAGAAAGAAAACAGAAAAAAAAGAAAAGAAAAGAAAAGAAAAGAATACACAGACAAACTCCCCCAATACACATGGTAAGAGTTAAACTAAACAGAGGAAAACACACTAAGAAACTCACACTCACAAAACAAGAAAAGGAAAAGAATATTTAAAAAGGAAGAATAAAAAAAGAACCATAAAAAGAGAGCAATCAAACCAATAAACAAACCCACTGACAGCTAAACTAGAAAAAATACAAAACCAAAAACATGAGGGAAAATGCAATATAATAAAAAGTACCGTAGAAATAGGGGTAAAAAGGAAAATAAAATAAATTTATTTAAAAATATAAACATAAAGAAAAAAATAAGCAAAAATAGGAAAAAAGTAAAAACTGAACAAAATAAAAAAGATAAAAGTATATAGAGAAAGTGGTAGTAAGAAGAATATGTTCCTGTGTCCTCAGCTGTGTTTTCTCCTGTACACTGAGCTTCATCCAATCTGCTTACTCAGGAAGACCTCCAATATTTCTAGGAGGATCACTAGAGCTGCTATAGGCACTGTGCTACCATCTCAGAGTCATATCTGGCCTTATTCCAATTTGTATTTTCTTCCAAAGTCTAGAGCCTCAAGTCAATTGCAGTGATTTAGTCTGCTGCTGGAGAAGGAGACAATGTCCTCCTTCTTCTTGGGACACACAGCCTTTTATGCATCACTTTGCTTTTGGCTTTTGGCTCCGTCGAGCCTGTTTTTATGCCCCCTCCCACGTCAGTTCCCCACCCAGAAAAGAGTGGGTGAAAGCCAAGTCTGCTTAGGGATCACTTGCTCATTTGGGCCAGGAGAAGGAGAGATGCTGCAGATGCAGTTGGGATGTGCCTGCAGGGGCAGAGATGTGCAGGAAGTTGCTGCAGTCTAAGATGGGCCATGCATTATCTCAGGGGAATTTTCCTCAGGTTGCAAGTCCCTCAGCAATGCTAGGCTGTACAGCGTCCGAGGAAAGTGTCGATAGAGACTTGTGTCTACTTACAGCCTGGTGGCACCAGTGATGGCAATCACAATGCCAGTGTGCCCACCTCTGGGGTTAAAGAACAACTGTAGCCTAGTTTCTGGCATATAGTGTATGCTTAGTATATATTTGCTAATAAATAGATATAAGCTGCATGAGTAAGAGTGTTTGCAAAGTATGTATAAGGGAATTTGGTACCTAAATTGAAAGGGTCTTAATATGTTAAGATAAGGAGCTAGTACTTCACCCAGACTTAAGGCAGTATTTCCCAGTGATTAATCCCAATTGCTAGGTAGACTGCATGGTCTGAATGTTAGATCCATTATGTACCAGCTTGCAACAATAGAAAAGGCTAAATCTTAGCTTGTTCACCTATCAAATGGGCTTAATACTTTGTCGAGTTGCTTTGAGGATTAGAATTAAAGCATTTGGCACAGAGATTCACACATGTGAGTTCTCAATACAATTTAACATAGCATTATTATTAGTTCTTTATACCCTGAAAGTTATTATGGCAATTGAAGGATGTTAAAGGAGAAAGTGAAACAAGCAGGTTTTGTTTAAGATATTACAGGTTTATTGGTATACCAGGACCCATAGAAAGTCATCTTTCTGGTTTTTTTTTTTTTTTTCTTTTTTTCCTGGTCTCTTTTGAATGGAAGGATGCTTCACAACTCTATGAAAAGCATTAGTGATTTCAAAGAGGTATAGAGCATAACAAAGTATCAGTCAAGGCCTGGGACTAGGTAAAGATATATATCATTGCTCAAAGAGACTGTTTTAGCCTTAGAGAAAGAACACAGATAGTTTATTAATGGGACTGATGTAATACCCTTAAGAATGAGAGTTAGCAAGGTTGTATTAAATAGCAGGTTTAACTGGTAGGAGAACAGGCAAAAGGAACTAGAGAAAATGAAAATGAAAAACAAACAAACAAACAAAAACAACAGCAACCAACCAACAACAACCAAAAAAAAAAAAAGAGAAAAAACAGGGCTAAGTGAGAAATAACAGTTAACAAACAGAAAAGGAAAATGCATTGAAAATGAAATATGTGACTATCTCACTGCGCCTGTCCACCTGTAATTCTTTTAAGAACAGTTCTAAATTCTCATACTGTCATTTTAAGATAAACGCAGGCCTGGGTGGAGTGATTTGGGCCTGAAGCCTGATTCAGAATGAGATGGGAAGAATAAGAGAGTAGGTAGGGAGATTTCTAGTTTTTTTTTTCTATAACTTTGATTTGATTCCTTTGTCTATAGTGGAAGTTCTAAAAGGTTAGTTTGTGTTTTAGAGTATGAAATAAGTAAAAACCATTATTCCTAGCAACTCAATCTTTACATCTATGAATCCCATTGCACACAAATGGGATACAACTTCAGGAGTTGATAGTTCACTTGCAGCAAACAGATTAGCACTTGAAGTAGGATTTTCCAGGCTCTTCTTTGAGAATGTGTGAGATACTAATACATGGTATATGAAGAAGTATTTCTATGGTCATATTAGTCTGGAAATAGTGACTTAAGCAGAATCAGATCAAGTTAATCACTGTAGGACTTCTCAAATACTATGGCAATGTTTATCATTAATCTCCCTACAGGTAGATCTAGGTAGAAGATAAGATGTCAGGACAAGGAAAAGAATTCTTCTGTCAATGTAGCCAGTCTAATGAGAAATACAGAAAAGAGTAATCTAGTCACAGAAACAGCTTGCAAATGCTTCTGCTGAGTAGAATATTCTGCTTACCACTTAGTCACATCACTTATGCCACGTAATTTTCTCAAAGCCAAAACCAGATCACTGACTTTATCTTACTGCTACTTCTTGTCTGTCTTGAAACATCAGAATTTGACTAAATATTGAGACTCTTGGTATGTTCAGCTATACATTGGCCTTGCATTTTATTAACAATCAACTCTGTCTTAGTACTACTGGTCTCAATTCTGTCTCCTAGATTCGTTCACATGACAAAGTCATGAACTGTTTATTTCAAGTACATAGAATCCATAGAATCAGAGACAATAGAAAAGGAATAAATCTTAGCTCTTACCACATTCAATTTCTTCCTTAGATATAATCATGCTGAATCTTGATTTTACAGCAGAGTTTTAGTAAAATAAATGGCCCTACATATATCTATTATGTTTCCCAAGTTGTGTACTTCAAGAGTGTAAGGTGTCTTTCATTAGACTGTCATAAGAATATGAATAGCACCCTAAAGTAATTTTTGCTATAGATAATAGCCCTGATTAGATATGACAATATTTATGTACAATGTTTATCTTCCTGTAGTTTGTATTATAAGAGGAAGAAAACAGTGATTAAAATGTAATAATCAAAAGAATATAAGTCATTAAGCTTAAATATTATATTATGTCTAAAACAAAATGGTTTATTATAAGATAAATTGCTAGGAGGAACATGTTACAGTTATCTAGTGAAAACTTTTATTATATCCTTAATTTTAAAACTTCATCTCCATTTATTAAATGACTAAAAACTAGTAGAAAAAAGAGGGTGGGAATAGAAGAGAAGAAATGACATTGAAGTATTTAGAAAGAGAAAAGAGGCAAAGAAAAAAAAAACTACTCAGAGAACATATAATGGAAACCAGATTTCAGAATAATTATATATATATATATAAAATTAATTAATAATTATACATATAGAACATATGTACAATCTCAGGTTATATAATACTCCTTGATACATTATCTCATGTGTCTTGCTAAGTTGCAAAAAGAGTAACACAAGTATTTTAATTTTATAGGTGATAAAATTGACAAATTTTTATTGTATTTCCTGATACCTTTGGGATTAATTTCCAAAATGTCTAATCTAGGCAGCATCATCCTCAAAACCCTTGACTTGTTGAGGTGTTAAAAAACATATTTAAGTAGCCCAAGGAATAGCAACTTTGTTCTCTAGCCTACTATGAGGTTTATCAGGTAACACTTATACCTTAGATATTGGAGGAAATTTCACAGCATTGTTAGCTTGGTTGTTTTTGTTGTTGTTGTTGTTGTTGTTGTTGTTTTGGCCTCATTTGCTTTACATAATGTCCCCTACTAGAATGTGACTACATTGAACACAAAGATTCTGTATTCCATCCTGAGCATCCTTCATCTCTAACGTAGTGCTTGCCCCATAGTAGACACTCAATAAATGACTGTTGAGGGAGCAAAAGTCATGACTTCTCTCACTTGTCATTTGAGAATCTCAGCTCCAGTATCAGCAAGTTGTTTTGTTATGCCAATTAAGTCTCAAGCTCGTTAGTACTCTACATGTTACAAAAGGCTATTTTAACCAAGACAGATATTTGCACAGCCTCCTCACTTCCTGGGCAAGTATAAAGGTTAACAACCCTAATATTCATTCTGAATTAAAAATAAGAATTCCTGTTTGCTTAGGTTCCAAGAGTAAATCTTTTGATACATAGAAATATATCATATTGATGCTTCTGATGGGCAGGTTGCCTAGAACTTCATGGAGTTATCAATACTTGTACTCAATCTAATGATAATGGAGGCTTCAAAATAAACAGCTTTGCCAACTCAAACAGCTGGTTTGGTGGCTAGGAAAACAAGAAAGCTTTGCATAAAGCTAAGAATTGTCACAGAGTTTGGAGTTTTGAGTAAATTTCTGCAGTGAGTTCAGGAGGGGGAAATAAATCTGTATTCTAAAATCAAAACAGGAAACTAGACCTTGAATTCAGTTGGTATGTTTGTGGAACACTCACTGTATGCAACTAATTAGCTAGCACTGTGTAAGAATGAGAGGGAAGTGGATGTTAATGCTACTGAATCCAAGCTCTTGCACTTGCGACATAACAGGTCAACAAATTGAGAGATGAAGTGTTGTAATAAGGAATAGTGACTTTGGAAAGCCAGCAGACCAAGAAGATGGTGGACAAGGGTCTCAAAGAACTATCTTACCCGAGTAAAAAGTCAGATTTCTTTTAATACTAAAAGAGGAGGGAGTGTGGTTGGTTGTTGCAAACATTGTTGCCAGCCAGACCCTGGAGGGGATATGATGATTCCTCGTTCTTGGAAAGAAGGTCCAGGAAGGTCTAGTCATACTAATCCTGTAGACCTTCAACAAGATGAATATTATTTTCTGTCCTGGAAATTTTTATCTCTNAAACATTGTTGCCAGCCAGACCCTGGAGGGGATATGATGATTCCTCGTTCTTGGAAAGAAGGTCCAGGAAGGTCTAGTCATACTAATCCTGTAGACCTTCAACAAGATGAATATTATTTTCTGTCCTGGAAATTTTTATCTCTATATGAATGAAAAGCATCATAAATTTAAAGGGTAAACCTGAGAGAGAAAGCCTTGAGAATGATCATTTTGTATATTTTCATCTGTAGGGAGCATTCTTTCACAGAGATGCAGAGTCAACATGATCAAGCACAGGCAATAGAACATACAGGCTGGAGCTGAAGGATAGATCCAACAGTGAGTCATGTTACTTCTTTTGTTACATTGTCTAACTCTACCACTCGGGCAAGTCATCTGACCTCTGTGGTATCAAATTTTGCAATACTTTCTGCATCTATAATAAGGATAAGGTGACAGAAATGATAACTTGATAGAAAGGGAAGTGCAAAACACTGACACTGGAGTGAAATAAGCCT
>SJYW01039065.1:0-10703 GCA_006410735.1 Raphicerus campestris
TCAAAACATTGTGTGCAAGGAGCAGGGAAGAAAACAAACCTTCAACTCGCTTCCTTCCCTTTCCTGTTGCTGAACCACTGCCTGGAAGACAAGCTTCCTCTGCGCCACTCCTCTCCAGTGTCTTTCTCCCATCCTCTGGCTAATTTTGAGTCCCTCTTCCAAGGCTGTGCTGGTCTGCTTAATGAACCTCACTGATTTGCCCCCAGATGAATGCCGTACCATTAGCTGTCTGTTTAACAACCGTATTTCTTCCTCCCGATGAGGGCTCAGAATGTCTCCCATGAAATATGGCTTGAAGAGCCCCATCCCAGACTTGAAGTTCCAAGCCATTATTCAGTTGTGATTCTGAAGCTGTGACAGCTTGATGACGGCTGCCCCTTCTGTCTCCTCTGCCTGATTGGAGATTGGAAGCGAAGGCTTCTCTTTGGCGAGATTGATGCCTCCTCCCTGGTTGTTTTTTTTTTTTTGGCTCTGTGAAGCTCTCCCTCCAGGGTCCTCTTTCCATCCTGCCTTCTAGAGCCCTGGGTCTCAGTGCGCTCAGCGGCTGAGTTGGTCTGTAGGCTGGACCACTGCTAGAGCGAGGTGGCTAACTGGGCTGGACCACGGCGCTGATGGAGAGCAACCATGGTATTAATTCTCACGAGGTCACGTTACCGTTGAGAAGATAACAGAGTCAGACATAAGACATCTACTCTTTGCAGGGATCTCTCCAATCACCCCACCCAAGTTGCCTATTTAAGTAGACCAGTCCCTGACCCTAAAACCAGGTCTCCCCAAATCCATCCCTATAGAGACTAGGCCTGCAGTCCCTTGGGTCAGGTGTCCCTCCATCATTATTTGTCCTCATCGCCTTTGCTGGTCCGTGTCCATCCTCCTACCTCCACTGAGGGTCTTTGGAAACACATCTGTATCTATGCTAAAACCAGGTGGAGAGCAGGTGAATGGAGGAGAGGGGCTTCTAGCAGACAAAGTGGATGGGGGCTTTTCTGTCATCTCTTCTAGCACAAAGATGAGTAGGAATATAATGCCACTACCAAGAGGTTTTTAAAATGAGCATTCACAGTCAAAAGAGAGAAAAAAATTCACAGGGTGGAAAATAGATCTTTAAAGACTGGAGCAGGATAGTAGAGGCTGACCCCAACACTCCCAGGTTTGGGGATGGGGCTGAGGTTCTGATGCGTCGACAAGAGGTGATGCTTGGAGCTCACTTGAGGTGACACAGCTGGAATGGAAGGCCTGTTTGAAGCCTAGAGTCTTTCTGAGCTGCTCATCCTTGCTCTGAAGCTAGTTCAGATGGGGCCAGAAAAACTCCACCTACTGGGCCAGTGTCTCTGAGACTCACACAGAAACAAGTCCATCTGTCAGAAATCAAAACCCCAAGCTCTGCCAAAAATAGGAAATGTGTAATTTTATGAAATCCAAGAGATGGGAGGAAATCCAAGTCACAAGAATAACATAAATCTGGTCCAGAACCATTTAAACACCTGTACTCTGGCAGAAGCAAATATGAAACTTCTCTTCAGGGACAATTACACAATCTAGAGCATACTGGACTCCCACAGGGCACACTCTTAATATGGACCTACAGTTGAAAAATTATAAAACTTGTATGTAAACAAACCATTACAAAAAAAGAGACATTAGAAATAGCAAGAGGAGAATTATCTCCTTAATAAGTAAAGTTAATAGAACATCTGAACTACATTTAAAGTGTATTTTTCATTTAAAGTGTATTTTAAATGATACAAGAAGGGAAAAGAATCAGAGCCACAATATCTTGAAAAGAGAAAAGGCAGACATGAGAAAAATCAGGCTTAAAAGTAAAAAAAAAAAAAGATTTTCATTGAAAGTATAATTGTTCGTGAAATAAACAGCAATTTTTACAACACTAAAGAAAGAATTAGAGAAGTAGACTGTAAATAAGAAGAAATCGTCCAAAAGTGCAATGTGAAATATAAAGAGAACAAAAATGTGAAAACATAATACATAAATGTGGAATATGGAATGAGTACATTGAAGACANGTATAATTGTTCGTGAAATAAACAGCAATTTTTACAACACTAAAGAAAGAATTAGAGAAGTAGACTGTAAATAAGAAGAAATCGTCCAAAAGTGCAATGTGAAATATAAAGAGAACAAAAATGTGAAAACATAATACATAAATGTGGAATATGGAATGAGTACATTGAAGACACATCTTCAGATGTCCAGAAGAAGAGAATAAAGATGGTCTAGAAGAAAAGAATAAAGGCAATGAGGAGAGGCAAATTTAAAGGGAAAAAATTACAGAGTTTTGCCATAATTGGAAGAATGAGTCAGAGTGAATAGTCACATTATCTAAACAGGACAAATAAAAATAAATAGGCATCTAGACACATTGTGGAGAAAAAAGCACATCAAAGACACAGAGATCTTAAAAGCAGCCAAAGAGATAAGACTCACTACCTGAAGAGAGGTGACCATTTGATCGATGGTTCTCAGCATCACCAGTGACATTGGGAACAAAGCTGTCTGTGAAGCAGTGAGAGAATGTGTCCGCTAACCTAGAATTATATGCCCAGCTAAACTATCACCCCAAATTGTAAGATTACAATAGAGACATTTTCAGACAGGGACAAAAAAAAGAGTTTGTTATTCATGGATCCTCACTGAAAGAGCTACTACTAGATTTGGAGTGAAAGTTAAATTCAGAATGATTTAAATGATAATTAACCTAGTATGCATCGACTACAATTAACAGTAATATTAATAATAATGAATCAAGGGGCTTAAAAAAAGACTGAAACTTAAAAGCTAGCTGAGAATAACATACAAGACAAGAGGGAAAAATTAGGGAGGAGACATGATAAAGACAATAACAGGTATAAATCCCAATATACCCATAGTAGGGACTGCCCTGGCGGTCCAGTGGCTAAGACTCCACACTTCCACTGCAGGGGGCACAGGTTTGATCCTTGGTTGGTGAACTAAGATCTCAAATGCCGTGCAGTGTGGCAAATAAATAAATAAAGAACCATTCATTTAAAGAAAAAAGAATTTTTAAAAATCCCAATATATCTGTAATTACAATAATAGCAAATGTATTACACTTGTGTTTTAATTGTGAAAAAAATCCTGACTAACTGATACAGATGAAAAAAATCCCCCTATACAAGATGTTTTAAGATACAACTGACCCCAAACAACACAGAAAGGCTGAAAACAGATAAGGATTGAACTGGTGTAGCAGGACTACTGCCAGAAAAGGAGTCATCAAGACAAAGAGCAAGGCTTTACTCAATAATGAAAGGAAGAATTCTTCAAGAAAATATGCCAAGCCTGAGCCTCTGCCTCCGTTTAGTTTCTGATACAGAAAGCATGGGCTTCCCAGGTGGTGCTAGTGGTAAAGGATCCCCCTGCCAAGCAGAGAACCTGGGCTCCATCCCTGGGCCAGGAAAACCCCTGGAGGAGGGCATGGCGACCCACTCTAGTATTCTTGCCTGGAGAATCCCATGGACAGAGGGGCCTGGTAGGTTATAGGCCACAGCGTTGCAAAGAGTCGGGCGTGACCAAAGTGACTTAGCATGCACACGCGAACATGGAAAGCAAATTGGGAATTCCCTGGTGGTCCAGTGGTTAGGACTTGACACTTTCACTGCTGTGAAACCCCTGGGTTCAATTCCTGGTTGGGGAATTAAGATCCCATAAGCCAAGCAGTGTGGCCAAAAAAAAAAGGCAAAACTGCAGTAGAAATTAATAACTTAAAATTACAGTGAAAAAATTTAACATTTCCCCGTCAGAAAATCGTTAAGGCTACAGAAGATCTGAACTGTGTAATTAGCGAAAGCTTGATCTAGACATATACAGGAATTAAATATTCTTTTCAAACATGCATCTGTTACTTAATATATTTAACCAGATCTTAGGCCTCAAAGGAAGTTTCAACAAATACCAGAAAATTGATATCATCTAGATCACTTCCTGACACTAAAGAAATGAGAAATCACAAATGTTTGGAAACTGAAAAGCATATTTCTAAATAATTCAGAGGGTAAAGTATAATAAAAAACATCAAATATTTAGAACTGAATGTCAGTGAAAAAGCTGCATTTCCAAACAGGGGAAATAACTGAAGCAGTAATGAATAACTTTAAAAACTCGTTAACAAGTAATAGCAAAAATTAATTAAGCGTTTAACACAAGAAATTAGAATACCAGAGAAATATTTCAAAGAATAGGAAGAAGGAAATAATAAAGATAAGTACAGAAATTAGTGAAACAAAATCCACAAAAAAATTAATTAATCAGTGCACAGTTGATTCTTCAAGAAGACAAAGTAGATAAACTCTTAGAAGTAAAGATCAGGGGGGAAAAAAGGAAATCACAAATGAATATTATCAGGAATTCGAGGGAAGATATAACTACACAGTAGAGTTTCTTTTTTAAAAAAATTCTTCTATTACTGTTGTTCACTTGCTAAGTCATGTCCCACTCTTTGCAACCCTATAGACTGCAGCATACCAGGCTCCTCTGTCCTCCGCTGTCTCCTGGAGTTTCTTCAAATTTATGTCCATTGAGTCGGTGGGATTTTAGTTCCCTGACCAGGGATCAAACCTGTGTCTCCTGCATTGGCAGGTGGATTCTTAGCCACTGGACCACCAGTGACATCCCCACAGTAGAGTTCTTTAGAAAAATAAAGAGAGCATTCAGTTCAGTTCAGTTCAGTCGCTCAGTCGTGTCTGACTCTTTGCGACCCCATGAATCACAGCACGCCAGGCCTCCCTGTCCATCACCAACTCCCGGAGTTCACCCAGACTCACGTCCATTGAGTCCGTGATGCCATCCAGCCATCTCATCCTCTGTCGTCTCCTTCTCCTCCTGCCCTCAATCCCTCCCAGCATCAGAGTCTTTTCCAATGAGTCAACTCTTCTCATGAAGTGGCCAAAGTATTGGAGTTTCAGCTTTAGCATCATTCTTTCCAAAGAAATCCCAGGGCTAATCTCCTTTAGAATGGACTGGTTGGATCTCCTTGCAGTCCAAGGGACTCTCAAAAGAGTCTTCTCCAACACCACAGTTCAAAATCATCAGTTCTTCGGCACTCAGCTTTCTTCACAGTCCAACTCTCACATTGGGGACAATTTTATGTCAAAATGTTTAAAAACAGATAAAACAGACAAATAATAGACAAAGTAGAAATGATCAGAACTGTCTCAAAAAGTAACAGAAACCCTGTAAGCATTAAGAACATTAAACCAGCAATCACAAATCTATTTGCAATAAAAAGCACCAAACTGGATAATATTACCAAGTAAGTTTTGTACTTGTAAGTTTTATACAATAATACCAAGACAAATTTTACCAAACCTTCAAGGAATACTTAACCCTTATAAAATACAAATTGTTCCATAGAAATTTCCTAGGATAGGGGCGGGAGGAAGGACTTTCCAACTCCCTTTATAAGAGTAGTGGAATTTTAATCCCCAAAGCAGGCAAGAACAGTACCTACAAGAAAAATAGGAACACAGATGCGCAAATCCTACATCAGAATTAGCAAACCAAATCCAGCAATCTATATATATATATACTTTATCGTGAGCACAGTCTTAAACTCAGGAATATAAAGACAGCTTAACACTAAAATATCTGGTAAAGTCATCCTATTAAAAGGTTAAAGGAGAAAGCCCATATACATAATAATCTTATTATGATGATTATTATTATCAAATGCAGGGAAGGAATTTGACAAAATGTAATATCCAGTTATAACTTTTATATTATTTTATTTATTTAGCTTTCACTGTGCTGGGTCTTCATCGCTGCCAGGCTTTTTCTCTAGTTGCAGTGCACGGGCTTTTCCTGTTGCGGAGCACAGGCTTCAGGTGAGCGAGCGTCAGTGGTTGTAGCTCATGGGCTCAGTAGTTGAGGCTCCCAGGCTCCAGAGCACAGGCTCAGGAGTTGTGGCATGCCAAGGCATGTGGGATCTTCCCGAATCAGGGATCAAACCCATGTCTCCTGTATTGGCAGGAGGTTTCTTTACCACTGAGCCACCAGGGAAGCTCCCCTACTCATAATTTTTTAAAGAATAGATGGAAGTTTTCTTAAGCTGATAAGAAACATCTACCATAAAAGCATCATTTCAGTCACTCAGTCGTGTCTGACTCTTTGCGACCCCATGAACTGCAGCACACCAGGCCTCCCTGACCATCACCAACTCCCGGAGTTTACTCAAACTCGTGTCCATTGAGTTGGTGATGCCATCCAACCACCTCATCCTCTGTTGTCCCCTTCTCCTGCCGCCTTCAATTTTTTCCCAGCATGAGGGTCTTTTCAAAATGAGTCAGTTCTTCACATCAGGTGGCCAGACTATTGGAGTTTCAGCTTCAGCATCAATCCTTCCAATGAATATTCAGGACTGATTTCCTTTACGATGGACTGGTTGGATCTCCTTGCAGTCAAGGGACTCTCAAGAGTCTTTTCCAACACCACAGTTCAAAAGCATCAATTCTTTGGCACTCAGATTTCTTTATAGTCCAACNTCATCAGTTCTTCGGCACTCAGCTTTCTTCACAGTCCAACTCTCACATTGGGGACAATTTTATGTCAAAATGTTTAAAAACAGATAAAACAGACAAATAATAGACAAAGTAGAAATGATCAGAACTGTCTCAAAAAGTAACAGAAACCCTGTAAGCATTAAGAACATTAAACCAGCAATCACAAATCTATTTGCAATAAAAAGCACCAAACTGGATAATATTACCAAGTAAGTTTTGTACTTGTAAGTTTTATACAATAATACCAAGACAAATTTTACCAAACCTTCAAGGAATACTTAACCCTTATAAAATACAAATTGTTCCATAGAAATTTCCTAGGATAGGGGCGGGAGGAAGGACTTTCCAACTCCCTTTATAAGAGTAGTGGAATTTTAATCCCCAAAGCAGGCAAGAACAGTACCTACAAGAAAAATAGGAACACAGATGCGCAAATCCTACATCAGAATTAGCAAACCAAATCCAGCAATCTATATATATATATACTTTATCGTGAGCACAGACTTAAACTCAGGAATATAAAGACAGCTTAACACTAAAATATCTGGTAAAGTCATCCTATTAAAAGGTTAAAGGAGAAAGCCCATATACATAATAATCTTATTATGATGATTATTATTATCAAATGCAGGGAAGGAATTTGACAAAATGTAATATCCAGTTATAACTTTTATATTATTTTATTTATTTAGCTTTCACTGTGCTGGGTCTTCATCGCTGCCAGGCTTTTTCTCTAGCTGCAGTGCACGGGCTTCTCCTGTTGCGGAGCACAGGCTCCAGGTGAGTGAGCGTCAGTGGTTGTAGCTCATGGGCTCAGTAGTTGAGGCTCCCAGGCTCCAGAGCACAGGCTCAGGAGTTGTGGCATGCCAAGGCATGTGGGATCTTCCCGAATCAGGGATCAAACCCATGTCTCCTGTATTGGCAGGAGGTTTCTTTACCACTGAGCCACCAGGGAAGCTCCCCTACTCATAATTTTTTAAAGAATAGATGGAAGTTTTCTTAAGCTGATAAGAAACATCTACCATAAAAGCATCATTTCAGTCACTCAGTCGTGTCTGACTCTTTGCGACCCCATGAACTGCAGCACACCAGGCCTCCCTGACCATCACCAACTCCCGGAGTTTACTCAAACTCGTGTCCATTGAGTTGGTGATGCCATCCAACCACCTCATCCTCTGTTGTCCCCTTCTCCTGCCGCCTTCAATTTTTCCCAGCATGAGGGTCTTTTCAAAATGAGTCAGTTCTTCACATCAGGTGGCCAGACTATTGGAGTTTCAGCTTCAGCATCAATCCTTCCAATGAATATTCAGGACTGATTTCCTTTACGATGGACTGGTTGGATCTCCTTGCAGTCAAGGGACTCTCAAGAGTCTTTTCCAACACCACAGTTCAAAAGCATCAATTCTTTGGCACTCAGATTTCTTTATAGTCCAACTCTCACATCCATACATGACCACTAGATAAACCATAGCCTTGACTAGGCGGACCTTTGTTGGCAAAGTAATGTCTCTGCTTTTTAATATGCTGTCTAGGTTGGCCATAACCTTTCTTCCAAGGAGCAAGAGTCTTTTTTTTTCATGGCTGCAATCACCATCTGCAGTGATTCTGGAGCCCCCCCAAAATAAAGTCTCTCACTGTTTCCATTGTTTCTCCCTCTATTTGCCATGAAGTGATGGGACCAGATGCCATAATCTTAGTTTTCTGCATGTTGAGCTTTAAATCAGCTTTTTCAGTCTCTTCTTTCGCTTTTATCAAGAAGCTTAGTTCTTCGCTTTCTGCCATAAGGGTGGTGTCATCTGCATATCTGAGGTTATTGATATTTCTCCTGGCAATCTTGATTCCTGCTTGTGCTTCCTCCAGCCCAGCATTTCTCACGATGTACTCTGCATATAAGTTAAATAAGTAGGGTGACAATATACAGCCTTGACGTACTCCTTTTTAAAAGCATCATACTCAGTGGTACAACATTACAATTGCTTTCTCTAAAGCCAAGAATAAGATAAGGTTGCCTGCTCCATCATTTGGATTCAGTGTTTTACCAAGATCTTCATCTAAGTTAATAAATAAGAAAAATATTATTACCTAAGATAAATATTTGGCTGCATTTCATTGATATCCATGCAAATTAATAATGAAGAAGAATGAGTATGTCTCCCTCACAAGAGTACCTGGAGGTGGTCCAGGGCTGATGTCTGTGGCTCCTGAGGTTGTCCAGCACCCCAGACCCCACCTAGCTTGTTATTTTACTGCTTAGAATGGTGTCTTCATTCCGTGGTCCACCACATCTGCCACCATGTCCATGTGTAAAAGTCCAACAATTGCCAAGACAATTCTTCAGATGGATAAGAAATTTGTCTTTTCAGATGTAAATACTTACTATAAAGCAATATATAGAAATAAAAGAGTGTGGTTTGGATGTAAGACAAATAAACCAATAAGATGGAATAGGGAAACCAGAGCAGATGATCATTTGCAGAAACTTGGCAAACGACAGAGGTATCAGGACAAGTCAGTGGTGGGAAGATTGAGTCATACGATAAATGGTGCTAGCCTCCCGGCTATCTGTGAAGAAAAACGTAGGATCTGTTTTCATCATATTGTGTTTAGCTGCTAAGTCTTGCCTGATTCCTTTGCGACCCATGGACTGTAGCCCACCAGGCCCCTCTGCCCATGGGGTTTTGCAGGCAAGCATATTGGAGTGGGTTGCCATTTCCTCTTCCAGGGGATCTTCTTGACCCAGGGATTGGATCTGTACTTCCTGCCTTGCAGGTAGCTTCTTTACCACAGAGTACCTGGGTTTTTCATATACCATCCATGAAAATCAATTTCAGATGAATTAAAGTCTGAGATGTTGGAAAGAAAACCTTTAAATCTTTTAGGGGAAAATATAGTATATCTCCCTTTTTTTAAGATAGAGAAGGGCTTCTTAAGAGCTCCAAAGCAAAAATTATACTGAATAAGATAATTAAGAATTCACTACAGTAAAAATGGAAGCTCCTAAAAGACAATGTAATAAAGTAAATAGATAAGTTCCCCTTTGGCAGGTGTTTTAAAACCACCAAATTACTCAATAGACAATGGACGGATATATGTACAGATGGATGGATGGATGAGTGGGTGAGTGGGTGAAGACAGAAACATTTGTTGAATTCTTCTGCCTGTCCTGGAAATGGGCAAGAAGCCTGGATGTTTGTTAATGTTTTAAAATAGGGTGCATGAATAGAAAATTTGAGGTATCGTACAAAAGATCAGGAGATGTCTCCCACCAAAAAGATAGCTAATTACCCATAGTTTCCAAGAGAGAGGATACATACCATTCCACAGGGGGTCACGTGCGGAAGCATTAGCAGCTGTCGGGAGGCAGGGGAGGGGAAGGAGCTGTGAGCAGGAGATTTTATTGTGGTTTCCTTGGAAAGAAAGGTGTGAGGGAGGGTGAGCAGGCCTAGGATTGGCTATTTTGCATAATTTCAGCCAGCTTTGGGGCATAGAGGCTGGCGCTGGGGTGATTAGGTTCAGGAGTGTGAGTCTGCCAAAGGATGTGGTTGAGATGTGGACTTGTGGATTGGAAAAGCGTGGCCCCCAGGGAGGAGGACTCCCTCTGAGTTAGGGGGAGGTGCAGGGTGGAGAGTAAGAAGGGGGCTGGGGTGGAAGCTGGTGATGGAGCAGGAAGCCAAGGCAAGATGCCCTGGGCGTATCATCGAGTTGTCCAGAGCAAGGCAGATCTGGCATCTACATGTCAAGACACTGAGTTAAAAGAAGCTAAAACATGGTTAATACAGTTCCACACCACTGGCTGCTCTCGTCACCTAATCTTCTTTATTACCCTGCTTTGAATTTCTTTTCCTGCTAAACAGCTGCTCAGTCTGGAGCTTCGGGAGGAAAGGATGAAATTAAAGTGCCAGAATTAAGAATTTATTCTTGTGTGTACCTTACGGTCAGCACCTGGCACCTAAGGCCCAGCAGAGCACAGGTTAGTTGACTTTACCTCTTTGAGAAGACTACCCTCACCTACCAACGGAGGGCTCCCACAGCCACCCCTCCATTTGGATCAGCTCCATTTCTTGCCCACGTGCCCAGCCTAGTTTGCTCCCCAAATGTTTTTCTGCTGAGCTCTCTACATGAGCAAAGACACATTTCATTTGCAAGCTTAAGGTTCTACCCTAGACTA
>SJYW01039066.1:0-26030 GCA_006410735.1 Raphicerus campestris
CTCTTATACACATCTTTTATGGAAACAGATGAGAGTAAAGGGAAAGAGGCTTTTATTTTCTCTTTGTCCCTTTCTACATCGTTATAATTTTCTTACCTTTATCCAGGTATCTTTTCTTTATCACATTTTTATTGCCATGTTGCCTTGGCAGAAAGAGCATGACTGATGCCACACCGTTAGCAATGGCTATTTCCAGATGGTAGACACAGAGGGAATTTTTCTGTGGTGTTCTGTTTTCCAAATGTCTTATGTTGAATATGCATTACTTCTGTAATCAGAAAGAAGTTATTAAAGGAACATTTAAATGTGGAAGCAAAAAAAGTTATCAGATTGTACAGTATAACAGAGGTTCTAAGTCTAAACTGTAGGGTTTCCATCTTCAACCTTATAGCAACCTTCTAGCACTTCTCTCCCTGGGTATACCTGTTTTCAGATTAAACGTCTCCTCCCTCTTTTTCCCTTTTTCTTCTTATCTGTGGTAGGTTAGAAACCATATCATTAAGCCTATAAATAAAATAAGAAACAATTGAGTAAAGACAAGAAAGTTAAATCAGAGAAAATCATTGATTTATGACTCAAATTTTTACACCCAATTTTGTAACCTTCATATCCACTCAATTTCATGTCATACCTAAAAAAAAAAAAGACAAAAACTTTAACCTGGCATTCAGAAATCTTCATATTTTAGCCAAAGACCTCATTTCTAATCTTTCTCACTTCCACCACACTTCACACACCCTATGTAAGCCTAACTGAACTCCATGTGCTTCCTTCTACATCCATAAACCCAAATACTACCCATTCTTCAAGTCCTGGCTCAAATGCTATCTCCTCCATTAAGCCCTCCTGGATTGCTCTCACTCCCTTCCCATAGGTGAATGACTTCTCCCTTCTTTGAGCTCCCAATAACCCTTTATCTTCACCTCCCAAGTAAGACTTAAGCACTGTCTACCTTGTAGTATGACCATGTACCTGTCACCCTCTGTATGAGGACCTCATCTGATTCATTCACTCATTCACTCATCAAATATTTATGGAGCATCTACTACATGCTCACAACTATTCCAGGCATGGATGATGCAACAGTAAACAATCAGAGAATATTCCTTGACCTTATTGAGTTTGACTTTTTAGTGAGAGGGGTTATTTTAGTCAGGTCGTGAGTTAAAGTCACTCAGTTGTGTCCGACTCTTTGTGACCCCATGGACTAGACAGTCCATGGAATTCTCCAGGCCAGAATACTAGAGAGGGTAGCCTTTCCCTTCCCCAAGGGATCTTCCCAACCCAGGAATCAAATCCAGGTCTCCCGCATTGCAGGTGGATTCTTTATGGTCTGAGCCACCAGGGAAGCCCAAGAATACTGGAGTGGGGCCTGTCCCTTTTCCAGTGGATCTTCCCAACCCATGAATCGAACTGGGGTCTCCTGCATTGCAAGCAGATTCTTTACCAACTGAGCTATCAGGGAAGCCCAGGTTGGTCAGGTCAGCCCAGGTTGGTCAGGTCAGCCCAGGTTGGTCAGGTCAGCCCAGGTTGGTCAGGTCAGGTTGCCATAATATTGATAAGATACCATAGACTGGGTGGCTTAACCAATAGAAATTTATTTCTCACAGTTCTGAAGGTTGGAAAGTGCAAAATTGAGGTGCTGATTGATTCATTTCCCCAGTGAGGAGTTTCTTCCTGGCTTGCAGATATCAACCATCTGACTGTGTCCCTACATGGGAGAACAGGAGATGAGGTGGGGAGAATCAGACTCTTTGGTGTCTATTCTTGTAAGGAGACTAATCCATCAAGAGGACCCCACCCTCATGACCTCAGCTAAACCTAATTACCTCCCAAAGTCCTCCTCGCCAAATACTATCACATAGGGGTTCAGGCTTCAGCATATAAATTTTCAGGGATACAGTTCAGCCCATAGCAGGAAGTAAGTAAATTATATAGTATACAAGAAGGTACTAAGTGCTAGGGGGAAAGATAAAGAAGGGAAAGAGAATAGGGAATACTGGTGGGGGTATTAAATTTTAAATAGAATGAACACTTGAGGAAACATTATTCAAGCAAAGACTTTTTAAAGATAAGGAAATGAGTTATGTGGATGACTACTACTAGCTTGATGATGGAAACCGTACAAATTAGAACTTGTGTTACTGTATAATCTGATAACTTTTTAATGCAAGTGCAAGGATCATGAGGCAAGAGGTTACCTGAAGTAGTCAAGGAGCAGCAAGGAACACACTATACCAGGAGTAAAGGTGAGAGGAAAGATGAGCTGAGAAAGATAACAGGGCCCAGATCCTGTAGGCCATTATAAGCTACTATAAGGACTTTGGAGTTCACTCTGAGTGACAAATGGAACCATCACAGGATTTTGAGCAGAGGAGAAACATAACTAATATTTTCAAAGGCTCACTCTGGATACTAAGTGGAGAATAGAGTGTAAGGGGTAAGGGAGGAAATAGGGAGGCCAGGTGGAGGCTATTGCAGTTATCCTGGTGAAAAACAAACAAAAATAGTTTTGAACCATGGTAGTAGAACTGGAAGTAATGTGAAATGGAAAGATTCCAGGCATATTTTGAAGATATAAAATAAATGAATATAAGACATAACGGAAAAAGAGGAATAAGGAATAAAGCTTCTTGGGGTAAGCAACTGGAATTTACTGCAACAGAGGAGATTGTGGAGGAGTAGATTTGAGAAGGAATATCAGATTTGGATTTGTTAACTTTGAGATGCCTTTCTCTCTTTAAGGTAGAAATCTCAAGAAGGCAGCTGGACAAAGGAACCTGAAGGTCAGAAGAAGTCCAAGATGAAGATATACAATCAAAATGGTCACCAGCTTTTAGATGGCATTTAAAGTCTTGAAATTAAATGAGATCACCAATGGAATGACAGAGCCCAAGAGAACTCTAAAGTTAAAAGTGCAGGAATATAAAACAAAAAAAAGTCAGCAAGTGATACTGAAAAGGAGCATTGAAAAACAAGAGAGTGTAGCACCCTAGAAGCCAAGTGAAGAAAGCATATGAATGAAGAAAGAGTGAATGCCTTGAAACACTGCTGAGGAGTCGAGTAACATGAGAACTGACCACTGGATCTAGCAATGTGAAGGGCACTGGTAACCTTTCAGTTTCAGTAGGCATGGGTACAAAAGCCTGACTGAAGGGGGTTTAGAAAAGAATGAAAAGATGGGGCTGAAGCTGAAGGGAAAAATCAAGTCAAGAGAGGATTTTTAAAGATAGAAAAATGACAATATTACTGCCTGCCGCTGCTGAGAATAATCAAGAAGATAGGGTCAATAGGTCAATAAATGAGCTTGCAAAAGGTACAAAGTGAACTAGAGAGAAGGAAGGAAAAAATGAAAAGAGAAAAGGAAAAGGGAGGCAACAAAGTGAGAGCCATAGAGAATTAAACTTTTAAAGTTGCTTGTAGAAAAAGATAATCGTGTCCATCAGCCTCTTTATCTTGCTTGAGAGTGACTGTAGGGCACTTGAACTGGCTTAGGCAAAGGCGATTTAGAGAAATGCTACAAGGATTTATGTTATAATATCAAGAGCATGGAATCTGACTGTGAGGGTACAAGTCCTAACTTCATAACCTTGGGCAAGCTATTGAATCTCCTAAAAACAAATATCATATATTAATACATATATGTGAAATCTAGAAAAATGGTATAGATGATCTTATTTGCAGAGCAGAAATAGACGTAGAGAACAAACGTATGGACACCAAGGGAGGGAAGGGAGAATGGGATGAATTGGAAGACTGGGATGGACATATATACATTATTGATAACTATATATAAAACAGATAACTAATGAAAAACTACTATATAGCTCAGGGAACTCTACTTAATGCTCTGAGGTGACATGAATGGGAAGGAAATCTGAAAATGATATGCATAGTTATATGTATAGCTGATTCACTGCTGTACAGCAGAAACTAACACAACACTGCAAAGCAACTATACTCCAATACAAATTTTTAAAAAGCTATCCAATCTCCCCATGCCTTAATTTCTTCATCTGTAAAATGGGGATGGTAACATCATCTTCCTCATAGGGTTTTTATAAGGCTCAAACAAATTACTTCTAGTGCTTGGAGCATGATGTACATGTGAGGTATTATCATCACTCAGGGAATAAAGGCCGGCATCCCCCTGGGCCTTAGAAACAACTGAACTTGAGCCATAGGATTAGCTTTTCATCTGCATGTCCCCTATCTCTACTCCTATCTGCAGCATGACTTCATTCTTTCCTCTCACTACTATCACATTTTAACAAAGAGAGCTACCCAGAAGAGGGATAACTGAACTACTCTCTGATCTTAAATACAGAAACTCCGTAGAAAGGACTCAATGGCCAACTTGATTCAAGTGCCCAGACCAGGCAGCCATGGGACTAGTGTCATGTAATAAAACGGACACTCCTCAGGGAACCATGAAAATGAATTGGAATCTTGCTTGGTGCCAAAGAGAATTGAAGGTGGCTGGAGAGCTGGTGAAGGGAGAGAAACTAGAGAATATGGAAAAGTGCTAGTCAGAGCAGTAATTGCCATACCCTCCTCTCCCCATATTTCTCCTTAGTGCTACCATCAAAGAAAGGTGAGCGCAGGGAACATATGAGGATTCTCCATGGAGATTCTGCTAATAAGCAGAGGTTCTCTGATAAAAACTGCAACCTGGGTGTTAGGAGCAATGAATCTCCCATTATAGGGAGTCGCCAGGAGGCCTGCATGCTAGTCACATCCTTGATAAGTTGCAGCCTGGGTACTCTACCCTAAGCTACTACATTTTAGCCAGACAATCCACCTGAGGACTGATGGCTATTTCCACCCAACTGAAGCTGATGTGTGTTCTGCACTCCTTTCCTGACCTCCCTAACTTAGGCAGTCTATGTTACTTGCTTCAGCCCCCAAAATTCTAAAATCACAGTCTTGCCAAGATGCAAGATCATTAGAATGTCAATGCATCACAGAATCACAGAGAAAGACCAGCTGGAGCCATGGAGTCAAACAGAAGGCTTTTAAAGTTTGCCAGGCATAAGGAGATGAGGGNTCAGGTCAGCCCAGGTTGGTCAGGTCAGCCCAGGTTGGTCAGGTCAGGTTGCCATAATATTGATAAGATACCATAGACTGGGTGGCTTAACCAATAGAAATTTATTTCTCACAGTTCTGAAGGTTGGAAAGTGCAAAATTGAGGTGCTGATTGATTCATTTCCCCAGTGAGGAGTTTCTTCCTGGCTTGCAGATATCAACCATCTGACTGTGTCCCTACATGGGAGAACAGGAGATGAGGTGGGGAGAATCAGACTCTTTGGTGTCTATTCTTGTAAGGAGACTAATCCATCAAGAGGACCCCACCCTCATGACCTCAGCTAAACCTAATTACCTCCCAAAGTCCTCCTCGCCAAATACTATCACATAGGGGTTCAGGCTTCAGCATATAAATTTTCAGGGATACAGTTCAGCCCATAGCAGGAAGTAAGTAAATTATATAGTATACAAGAAGGTACTAAGTGCTAGGGGGAAAGATAAAGAAGGGAAAGAGAATAGGGAATACTGGTGGGGGTATTAAATTTTAAATAGAATGAACACTTGAGGAAACATTATTCAAGCAAAGACTTTTTAAAGATAAGGAAATGAGTTATGTGGATGACTACTACTAGCTTGATGATGGAAACCGTACAAATTAGAACTTGTGTTACTGTATAATCTGATAACTTTTTAATGCAAGTGCAAGGATCATGAGGCAAGAGGTTACCTGAAGTAGTCAAGGAGCAGCAAGGAACACACTATACCAGGAGTAAAGGTGAGAGGAAAGATGAGCTGAGAAAGATAACAGGGCCCAGATCCTGTAGGCCATTATAAGCTACTATAAGGACTTTGGAGTTCACTCTGAGTGACAAATGGAACCATCACAGGATTTTGAGCAGAGGAGAAACATAACTAATATTTTCAAAGGCTCACTCTGGATACTAAGTGGAGAATAGAGTGTAAGGGGTAAGGGAGGAAATAGGGAGGCCAGGTGGAGGCTATTGCAGTTATCCTGGTGAAAAACAAACAAAAATAGTTTTGAACCATGGTAGTAGAACTGGAAGTAATGTGAAATGGAAAGATTCCAGGCATATTTTGAAGATATAAAATAAATGAATATAAGACATAACGGAAAAAGAGGAATAAGGAATAAAGCTTCTTGGGGTAAGCAACTGGAATTTACTGCAACAGAGGAGATTGTGGAGGAGTAGATTTGAGAAGGAATATCAGATTTGGATTTGTTAACTTTGAGATGCCTTTCTCTCTTTAAGGTAGAAATCTCAAGAAGGCAGCTGGACAAAGGAACCTGAAGGTCAGAAGAAGTCCAAGATGAAGATATACAATCAAAATGGTCACCAGCTTTTAGATGGCATTTAAAGTCTTGAAATTAAATGAGATCACCAATGGAATGACAGAGCCCAAGAGAACTCTAAAGTTAAAAGTGCAGGAATATAAAACAAAAAAAAGTCAGCAAGTGATACTGAAAAGGAGCATTGAAAAACAAGAGAGTGTAGCACCCTAGAAGCCAAGTGAAGAAAGCATATGAATGAAGAAAGAGTGAATGCCTTGAAACACTGCTGAGGAGTCGAGTAACATGAGAACTGACCACTGGATCTAGCAATGTGAAGGGCACTGGTAACCTTTCAGTTTCAGTAGGCATGGGTACAAAAGCCTGACTGAAGGGGGTTTAGAAAAGAATGAAAAGATGGGGCTGAAGCTGAAGGGAAAAATCAAGTCAAGAGAGGATTTTTAAAGATAGAAAAATGACAATATTACTGCCTGCCGCTGCTGAGAATAATCAAGAAGATAGGGTCAATAGGTCAATAAATGAGCTTGCAAAAGGTACAAAGTGAACTAGAGAGAAGGAAGGAAAAAATGAAAAGAGAAAAGGAAAAGGGAGGCAACAAAGTGAGAGCCATAGAGAATTAAACTTTTAAAGTTGCTTGTAGAAAAAGATAATCGTGTCCATCAGCCTCTTTATCTTGCTTGAGAGTGACTGTAGGGCACTTGAACTGGCTTAGGCAAAGGCGATTTAGAGAAATGCTACAAGGATTTATGTTATAATATCAAGAGCATGGAATCTGACTGTGAGGGTACAAGTCCTAACTTCATAACCTTGGGCAAGCTATTGAATCTCCTAAAAACAAATATCATATATTAATACATATATGTGAAATCTAGAAAAATGGTATAGATGATCTTATTTGCAGAGCAGAAATAGACGTAGAGAACAAACGTATGGACACCAAGGGAGGGAAGGGAGAATGGGATGAATTGGAAGACTGGGATGGACATATATACATTATTGATAACTATATATAAAACAGATAACTAATGAAAAACTACTATATAGCTCAGGGAACTCTACTTAATGCTCTGAGGTGACATGAATGGGAAGGAAATCTGAAAATGATATGCATAGTTATATGTATAGCTGATTCACTGCTGTACAGCAGAAACTAACACAACACTGCAAAGCAACTATACTCCAATACAAATTTTTAAAAAGCTATCCAATCTCCCCATGCCTTAATTTCTTCATCTGTAAAATGGGGATGGTAACATCATCTTCCTCATAGGGTTTTTATAAGGCTCAAACAAATTACTTCTAGTGCTTGGAGCATGATGTACATGTGAGGTATTATCATCACTCAGGGAATAAAGGCCGGCATCCCCCTGGGCCTTAGAAACAACTGAACTTGAGCCATAGGATTAGCTTTTCATCTGCATGTCCCCTATCTCTACTCCTATCTGCAGCATGACTTCATTCTTTCCTCTCACTACTATCACATTTTAACAAAGAGAGCTACCCAGAAGAGGGATAACTGAACTACTCTCTGATCTTAAATACAGAAACTCCGTAGAAAGGACTCAATGGCCAACTTGATTCAAGTGCCCAGACCAGGCAGCCATGGGACTAGTGTCATGTAATAAAACGGACACTCCTCAGGGAACCATGAAAATGAATTGGAATCTTGCTTGGTGCCAAAGAGAATTGAAGGTGGCTGGAGAGCTGGTGAAGGGAGAGAAACTAGAGAATATGGAAAAGTGCTAGTCAGAGCAGTAATTGCCATACCCTCCTCTCCCCATATTTCTCCTTAGTGCTACCATCAAAGAAAGGTGATCGCAGGGAACATATGAGGATTCTCCATGGAGATTCTGCTAATAAGCAGAGGTTCTCTGATAAAAACTGCAACCTGGGTGTTAGGAGCAATGAATCTCCCATTATAGGGAGTCGCCAGGAGGCCTGCATGCTAGTCACATCCTTGATAAGTTGCAGCCTGGGTACTCTACCCTAAGCTACTACATTTTAGCCAGACAATCCACCTGAGGACTGATGGCTATTTCCACCCAACTGAAGCTGATGTGTGTTCTGCACTCCTTTCCTGACCTCCCTAACTTAGGCAGTCTATGTTACTTGCTTCAGCCCCCAAAATTCTAAAATCACAGTCTTGCCAAGATGCAAGATCATTAGAATGTCAATGCATCACAGAATCACAGAGAAAGACCAGCTGGAGCCATGGAGTCAAACAGAAGGCTTTTAAAGTTTGCCAGGCATAAGGAGATGAGGGCTTGGAATAGAGTTATAGAAATAGGACTGAGAAAAAGAGAAATATTTGAGAGATATTACACAAAAAAGTAAATGAAAAAGTGGTCTCAGAAATATAACTTAGTTATGCTTTCCAGTATAACCTAGTGTACTAAAAGAAAAGTACAAGAGAATGTTTCAAAAATGAGAAGGTGATTACTAATTAAAGTTCATCAGAGCTGAAAGAAAGGAGAAATACTAGATAATATAGATTTAAACAAAGTTTAACATTGGTTGTTTTGTTATTGGTCTCAAGTAAACAAGAATGAAAATATATACTTTGAAAATTACCAAGAATTACATACCTAGCCTCTCACACTTGATAATTTCCTCCATATCTTGTTCCATTGGTTATGAAAGAATGTTGAGAAAGGTAGGGAGAATCAGGGATTTCATAAGAATACATAAAAAATACTATTCAGGGGTCTCCAGAGAAGGAGAACCAAGATATATATACATATATATAGAGAGAGATTTATTATAAGGAATTAGTTCATGTAACCATGGAGTCAGAGAAGTCCCACAATCTGTGCTCAGCAAGCTGGCGAGCCAACGAGCCAGTAGTGTAGTTCCAGTCTGAAAACTAACAGACTTGAGACCCAGAAAGACCTAATGTTTCCATTTGAGTCCAAAGACAGGAGGAAAAATCCAATGTCCCAGTTCAAAGGCAGTCAGGCAGGATGAATTGTCTCTTACTTGCAGGAGAGTCAGCCTTTTTTTTCTATTCAAACCTTTAACTGATTAGATGGGCCCCACTCATGTTAGGGAGGGTAATCTGCTTTACTCAGTCTGCTAATTCAAATGTTAATCTCATTCAGAAACACTCTCACAGACACACCCAGAATTAATGTTTAACCAAATATCTGGGCACTCTGTGGCCCAATAAAATGGACGCATAAATAACCCCCAAGATAAATAATTTAAAAACAAACAAACAAACAAAAAAGACAGAGACAAGGATTCAAGTCCTGCAAGCCACAAGCCAAGGATACCATGCAGCAGCCACAGTCACTGGAAGCAAGGGAGGGATTCTTCCTTGGAGCCTCCAAAAGGGATCACCCCTGTTGATACCTCCATTTCAGCCTTCTGGCTTACAGCCCCATGACCATAAGTTTATGCTGCTGTAAGCCACTGTTTGTAGTGATTCATGACAGGGCTCCTAGGACACAAATGCACCAAGTGATAGAGCTGCATCAGGAAAGAGCTGTAAGTCAGCATTCTTCCAGCCTCAGAAGACTTGTGAGGTGCATGATTGTGTGGTTTTCTCTTTTGCTTTTAGTGCTCAACATGATTCTTGCCCTATTTGAAGGCCTCTTCTATATTGCAGGAACTGAAAGCTTGGGAACAGCTTTGTCCACCTGCCTAATATTTTGCAATAAGAAGCATTCACAAGAAATGGACAAGATGGAAAGTAAGTGTTATTCCTTCTTGGTCAGTTTAGTTCAGTTGCTCATCGACTCTTTGTGACCCCATGAATCGCAGCACACCAGGCCTCCCTGTCCATCACCAACTCCCAGAGTTCACTCAGACTGATGTCCATCAAGTCGGTGATGCCATCTAGCCATCTCATCCTCTGTCATCCCCTTCTCCTCCTGCCCCCAGTCCCTCCCAGCATCAGAGTCTTTTCCAATGAGTCAACTCTTCACATGAGGTGGCCGAAGTATTGGAGTTTCAGCTTCAGCATCAGTCCTTCCAAAGAAATCCCAGGGCTGATCTCCTTTAGAATGGACTGGTTGGATCTCCTTGCAGTCCAAGGGACTCTCAAGAGTCTTCTCCAACACCACGGTTCAAAAACATCAATTCTTCAGTGCTCAGCCTTCTTCATAGTCCAACTCTCACATCCATACATAACCAGAGGAAAAACCATAGCCTTGACTAGACGGACCTTAGTTGGCAAAGTAATGTCTCTGCTTTTCAATATGCTGTCTAGCTTGGTCATAACTTCCCTTCCAAGGAGTAAGTCTCTTCTAATTTCATGGCTGCAATCACCATCTGCAGTGATTTTCGAGCCCCCCAAATTAAAGTTTTTTTCCACTGTTTCCACATCTATTTGCCATGAAGTGATGGGACCAGATGCCATGATCTTCGTTTTCTGAATGTTGAGCTTTAAAGCCAGCTTTTTCACTCTCTTTCACTTTCATCAAGAGACCTTTTAGTTCCTCTTCACTTTCTGCTATAAAGGTGGTGTCATCTGCATATCTGAAGTTATTGATATTTTTCCCAGCAATCTTGATTCCAGCTTGTGCTTCTTCCAGCCTAGCGTTTCTCATGATGTACTCTGCATATAAGTTCAATAAGCAGGGCGACAATATACAGCCTTGATATACTCCTTTTCCTATTTGGAACCAGTAGTGGTTATAATATTTTGGCCTTTGGGAGAAGTATGGTTTAAATTCTCACCCAAACTATACACCTTGATGATTGAGCCAACTGGTACTAGTGGTAATGTTTTCTACAGTTTCTCACGTGAATTATATCAGCAACTTCTGATTTCCTGAAAAATAGTGGTAAACTGGGAGCTAGGGCTGCCTTTCTTGATCTTTGCTCCTCTGGTTCTCGCCTATAGTTTTAATCCCCTAACTATAAGTGTGGTTTCTCCTTTCTTAATCAAACTATTTGCATATTGTGATCCAATCGAAGCTTTGTTTACCTTTATCACTGAGATCAGCATTTTAAATGCTATTTCTTATCACTAGCAGAATTTACTTCACCCTGCATTACAATTGTAAATGTCATGTGTTTTCATGTTTTCTTATTTAGTCTTATCTTTTTTGCTACTGTCTAGTGTTTGTATAATTTAAGGAAGGCTCCACTTACTGCACAGCCTACATACTCCAGTCTGATTATAAGCAAGGTGTACCTGTTTTTTTCTTTCACCGTATGCCACTGACTTTGGAGACCTACTTATTCTATTGTCTCTGCATGTGATCTGTAGCACAAATATGCTCTGACCATTTTTTTCATCACCATGGTCAAATGCTCAGTGCTCAGGGAAACATTTCCTTAGATTAATTGTGTGTATATAATGTGTCCTACAACTTTACTCAGATCTTTACTTTTCAAAAAGTTTTATGATTTTCCTTATTTGCTGGCTGGTTATTCATATGTTTAAGAAGTTTTTTAGACTGCAAGGAGATCAAACCAGTCATTCTTCAAGGAAATCAGTCCTGAATATTCATTGGAAGGACTGATGTTGAAGCTGAAACTCCAATATTTTGGTCACTTGATACAAAGAACTGATTCCTTAGAAACGACACAAATGCTGGGAAAGATTGAAGGCAGGAGAAGGGGGACCACAGAGGATGAAATGGTTGGATCACCGACTTGATGGAAATGAGTTTGAGCAAGCTCCGGGAGTTGGTGATGGACAGGAAAATTAGTGTGCTGCAGTCCATGACATTGCAAACACTCAGACATTATTGAGTGACTGAACTTATCTGAACCGAAGAGTTGTTTTGATTTATTAAAATATTTTAAACAATCTTATTTTATTTTGTATCTTATACTTCCAATGTATGATGTTCTACTATTTCTGACTATTGTTTTTGCTACCTATTGATCATGGTGCTTTATTGCCAAAATTATTTAATATTCTTTTTCATGCATGATCAGCTTGTTTTCCTCAGAAATTTTTTCTGTGGAAAATTATTGAGACCTAGGATGAAGGGGATTTCTCAAAAAAAATGTTTTTTTTCTTTTGTCAGGCTGAAACCACTATAAACTAAATTCTTTGTTTGGAGTTTTGAGAGACAAATCAGTTAATGTGAACTGAAGTTATTGGCCCATATGAGGCCTGGCCATGGTTATGAATTTTTAGGGAGTTTAAGGCTTCCCTGGTGGCTCAGAGGTTAAAGCATCTGCCTGGAATGCAGGAGATACAGGTTCGATCCCTGGGTTGGGAAGATCCCCTGGAGAAGGAAATGGCAACCCACTCCAGTACTCTTGCCTGGAGAATCCCATGGAGTGAGTAGCCTGATAGACTACAGTCCATGTGGTTGCAAAGAGTCGGACATGACTGAGCGACTTCACTTTCTAACTCACTTTCTAACACTTTCTCCTTATACTCATTGTCAAAATTCAAGATAGGTAATCTAATTTGTTGTCCTCCTTCTCATCTTTCTGGGTATTGAGAGGTTGTTCAGTTCAGTTCAGTTCAGTCGCTCAGTCATTTCCGACTCTTAGCGACCCCGTGGACTACAGCCCACCAGGCTCCTCCGTCCATGGGATTTTCCAGGCGAGAGTACTCGAGTAACGCAATAGTTTGCAGCATATTGATGAATATTGACTTATCTGATGAACAACCTAGTATCAGATACTAGCACATGGCAGAGAAAAGGGTCATACTGGAATAAAACAAAGCAAACTTCTAGTATCATCGAGTGAGTGAGTGAAAGTCACTCACTCTAGCCTGTCAGGCTCCTCTGTCCATGGGATTCTCCAGGCAAGAATATTGGAGTGGGTTGCCATTTCCTTCTCCAGGAGATCTTCCTAACCCAGGGATTGAACCCAAGTCTTCTGCATTGCAGGCAGACTCTTTACCAAGTAAGCTATATACACGTGCACAAATATTAGATTTAAAAGTCTTTTTAGTGATTCAATTCCAATCTTATTCTTGTATATTACAGATGGGAAAACTGAGCCTCTAATATTGAAATCAGTCAAAGTTTACCTGGTCAGTGAAAATATTGGGACTAAACTCAGATTTCTGGGATCCTACTCCATTATTCTTTAAACTACTTCAAACTATTTTTTATCTCAGAAGGATAGAGAAAGTTTGACACATCATTGGACACAATTTGGGATCATAGGCAGCCAGAAAGCAGCATCAGGAAACAGTTTCTGAGAGTTATAGGTGGAGGTGGGGGGACATAACAATAAGAAATTGAAAATCATGTAAATTGTAAATCAAGTCTCAATCCTTGGGATAACAATATCATAGGCTTGCTATAAGAACATGCTTGGCTGTCTCTTTGAAAGCCTATTAAAAACTAAATGTTATTTTTTTCTGGGCTGTGTCCTTGAAACAATGTGGCTTCTCTCCATGATTTAGTGTTCAATTATAAAATTTGCTTCAAATAATAAAGACTCCAGGTCTGTTTGTTCACTAAATAGTTGTTCCCTGCATACCAGGGATCCTTGTAATATGTAATGGCTGATTGGCATTTGTGTATATTTGGCATAAAGTTTTAGAGCTCCCATAAAGTTGAATATGTCAGACTGCTGTGTGTATTGTCCCCTCCCTGCCAAAAAGCTCCAAAACCCTGTAATAGCAATGATGGTGGTGCTGCTGGGCACTGTTGTGGTTTTTTATGCATTTCACAGTATGTTCATAAACATGCCTCTAATTGTTTCTTACAACAAACCTATAAGGTATGTGTAGTGTGTTTAGTCATGTCTGACTCTTTGCAACCCCATGGACTATAGCCTGCCAGGCTCCTCCATCCATAGAACTCTCCAGGCAAGAATACTGGAGAA
The DNA here is from genome assembly GCA_006410735.1 of Raphicerus campestris. Classification (NCBI taxonomy): domain Eukaryota; kingdom Metazoa; phylum Chordata; class Mammalia; order Artiodactyla; family Bovidae; genus Raphicerus; species Raphicerus campestris. The sequence goes on from SJYW01039066.1 coordinate 14,090, forward strand.
TTTCCTCCTCCAGGGGATCTTTCCCACTTCAGGATCAAACCCACATCTCCTGCATTGGTAGGTGGATTCTTTACCATAGGGCCACCTGGGAAGCCCCATAAGATATGTTAGGATTAATCATAATAAGATTAAAAGACATAAAAAATTAAAACTTGGTTGGGATTTTGTATCCCCAAATATGGTAGGCTCTTGAGAGCACAAAGAAGACACTCTGTAAAGGAGAACAGTATATTTGTAAATTAGGCTTTGTGCATTCCTAGCACCAAGCTAAACTGGTGAAATTTGTTCATTCACTTTTTCAACGACATTTAATGAGTGCCTTCAATGTGTTAATTTCTGGGGATACAAAGTGACTAAAGATAAACAGGACCTTACTCCATGGAACTTGAAGTCTAGCGAGACAGAGAAGCATAAATAATTGAACAAACAATATATAAAATGTGAGGAGTATTTTGAAGGAAAGAGTATGCTATGAAATTGTATACATGGTTGTGTTTAGTAGTATTTTGAATAAAGTGCTCAAGAAAGCTCTCCCTGATGAAATCTGAAAAATGAAAAGGAGTAAGTCCCAAAGGAATGATGGAAAAAATGTACAGTCCACAATTGAATGACTGAATTATCTGCACTTTGTTTACTGCTCAGGAAGCTATGACAAGACCAAGTCTCTACCTTCATTTGGCACTCCAGAACTAGCCTCACTTTTTGTCCTCTGTTGTGCCAGAATCATTTGAGCAGTGCACCCTCTTCAGAGTTCTGAGACCTGACCTGGGCCTCTTTGTTGCCTCAGTGTTCCCTTTTTGCTTTTACTGCTTATTTAACTAATTTCTTGTATTAGACTCTGTTGAAATACCAAATACAGTTTCTATTTTTCTATGGAAGTATTTTTTATTCAGTGTCTTCATTGACTCAGTCAGCAGGATTTTTGCATTTCCAGTAATTTTCAAGATTTTTGACACTGACCCAAATGCTATGCAACAAAAGAGGCCAAAAGAAGACTAAAAGGACAAAAAAAATTTTAAGTCCTTCAAGTCTTCATTTAATTTAATGTCCTGCAATTGGTCTTTTAAAAAGAAAATTAATTTATTTAATTGGAGGCTAATTACTTTACAATATTGTAGTGGTTTTTGTGGAGAAGGCAATGGCACCCTACTCCAGTATTCTTGCCTGGAAAATCCTATGGACGGAGGAGCCTGGTGGGCTGCAGTCCATGGGATCGCTAAGAGTCAGACACGACTGAGCAACTTCCCTTTTACTTTTCACTTTCATGCATTGGAGAAGAAAATGGCAACCCACTCCAGTGTTCTTGCCTGGAGAATCCCAGGTACAGGGGAGCCTGGTGGGCTGCCGTCTATGGGGTCACACACAGTCGGACATGACTGAAGTGACTTAGCAGCAGCAGCAGCCGTGGTTTTTGCCATACATTGACATGAATCAGCCATGGGTGTACATGTGTTCAAGAAGGAGGAATATACAAAGGTCACTTATGGGTGTGCTTTGGTCTATTCACAGCTTCCGTGAACTGTAGGTATCAGAGGATACATATCAGAGGATTACAGAAGTGTTGAAATAGTAATCTTCTGAAATGCCTGACTCCCTGGGCAGTTCTTTCTGGCTACAAGGAACCTCAGCTGCTTACTTTTTGTGTCACAAAAATATTAGCAATTTCTTCCTAGGTGTGCATTTACAGGAAGTGATTGGGAAGTATTGATCTATTGCATTTCACGCAAATCCTCCTAAAACCTTTACATTTGGTGTTCCCTGAAATATATTCTGTGGAATAATGGTCTCTCATGAGGTTAGCAGGTGTTACAAGGAGGAAAAAAAAATATTCTTTGGATAAATAAATTTGAAAAGTTCTAGGTTAAATAGCAAACTAACCATAGATACTGATTTGCCCAGGACATTTCCAGTGTGTGCTTTTGACTCTCTGTAATTATTAGCAAATCCCCTTTGGCTCTCAGAGGTGACCTAGTTTGTATGATTAATTACAGGTCATCCTATTTTGAGGTCACAGAACTTATGTAGCATTTCCAACACTTATTTGACTCTGGACCTTTTTTTCAATAAGTATTTTACGGACTCCATGGAGAATAATTAGGAAAGAAGCATTGTATTTGGATCTATTCAATCTCTATCACTGTAATTATCTTTTGGCAAAGTAAAGTGAAAGTGAAAGTGAAGTTGCTCAGTCCCGTCCGACTCTTTGCGACCCCATGGACTGTAGCCTCCATCCGTGGGATTCTCCAGGCAAGAGTACTGAAGTGGGTTGCCATTTCCTTCTCCAGGAGATCTTCCAAACAGGTCTCCCGCATTACAGGCAGACGCTTTACCATCTGAGCCACCAGGGAAGCTCATGAGGCCCATCCCCTTGCTTCTGGGCAGAACAGAGGAAATGTGACCTTATAATCCATAAGACTGGTCCAGGACAGGTTTTCATAGCTTGGAGTCTGAAGCTGACTGATATGGGAGAACTCAAAGATGCTACTGTTAGTTTTAGAATAACATCCCTTCTTTCTGTATTCTTGGAATCAGACACTGGAACCATCAAAGGAGGAGAAAGAGAAGAAAAAGATGCTTCACATACAATCCCCATTCCCAGGATTTTCCTCCTGGATTCTGTGTGTGTGTGTATGTGTGCGCACGCGTGTGCCCTTACTTGTGTCCAACTCTTTGCCACCGCCCACCAGTCTCTTCTGTCTATGGAATTCCCCAGGCAAGAATACTGGCATGGGTTGCCATTTCCTACTTAGGGGACCTTTCCGATCCAGGGATCAAACCCATGTCTCTTGCACCACCTGTGGATTCTTTACCACTGTGCCACCTGGGAAACCCTGGATTCTATACTGAGTCTTTAATTTAAGTATAGTTGATATACAATATTGTGTATTATAAGTGTTCAGTTCAGTTCAGTTGCTCAGTTGTGTCCGACTCTGTGACCCCATGAATCGCAGCACGCCAGGCCTCCCTGTCCATTACCAACTCCCGGAGTTGACTCAAACTCATGTCCATCGAATCGGTGATGCCATCCAGCCATCTCATCCCCTGTCGTCCCTTTTTCCTCCTGCCCCCAATCCCTCCCAGCATCAGAGTCTTTTCCAGAGTCAACTCTTCGCATGGGATGGCCAAAGTACTGGAGTTTCAGCTTTAACATCATTCCTTCCAAAGAACACCCAGGGCTGATCTCCTTCAGAATGGATTGGTTGGATCTCCTTGCAGTCCAAGGGACTCTCAAGAGTTTTCTCCAACACCACAATTCAAAAGCATCAGTTCTTCGGCACTCAGTTTTTTTCACAGTCCAACTCTCACATCCATACATGACCACTGGAAAAACCATAGCCTTGACTAGACGGACCTTAGTCGGCGAAGTAATGTCTCTGCTTTTCAATATGCTGTCTAGCTTGGTCATAACTTTCCTTCCCAGGAGTAAGCGTCTTTTAATTTCATGGCTGCAATCACCATCTGCAGTGATTTTCGAGCCCCCCCAAAATAAAGTCTGATCCTGTTTCCACTGTTTCCCCATCTATTTCCCATGAAGTGATGGGACCAGATGCCATGATCTTCATTTTCTGAATGTTGTACAATATAGTAATTCACAAATTTAATGGTTATGCTCCATTTATAGTTATTATAAAATATTAGCTATATTCCTTGTGTTATACAATAAATCTTTGTAACTTATCTTATACATAGTAATTTGTACCTTTTAATTCCTTACCTTATCTTGCCTCTCCTCTCTTACCTCACCCCACTGGTAATCATTAGTTTNCTGTTTGTTCACTAAATAGTTGTTCCCTGCATACCAGGGATCCTTGTAATATGTAATGGCTGATTGGCATTTGTGTATATTTGGCATAAAGTTTTAGAGCTCCCATAAAGTTGAATATGTCAGACTGCTGTGTGTATTGTCCCCTCCCTGCCAAAAAGCTCCAAAACCCTGTAATAGCAATGATGGTGGTGCTGCTGGGCACTGTTGTGGTTTTTTATGCATTTCACAGTATGTTCATAAACATGCCTCTAATTGTTTCTTACAACAAACCTATAAGGTATGTGTAGTGTGTTTAGTCATGTCTGACTCTTTGCAACCCCATGGACTATAGCCTGCCAGGCTCCTCCATCCATAGAACTCTCCAGGCAAGAATACTGGAGAATTTCCTCCTCCAGGGGATCTTTCCCACTTCAGGATCAAACCCACATCTCCTGCATTGGTAGGTGGATTCTTTACCATAGGGCCACCTGGGAAGCCCCATAAGATATGTTAGGATTAATCATAATAAGATTAAAAGACATAAAAAATTAAAACTTGGTTGGGATTTTGTATCCCCAAATATGGTAGGCTCTTGAGAGCACAAAGAAGACACTCTGTAAAGGAGAACAGTATATTTGTAAATTAGGCTTTGTGCATTCCTAGCACCAAGCTAAACTGGTGAAATTTGTTCATTCACTTTTTCAACGACATTTAATGAGTGCCTTCAATGTGTTAATTTCTGGGGATACAAAGTGACTAAAGATAAACAGGACCTTACTCCATGGAACTTGAAGTCTAGCGAGACAGAGAAGCATAAATAATTGAACAAACAATATATAAAATGTGAGGAGTATTTTGAAGGAAAGAGTATGCTATGAAATTGTATACATGGTTGTGTTTAGTAGTATTTTGAATAAAGTGCTCAAGAAAGCTCTCCCTGATGAAATCTGAAAAATGAAAAGGAGTAAGTCCCAAAGGAATGATGGAAAAAATGTACAGTCCACAATTGAATGACTGAATTATCTGCACTTTGTTTACTGCTCAGGAAGCTATGACAAGACCAAGTCTCTACCTTCATTTGGCACTCCAGAACTAGCCTCACTTTTTGTCCTCTGTTGTGCCAGAATCATTTGAGCAGTGCACCCTCTTCAGAGTTCTGAGACCTGACCTGGGCCTCTTTGTTGCCTCAGTGTTCCCTTTTTGCTTTTACTGCTTATTTAACTAATTTCTTGTATTAGACTCTGTTGAAATACCAAATACAGTTTCTATTTTTCTATGGAAGTATTTTTTATTCAGTGTCTTCATTGACTCAGTCAGCAGGATTTTTGCATTTCCAGTAATTTTCAAGATTTTTGACACTGACCCAAATGCTATGCAACAAAAGAGGCCAAAAGAAGACTAAAAGGACAAAAAAAATTTTAAGTCCTTCAAGTCTTCATTTAATTTAATGTCCTGCAATTGGTCTTTTAAAAAGAAAATTAATTTATTTAATTGGAGGCTAATTACTTTACAATATTGTAGTGGTTTTTGTGGAGAAGGCAATGGCACCCTACTCCAGTATTCTTGCCTGGAAAATCCTATGGACGGAGGAGCCTGGTGGGCTGCAGTCCATGGGATCGCTAAGAGTCAGACACGACTGAGCAACTTCCCTTTTACTTTTCACTTTCATGCATTGGAGAAGAAAATGGCAACCCACTCCAGTGTTCTTGCCTGGAGAATCCCAGGTACAGGGGAGCCTGGTGGGCTGCCGTCTATGGGGTCACACACAGTCGGACATGACTGAAGTGACTTAGCAGCAGCAGCAGCCGTGGTTTTTGCCATACATTGACATGAATCAGCCATGGGTGTACATGTGTTCAAGAAGGAGGAATATACAAAGGTCACTTATGGGTGTGCTTTGGTCTATTCACAGCTTCCGTGAACTGTAGGTATCAGAGGATACATATCAGAGGATTACAGAAGTGTTGAAATAGTAATCTTCTGAAATGCCTGACTCCCTGGGCAGTTCTTTCTGGCTACAAGGAACCTCAGCTGCTTACTTTTTGTGTCACAAAAATATTAGCAATTTCTTCCTAGGTGTGCATTTACAGGAAGTGATTGGGAAGTATTGATCTATTGCATTTCACGCAAATCCTCCTAAAACCTTTACATTTGGTGTTCCCTGAAATATATTCTGTGGAATAATGGTCTCTCATGAGGTTAGCAGGTGTTACAAGGAGGAAAAAAAAATATTCTTTGGATAAATAAATTTGAAAAGTTCTAGGTTAAATAGCAAACTAACCATAGATACTGATTTGCCCAGGACATTTCCAGTGTGTGCTTTTGACTCTCTGTAATTATTAGCAAATCCCCTTTGGCTCTCAGAGGTGACCTAGTTTGTATGATTAATTACAGGTCATCCTATTTTGAGGTCACAGAACTTATGTAGCATTTCCAACACTTATTTGACTCTGGACCTTTTTTTCAATAAGTATTTTACGGACTCCATGGAGAATAATTAGGAAAGAAGCATTGTATTTGGATCTATTCAATCTCTATCACTGTAATTATCTTTTGGCAAAGTAAAGTGAAAGTGAAAGTGAAGTTGCTCAGTCCCGTCCGACTCTTTGCGACCCCATGGACTGTAGCCTCCATCCGTGGGATTCTCCAGGCAAGAGTACTGAAGTGGGTTGCCATTTCCTTCTCCAGGAGATCTTCCAAACAGGTCTCCCGCATTACAGGCAGACGCTTTACCATCTGAGCCACCAGGGAAGCTCATGAGGCCCATCCCCTTGCTTCTGGGCAGAACAGAGGAAATGTGACCTTATAATCCATAAGACTGGTCCAGGACAGGTTTTCATAGCTTGGAGTCTGAAGCTGACTGATATGGGAGAACTCAAAGATGCTACTGTTAGTTTTAGAATAACATCCCTTCTTTCTGTATTCTTGGAATCAGACACTGGAACCATCAAAGGAGGAGAAAGAGAAGAAAAAGATGCTTCACATACAATCCCCATTCCCAGGATTTTCCTCCTGGATTCTGTGTGTGTGTGTGTGTATGTGTGCGCACGCGTGTGCCCTTACTTGTGTCCAACTCTTTGCCACCGCCCACCAGTCTCTTCTGTCTATGGAATTCCCCAGGCAAGAATACTGGCATGGGTTGCCATTTCCTACTTAGGGGACCTTTCCGATCCAGGGATCAAACCCATGTCTCTTGCACCACCTGTGGATTCTTTACCACTGTGCCACCTGGGAAACCCTGGATTCTATACTGAGTCTTTAATTTAAGTATAGTTGATATACAATATTGTGTATTATAAGTGTTCAGTTCAGTTCAGTTGCTCAGTTGTGTCCGACTCTGTGACCCCATGAATCGCAGCACGCCAGGCCTCCCTGTCCATTACCAACTCCCGGAGTTGACTCAAACTCATGTCCATCGAATCGGTGATGCCATCCAGCCATCTCATCCCCTGTCGTCCCTTTTTCCTCCTGCCCCCAATCCCTCCCAGCATCAGAGTCTTTTCCAGAGTCAACTCTTCGCATGGGATGGCCAAAGTACTGGAGTTTCAGCTTTAACATCATTCCTTCCAAAGAACACCCAGGGCTGATCTCCTTCAGAATGGATTGGTTGGATCTCCTTGCAGTCCAAGGGACTCTCAAGAGTTTTCTCCAACACCACAATTCAAAAGCATCAGTTCTTCGGCACTCAGTTTTTTTCACAGTCCAACTCTCACATCCATACATGACCACTGGAAAAACCATAGCCTTGACTAGACGGACCTTAGTCGGCGAAGTAATGTCTCTGCTTTTCAATATGCTGTCTAGCTTGGTCATAACTTTCCTTCCCAGGAGTAAGCGTCTTTTAATTTCATGGCTGCAATCACCATCTGCAGTGATTTTCGAGCCCCCCCAAAATAAAGTCTGATCCTGTTTCCACTGTTTCCCCATCTATTTCCCATGAAGTGATGGGACCAGATGCCATGATCTTCATTTTCTGAATGTTGTACAATATAGTAATTCACAAATTTAATGGTTATGCTCCATTTATAGTTATTATAAAATATTAGCTATATTCCTTGTGTTATACAATAAATCTTTGTAACTTATCTTATACATAGTAATTTGTACCTTTTAATTCCTTACCTTATCTTGCCTCTCCTCTCTTACCTCACCCCACTGGTAATCATTAGTTTGATCTTTTATCTGTTTCTTTTTAATTATACAACTAGTTTGTTGCATTCTTTAGATTCCACATATAAGTGATATCATATAATATTTGTCCTTCTCTGTCTGATTAATTTCACTTAGCATACCACCTTCGAAGTACAGATGTGTATAAGAGACAGGTCCCGTCNACCCCACTGGTAATCATTAGTTTGATCTTTTATCTGTTTCTTTTTAATTATACAACTAGTTTGTTGCATTCTTTAGATTCCACATATAAGTGATATCATATAATATTTGTCCTTCTCTGTCTGATTAATTTCACTTAGCATACCACCTTCGAAGTACACCCATATTGTTGCAAATGGCAAAATTTTATTCTTTTATGACTGAATAATATTCTCTTGTATATGTATATGCCACATCTTCTTTATCCATTCATCTATTTACCCGGACACGACTGAGCTACTGAACTGACTGAACTGAATCATGGCAGGATCTCTCTTGCCTCTAGTCCTTAAAATTTACTATCCTCTCTGCCTGCCACACCCTTCAACTACTCTTGGTTTGGATAGACTAGCTGATTTCTATTTGTTCTTTATGAGACTAAATGTCATTTCCTACAAAAAACATTATATAAGGAAAGAAAATATCCTTTTTTTCCCCAAATAAAAAATACTTTAACATTTAATATGCTTTTAGAAATGCTTCTCTTGCCCTACAGATTCTGTTAACACTTCTTCCCGGTTTCTCTTCACCCATCTGGTTGCAAATCACTGGTATAGGTAATACAATTTTCCTAAAAGAAGAAATGAAGAAGAGGGCCAAGAAACCAATTTGTGGTTAAATGTCATCCTTCCCTAGGGATTTAGAGAGAATAAAGGCGGAAGAGAAGAATGCTCCACACTTACAAGCTGCCACGATGCCTTAGTTGCATTTCTGGCTCTGCAAATAAGTAGTTTTGTTGATTTAGGCATTTCAGAAACTCTTCTGGGTCTTCCTTCCCTCATTTTTAAAATGAGAAGATTCAACTAGGTTAGCATTTCCTGGTGTGCATTGCAGTAATATTTTGCTAGTTGTTACAAAAAAAGGTTGGTTGCAGCTAGACATATTTGGGATAATCTAAGCAAAGTTAAATAGGTCTCTATGGATTATCAAATCCTGTAACATGCTAATGTCCTTTAGGGTTCTCTGGAGAAGACTTTAGTATGAACTGTTTTGTTTTATATATATTATGCAAGAAATCCATTTGATCTAAAATCTGTTGTAGAACTCATATTTCTGTATAATACAGCTGGACTGAATGATCCCTCAGAGGCCTTTTTTATTCTTATATATTTTGATTCTTTGAATGAAATTCACCCTTGCCTTGTGTGTCTTATTTATACTCTTTTCCAAAGCAGCCTTAAGCATTCATCTCTGATTCATTGATAATCTGACTATTGACACACCCTATGGAGCTGGTGGTGTATGATTGTGATTCAATTTCTTATGCCTTTTCAAATGACTCTATATTCCTGGAATGTACAATTTAGAGGATGGTGACTAGCTTCAACTAGTTGCTTTCCTACGTAAAAGAGGCTTTGGGGCATTCTGTGTTTGCCATTAGTTATGCAATCTAGGGGGTCATGTTGAAAAACTTTCTGGAGAAAATATCTTGGGAAAACACCTACAGAAATATGGAAATTTTTACAATGCTCCTATTACCTCAGGGCTGTGTGTTCCTTTTACTGGATTTAGAATGATTAGTTAAGACAAAATAAAATAGGAAAGACTTTCCTCTTAAACAGTGGACTTCTTGTCACCATCAGTGCTCTGTTTGAAGGATTACAGCTGAGCTAGCTCTTGAAATGTCAAGAATGTGAAAGTAGACATTCTCATGTTTGAAGGGGAATTAGACCTTGGGAAGGCCTCTTACAGATCTAAGATGGATCTGCAGTGATGTAGTCTGCTCATACTGAATTTTAATTGCACGTTTAGAATCTCTTTTCTGGAGATTAACTTCCAGAGATCCAATTTAAAACTGGCAAGGGAAGCCCTGAACAAATAATACTTGGGTTTTCCCCCACCCCCTTTAGTCATTAATAGACCTTTATTCTTCACTTTTCTGTGCCCTTCAAAAGCCAATAAATTGAGTCCATGAAGAAATAAGATATTGGACTGAAATTTTACAAATAAGGTAGATGACTGAGAGTAGGTAATAAAAAACATGGCTTGGATGTGGATGGTAATATACATGTATGACTCTTCATATACCTAACAAAGAGAGAAAAACTTGAGTTGCTAGGGAGGGAAAAGCCCTGAAATACCAAATTAAGGAAAAAGTAAAAGCTATCCCTTTCCCCTGAAACTCTCTCTTCTCTTCTATCATAGAGATACAACTAACACCTACCAGGGTTGAGGGGAAAGATAAAATTAATAGAATACAGTCCCTATCTTTAAGTAGTTGTTAGTTTAGTGGAGTAGACAATTAAGTAAGTAATTACAATCCCCTGTAAAATTATATGNTTCCCTCATTTTTAAAATGAGAAGATTCAACTAGGTTAGCATTTCCTGGTGTGCATTGCAGTAATATTTTGCTAGTTGTTACAAAAAAAGGTTGGTTGCAGCTAGACATATTTGGGATAATCTAAGCAAAGTTAAATAGGTCTCTATGGATTATCAAATCCTGTAACATGCTAATGTCCTTTAGGGTTCTCTGGAGAAGACTTTAGTATGAACTGTTTTGTTTTATATATATTATGCAAGAAATCCATTTGATCTAAAATCTGTTGTAGAACTCATATTTCTGTATAATACAGCTGGACTGAATGATCCCTCAGAGGCCTTTTTTATTCTTATATATTTTGATTCTTTGAATGAAATTCACCCTTGCCTTGTGTGTCTTATTTATACTCTTTTCCAAAGCAGCCTTAAGCATTCATCTCTGATTCATTGATAATCTGACTATTGACACACCCTATGGAGCTGGTGGTGTATGATTGTGATTCAATTTCTTATGCCTTTTCAAATGACTCTATATTCCTGGAATGTACAATTTAGAGGATGGTGACTAGCTTCAACTAGTTGCTTTCCTACGTAAAAGAGGCTTTGGGGCATTCTGTGTTTGCCATTAGTTATGCAATCTAGGGGGTCATGTTGAAAAACTTTCTGGAGAAAATATCTTGGGAAAACACCTACAGAAATATGGAAATTTTTACAATGCTCCTATTACCTCAGGGCTGTGTGTTCCTTTTACTGGATTTAGAATGATTAGTTAAGACAAAATAAAATAGGAAAGACTTTCCTCTTAAACAGTGGACTTCTTGTCACCATCAGTGCTCTGTTTGAAGGATTACAGCTGAGCTAGCTCTTGAAATGTCAAGAATGTGAAAGTAGACATTCTCATGTTTGAAGGGGAATTAGACCTTGGGAAGGCCTCTTACAGATCTAAGATGGATCTGCAGTGATGTAGTCTGCTCATACTGAATTTTAATTGCACGTTTAGAATCTCTTTTCTGGAGATTAACTTCCAGAGATCCAATTTAAAACTGGCAAGGGAAGCCCTGAACAAATAATACTTGGGTTTTCCCCCACCCCCTTTAGTCATTAATAGACCTTTATTCTTCACTTTTCTGTGCCCTTCAAAAGCCAATAAATTGAGTCCATGAAGAAATAAGATATTGGACTGAAATTTTACAAATAAGGTAGATGACTGAGAGTAGGTAATAAAAAACATGGCTTGGATGTGGATGGTAATATACATGTATGACTCTTCATATACCTAACAAAGAGAGAAAAACTTGAGTTGCTAGGGAGGGAAAAGCCCTGAAATACCAAATTAAGGAAAAAGTAAAAGCTATCCCTTTCCCCTGAAACTCTCTCTTCTCTTCTATCATAGAGATACAACTAACACCTACCAGGGTTGAGGGGAAAGATAAAATTAATAGAATACAGTCCCTATCTTTAAGTAGTTGTTAGTTTAGTGGAGTAGACAATTAAGTAAGTAATTACAATCCCCTGTAAAATTATATGTAATAGAATTGTAGAAATAAAGAATAGGTGCTATGGAAT
>SJYW01039066.1:27077-54732 GCA_006410735.1 Raphicerus campestris
TCATCTCTGATTCATTGATAATCTGACTATTGACACACCCTATGGAGCTGGTGGTGTATGATTGTGATTCAATTTCTTATGCCTTTTCAAATGACTCTATATTCCTGGAATGTACAATTTAGAGGATGGTGACTAGCTTCAACTAGTTGCTTTCCTACGTAAAAGAGGCTTTGGGGCATTCTGTGTTTGCCATTAGTTATGCAATCTAGGGGGTCATGTTGAAAAACTTTCTGGAGAAAATATCTTGGGAAAACACCTACAGAAATATGGAAATTTTTACAATGCTCCTATTACCTCAGGGCTGTGTGTTCCTTTTACTGGATTTAGAATGATTAGTTAAGACAAAATAAAATAGGAAAGACTTTCCTCTTAAACAGTGGACTTCTTGTCACCATCAGTGCTCTGTTTGAAGGATTACAGCTGAGCTAGCTCTTGAAATGTCAAGAATGTGAAAGTAGACATTCTCATGTTTGAAGGGGAATTAGACCTTGGGAAGGCCTCTTACAGATCTAAGATGGATCTGCAGTGATGTAGTCTGCTCATACTGAATTTTAATTGCACGTTTAGAATCTCTTTTCTGGAGATTAACTTCCAGAGATCCAATTTAAAACTGGCAAGGGAAGCCCTGAACAAATAATACTTGGGTTTTCCCCCACCCCCTTTAGTCATTAATAGACCTTTATTCTTCACTTTTCTGTGCCCTTCAAAAGCCAATAAATTGAGTCCATGAAGAAATAAGATATTGGACTGAAATTTTACAAATAAGGTAGATGACTGAGAGTAGGTAATAAAAAACATGGCTTGGATGTGGATGGTAATATACATGTATGACTCTTCATATACCTAACAAAGAGAGAAAAACTTGAGTTGCTAGGGAGGGAAAAGCCCTGAAATACCAAATTAAGGAAAAAGTAAAAGCTATCCCTTTCCCCTGAAACTCTCTCTTCTCTTCTATCATAGAGATACAACTAACACCTACCAGGGTTGAGGGGAAAGATAAAATTAATAGAATACAGTCCCTATCTTTAAGTAGTTGTTAGTTTAGTGGAGTAGACAATTAAGTAAGTAATTACAATCCCCTGTAAAATTATATGTAATAGAATTGTAGAAATAAAGAATAGGTGCTATGGAATGTTTTCCTGGTTAGTTCTTTGTTTTCTTGTTTCAAAAATCATTTCTTTTTCTAAGGTAATATAAATATTCTTTTTGTATTTCCTTCAAAAAGTTTTAAAGTTTTCTCTTTCACATTTAAGCTTGAATCCATCTTGAATTAAATATTCTATATGATGTAATATAGGACTTCAGCTTCATTTTTTTCTAAATGGGTAACAAGTTTATCCCAGTATATCTTACTGAACCATCACTCCTTTCCCCACTAATTTACAATGAGCTCTGACATATATTGTTTCTATATCTGAATGATTATTTTTGGTCTCCCTATTTTGTTCTGCAGTGCATTGTTGAATGGAAGCAGTAATAGTAGATATCATTGTTTTCTTCTTAATTTTAAAGAAAGGAAGGATTTCAAATTGTTAATTAGCAAGAATTATATTTACTCTATTTTTTGGTTTTACCCTTTATCGGGTTAATAAAATTCCATATTATTCCTCATTGATTAAGATTTAAAAACTTTGAATGTATATTGAATTTTATTAAAAACTTTGTGCTTATTGAGATCATTATATGTATTTTCTTTTAATCTACTAGAAGTTGAATTACACCTATGGGTTTGATCATGTTAAACCAGTCTTATTCTCCTGAGACCAACCTAATTTTAATAATGTATTATTTTTATGCACCACTAATTTCAGTTTGCTTTTTTAACCATATATATATCTTTGCATGTATAATCATGAGTAAGATTTGCCTATAAATTCTCGTACTCATCTCTTACTCATATTGTTATTTTAAAATCTAAAATAAAGCAATACTTTGTTTTCTTCTTTTCTAGCCTCTGAAAGATTTTAACTAATCTTCCACTTTTAAGGCTGCTGTTTTTATAGATATCCACCTCTTTAATTATTTTTAACCAAGTTTTAAAAATGTCTGAACATTTAAAATATACTAATATAATTTATAGAAGATTTATATACACCCATTAAAGTGTGTAATTAAATTTTTAAAATATTTACATAGCATGTAAGTATCATATAATCTAATTTTAACACATTCCATCACTTTAAAAATAACCTTGTAACTATTAGTAATCATTCTGCATTCTCTCTTCAACCTCTTCTTCAGCTCCAAGCAACCACTGATCTATATTCTGTATCTCTATAGGTTTGCTTATCATAGGCATTTCATAAAAATGGAATCATCCAATATGTGGCCTTTTGTCTCCGGCTTCTTTTACTTTGCATAACACTTCCAAGGCTCATCAATGTTGTGGCATGAATCTGTACTTTATTACTTTTTTATGGATGAATAGTATTCCATTGTGTGAATATATCATATTTTGTTTATCCATTCATTAGTTGATGGACATTTGTTTTTCTTTTTCCACTCTTTATTTTGAATAACGTTTATTATGTAATAATATGTTTATTAGTTTATTATGAATAATAATGCTATGAACATTTATGAGCAAGCTTTTGTTTTAAAGCCTGTTTTTGATTATCTTGACTATACACTTAGTAGTAGAATTGCTCGCTCATATAGTAATGCTGTATTTAAATTTTAACAACTTAGAGGGGTGGGATATGGGAAGGAGGTTCAAGAGGGAGGGGACATATGTACAGCTATGGCTGATTCAGGCATACACACGGAGGAAACCAGAACTGAAAGAGACACATGTACCCCAATGTTCATCGCAGCACTGTTTATAATAGCCAGGACATGGAAGCAACCTAGATGTCCATCAGCAGATGAATGGATAAGAAAGCTGTGGTACATATACACAATGGAGTATTACTCAGCCATTAGAAAGAATACATTTGAATCAGTTCTAATGAGGTGGATGAAATTGGAGCCTATTATACAGAGTGAAGTAAGCCAGAAAGAAAAACATCAATACAGTATACTAATGCATATATATGGAATTTAGAAAGATGGTAATGATAACCCCATATGTGAGATAGCAAAAGAGACATAGATGTATAGAACAGTCTTTTGGACTCTGTGGGAGAGGGCGAGGGTGGGATGATTTGGAAGAATGGCATTGAAACATTTATAATATCATATATGAAATGAGTCATCAGCCCAGGTTCAATGCATGATACTGGGTGCTTGAGGCTGGTGCACTGGGACGACCCAGAGAGATGGTATGGGGAGGGAGGTGGGAGGGGGTTCAGGATGGAGAACACGTGTATACTTGTGGTGGATACATGTTGATGTATGGCAAAACCAATACAATACTGTAAAGTAATTAACCTCCAATTAAATAAATTTATATTAAAAAAAACCCTCATTTTCTGTCTGAAGTGACATCACCCAACATTTTGTACTTTAAAGAGTCATGGTACTCTTTTTTTTTTTTTTAATGAGTTAATTGAACGTTTTTCACTGCTGTTTGAAGATTTGGTAATTGAGTAGCAGTGAATATATACAACATGCACAATGTTTTAACTGCAAACTGAACTGTTGCTTATGTAAAAACTGCTTAATAAAACTTTTCAAATTAAAAAAAAAGACATTTCCCTAATGTCTAATGATTTTGAACATGTCTTCAAGTCTTGCTTTTTGGAGAAATGTCTATATGAGTATTTTGCTCGAGTTTAAATTTAATCATTTATTTTATAGGAAGTGTAAGTGCTTTTTACACACTCTCTTATATACTGATAAGTATATAAGCAAGAGAGTTGAAAATAGGTGTTAAAAACCCATCTATTTGTGTCATCTTTGATNGGATTGGTTGGATCTCCTTGCAGTCCAAGGGACTCTCAAGAGTTTTCTCCAACACCACAATTCAAAAGCATCAGTTCTTCGGCACTCAGTTTTTTTCACAGTCCAACTCTCACATCCATACATGACCACTGGAAAAACCATAGCCTTGACTAGACGGACCTTAGTCGGCGAAGTAATGTCTCTGCTTTTCAATATGCTGTCTAGCTTGGTCATAACTTTCCTTCCCAGGAGTAAGCGTCTTTTAATTTCATGGCTGCAATCACCATCTGCAGTGATTTTCGAGCCCCCCCAAAATAAAGTCTGATCCTGTTTCCACTGTTTCCCCATCTATTTCCCATGAAGTGATGGGACCAGATGCCATGATCTTCATTTTCTGAATGTTGTACAATATAGTAATTCACAAATTTAATGGTTATGCTCCATTTATAGTTATTATAAAATATTAGCTATATTCCTTGTGTTATACAATAAATCTTTGTAACTTATCTTATACATAGTAATTTGTACCTTTTAATTCCTTACCTTATCTTGCCTCTCCTCTCTTACCTCACCCCACTGGTAATCATTAGTTTGATCTTTTATCTGTTTCTTTTTAATTATACAACTAGTTTGTTGCATTCTTTAGATTCCACATATAAGTGATATCATATAATATTTGTCCTTCTCTGTCTGATTAATTTCACTTAGCATACCACCTTCGAAGTACACCCATATTGTTGCAAATGGCAAAATTTTATTCTTTTATGACTGAATAATATTCTCTTGTATATGTATATGCCACATCTTCTTTATCCATTCATCTATTTACCCGGACACGACTGAGCTACTGAACTGACTGAACTGAATCATGGCAGGATCTCTCTTGCCTCTAGTCCTTAAAATTTACTATCCTCTCTGCCTGCCACACCCTTCAACTACTCTTGGTTTGGATAGACTAGCTGATTTCTATTTGTTCTTTATGAGACTAAATGTCATTTCCTACAAAAAACATTATATAAGGAAAGAAAATATCCTTTTTTTCCCCAAATAAAAAATACTTTAACATTTAATATGCTTTTAGAAATGCTTCTCTTGCCCTACAGATTCTGTTAACACTTCTTCCCGGTTTCTCTTCACCCATCTGGTTGCAAATCACTGGTATAGGTAATACAATTTTCCTAAAAGAAGAAATGAAGAAGAGGGCCAAGAAACCAATTTGTGGTTAAATGTCATCCTTCCCTAGGGATTTAGAGAGAATAAAGGCGGAAGAGAAGAATGCTCCACACTTACAAGCTGCCACGATGCCTTAGTTGCATTTCTGGCTCTGCAAATAAGTAGTTTTGTTGATTTAGGCATTTCAGAAACTCTTCTGGGTCTTCCTTCCCTCATTTTTAAAATGAGAAGATTCAACTAGGTTAGCATTTCCTGGTGTGCATTGCAGTAATATTTTGCTAGTTGTTACAAAAAAAGGTTGGTTGCAGCTAGACATATTTGGGATAATCTAAGCAAAGTTAAATAGGTCTCTATGGATTATCAAATCCTGTAACATGCTAATGTCCTTTAGGGTTCTCTGGAGAAGACTTTAGTATGAACTGTTTTGTTTTATATATATTATGCAAGAAATCCATTTGATCTAAAATCTGTTGTAGAACTCATATTTCTGTATAATACAGCTGGACTGAATGATCCCTCAGAGGCCTTTTTTATTCTTATATATTTTGATTCTTTGAATGAAATTCACCCTTGCCTTGTGTGTCTTATTTATACTCTTTTCCAAAGCAGCCTTAAGCATTCATCTCTGATTCATTGATAATCTGACTATTGACACACCCTATGGAGCTGGTGGTGTATGATTGTGATTCAATTTCTTATGCCTTTTCAAATGACTCTATATTCCTGGAATGTACAATTTAGAGGATGGTGACTAGCTTCAACTAGTTGCTTTCCTACGTAAAAGAGGCTTTGGGGCATTCTGTGTTTGCCATTAGTTATGCAATCTAGGGGGTCATGTTGAAAAACTTTCTGGAGAAAATATCTTGGGAAAACACCTACAGAAATATGGAAATTTTTACAATGCTCCTATTACCTCAGGGCTGTGTGTTCCTTTTACTGGATTTAGAATGATTAGTTAAGACAAAATAAAATAGGAAAGACTTTCCTCTTAAACAGTGGACTTCTTGTCACCATCAGTGCTCTGTTTGAAGGATTACAGCTGAGCTAGCTCTTGAAATGTCAAGAATGTGAAAGTAGACATTCTCATGTTTGAAGGGGAATTAGACCTTGGGAAGGCCTCTTACAGATCTAAGATGGATCTGCAGTGATGTAGTCTGCTCATACTGAATTTTAATTGCACGTTTAGAATCTCTTTTCTGGAGATTAACTTCCAGAGATCCAATTTAAAACTGGCAAGGGAAGCCCTGAACAAATAATACTTGGGTTTTCCCCCACCCCCTTTAGTCATTAATAGACCTTTATTCTTCACTTTTCTGTGCCCTTCAAAAGCCAATAAATTGAGTCCATGAAGAAATAAGATATTGGACTGAAATTTTACAAATAAGGTAGATGACTGAGAGTAGGTAATAAAAAACATGGCTTGGATGTGGATGGTAATATACATGTATGACTCTTCATATACCTAACAAAGAGAGAAAAACTTGAGTTGCTAGGGAGGGAAAAGCCCTGAAATACCAAATTAAGGAAAAAGTAAAAGCTATCCCTTTCCCCTGAAACTCTCTCTTCTCTTCTATCATAGAGATACAACTAACACCTACCAGGGTTGAGGGGAAAGATAAAATTAATAGAATACAGTCCCTATCTTTAAGTAGTTGTTAGTTTAGTGGAGTAGACAATTAAGTAAGTAATTACAATCCCCTGTAAAATTATATATAATAGAATTGTAGAAATAAAGAATAGGTGCTATGGAATGTTTTCCTGGTTAGTTCTTTGTTTTCTTGTTTCAAAAATCATTTCTTTTTCTAAGGTAATATAAATATTCTTTTTGTATTTCCTTCAAAAAGTTTTAAAGTTTTCTCTTTCACATTTAAGCTTGAATCCATCTTGAATTAAATATTCTATATGATGTAATATAGGACTTCAGCTTCATTTTTTTCTAAATGGGTAACAAGTTTATCCCAGTATATCTTACTGAACCATCACTCCTTTCCCCACTAATTTACAATGAGCTCTGACATATATTGTTTCTATATCTGAATGATTATTTTTGGTCTCCCTATTTTGTTCTGCAGTGCATTGTTGAATGGAAGCAGTAATAGTAGATATCATTGTTTTCTTCTTAATTTTAAAGAAAGGAAGGATTTCAAATTGTTAATTAGCAAGAATTATATTTACTCTATTTTTTGGTTTTACCCTTTATCGGGTTAATAAAATTCCATATTATTCCTCATTGATTAAGATTTAAAAACTTTGAATGTATATTGAATTTTATTAAAAACTTTGTGCTTATTGAGATCATTATATGTATTTTCTTTTAATCTACTAGAAGTTGAATTACACCTATGGGTTTGATCATGTTAAACCAGTCTTATTCTCCTGAGACCAACCTAATTTTAATAATGTATTATTTTTATGCACCACTAATTTCAGTTTGCTTTTTTAACCATATATATATCTTTGCATGTATAATCATGAGTAAGATTTGCCTATAAATTCTCGTACTCATCTCTTACTCATATTGTTATTTTAAAATCTAAAATAAAGCAATACTTTGTTTTCTTCTTTTCTAGCCTCTGAAAGATTTTAACTAATCTTCCACTTTTAAGGCTGCTGTTTTTATAGATATCCACCTCTTTAATTATTTTTAACCAAGTTTTAAAAATGTCTGAACATTTAAAATATACTAATATAATTTATAGAAGATTTATATACACCCATTAAAGTGTGTAATTAAATTTTTAAAATATTTACATAGCATGTAAGTATCATATAATCTAATTTTAACACATTCCATCACTTTAAAAATAACCTTGTAACTATTAGTAATCATTCTGCATTCTCTCTTCAACCTCTTCTTCAGCTCCAAGCAACCACTGATCTATATTCTGTATCTCTATAGGTTTGCTTATCATAGGCATTTCATAAAAATGGAATCATCCAATATGTGGCCTTTTGTCTCCGGCTTCTTTTACTTTGCATAACACTTCCAAGGCTCATCAATGTTGTGGCATGAATCTGTACTTTATTACTTTTTTATGGATGAATAGTATTCCATTGTGTGAATATATCATATTTTGTTTATCCATTCATTAGTTGATGGACATTTGTTTTTCTTTTTCCACTCTTTATTTTGAATAACGTTTATTATGTAATAATATGTTTATTAGTTTATTATGAATAATAATGCTATGAACATTTATGAGCAAGCTTTTGTTTTAAAGCCTGTTTTTGATTATCTTGACTATACACTTAGTAGTAGAATTGCTCGCTCATATAGTAATGCTGTATTTAAATTTTAACAACTTAGAGGGGTGGGATATGGGAAGGAGGTTCAAGAGGGAGGGGACATATGTACAGCTATGGCTGATTCAGGCATACACACGGAGGAAACCAGAACTGAAAGAGACACATGTACCCCAATGTTCATCGCAGCACTGTTTATAATGGCCAGGACATGGAAGCAACCTAGATGTCCATCAGCAGATGAATGGATAAGAAAGCTGTGGTACATATACACAATGGAGTATTACTCAGCCATTAGAAAGAATACATTTGAATCAGTTCTAATGAGGTGGATGAAATTGGAGCCTATTATACAGAGTGAAGTAAGCCAGAAAGAAAAACATCAATACAGTATACTAATGCATATATATGGAATTTAGAAAGATGGTAATGATAACCCCATATGTGAGATAGCAAAAGAGACATAGATGTATAGAACAGTCTTTTGGACTCTGTGGGAGAGGGCGAGGGTGGGATGATTTGGAAGAATGGCATTGAAACATTTATAATATCATATATGAAATGAGTCATCAGCCCAGGTTCAATGCATGATACTGGGTGCTTGAGGCTGGTGCACTGGGACGACCCAGAGAGATGGTATGGGGAGGGAGGTGGGAGGGGGTTCAGGATGGAGAACACGTGTATACTTGTGGTGGATACATGTTGATGTATGGCAAAACCAATACAATACTGTAAAGTAATTAACCTCCAATTAAATAAATTTATATTAAAAAAAACCCTCATTTTCTGTCTGAAGTGACATCACCCAACATTTTGTACTTTAAAGAGTCATGGTACTCTTTTTTTTTTTTTTAATGAGTTAATTGAACGTTTTTCACTGCTGTTTGAAGATTTGGTAATTGAGTAGCAGTGAATATATACAACATGCACAATGTTTTAACTGCAAACTGAACTGTTGCTTATGTAAAAACTGCTTAATAAAACTTTTCAAATTAAAAAAAAAGACATTTCCCTAATGTCTAATGATTTTGAACATGTCTTCAAGTCTTGCTTTTTGGAGAAATGTCTATATGAGTATTTTGCTCGAGTTTAAATTTAATCATTTATTTTATAGGAAGTGTAAGTGCTTTTTACACACTCTCTTATATACTGATAAGTATATAAGCAAGAGAGTTGAAAATAGGTGTTAAAAACCCATCTATTTGTGTCATCTTTGATTCTTTCATCAGTGTTTTATTGTTTTCTATCTATAGGTCTTTTGTTTCTTTAGGGAGATTTATTGCTAAGTATTATATTCTTTTCATTGCAATGGTAAATGGAATTGTTTCCTTAATTTCTCTTTCTGTTTTCTCATTGTTCATGTATAAAAATGCAAGATGACACAAATAGATGGAGAAATATACCATGTTCATGGATTGGAAAAATCCATGTAGTGAGAATGAGTACACTACTCAAAGCAATCTATAGATTCAATGAAATTTCTATCAAGCTACCAATGGTATTTTTCACAGGGCTAGAACAAATAATTTCACAATTTGTATGGAAATACAAAAAACCTCGAATAGCCAAAGCAATCTTGAGAAAGAAGAATGGAACTGGAGGAATCAACCTGCCTGACTTCAGGCTCTACAACAAAGCCACAGTCATCAAGACAGTATGGTACTGGCACAAAGACAGAAATATAGATCAATGGAACAAAATAGAAAGCCCAGAGATAAATCCATGCACCCATGGAGACCTTATCTTTGACAAAGGAGGCAAGAATATACAATGCAGAAAAGACAATCTCTTTAACAAGTGCTGCTGGGAAAACTGGTCAACCACCTCTAAAAGAATGAAACTAGAACACTTCCTAACACCATACACAAAAATAAACTCAAAATGGATTAAAGACCTAAATATAAGACCAGAAACTTTAAAACTCCTAGAGGAAAACAGGCAAAACACTCTCTGGCATAAATCGTAGCAGGATCCTCTATGATCCACCTCCCATAGTAATGGAAATAAAAGCAAAAGTAAACAAATGGGACCTAATTAAACTTAAAAGCTTTTGCACAATGAAGGTAACTATAGGAAGGTGAAAAGAGCCTCCAGAATGGGGGAAAATAATAGCAAACAAAGCAACTGACAAAGAACTAATCTCAAAAATATACAAGCAGCTTCTGCAGCTCAATTCCAGAAAAATAAACGACCCAATCAAAAACTGGGCCAAAGTACTGAACAGACATTTCTCCAAAGAAGATATACAGATGGCTAACAAACACATGAAAAGATGCTCAACATCACTCATTATCAGAGAAATGCAAATCAAAACCACAATGAGGTACCATCTCACGCTGGTCAGACTGGCTGCCATCCAAAAGTCTACAAAAAATATATGCTGGAGAGGTTGTGGAAAAAAGGGAATCCTCTTACACTGTTGGTGCGAATGCAAACTAGTACAGTCACAATGGAGAACAATGTGGATATTCCCTTAAAAAATGGAAATAGAACTGCCATATGACCCAGCAATCCCACTGCTGGGCATACACACTGAGGAAACTAGAATTGAATGAGACACATGTACCCCAATGTTCATTGCAGCACTGTTTACAATAGCTAGGATATGAAATCAACCTAGATGTCCATCAGCAGATGAATGGATAAGAAAGCTGTGGTATATATTCACAATGGAAAATTTACTCAGCTATTAAAAAGAATGTATTTGAATCAGTTCTAATGAGGTGGATGAAACTGGAGCCTATTATACAGAGTGAAGTAAGTCAGAAAGAAAAACACCAATATAGTATAGTAACACATCTTTATGGAATTTAGAAAGATGGTAACAATGACCCTATATGCGAGACAGTAAAAGAGACACAGATATAAAGAACAGACTTTTGGACTCTGTGGGCGAAGGCAAGGGTGGGATGATTTGAGAGAATAGCATTGAAACATGTATATTACCATATGTGAAACAGATTGCCAGTCTAAGTTTGATGCATGAGACAGGGTGCTCAGGCCCAGTGCACTGGGATGACCCTGAGAGATGAGATGGGGAAGGAGGTGGGAGGGGAGTGAGGATGGGGAACACATGTACACCCATGGCTGATTCATGTGAATGTATGGCAAAAACCACTACAATGTTGTAAAGTAATTAGCCTTCAGTTAAAATAAATAAATTAATTTACAAAAGATAAAAAAAGAATACTGGAGTGTGTTGCCATTTCATTCTCCAGGGTTGCCATTTCAACCCAGGGATCAAACCTGGGTCTCCTGCATTGCAGGCAGATTCTTTACTGTCTGAGCCACTAGGGGAGACCAGATGTTACTTTAGAAGTAAGTTCAGAATTAGCCCCTTAAGGAGGATTAAAAACAGAACAAGCATTGAAGTTAACAATAAGGGTGAGGTTTGAGTAAGATTAGAGTTTGCAGAAGGCAGGATTGTGGTTATAGGTAATTTAGAAACAAGAGTTAGGGTTAGAATTAACTATAAATTTAGAGCAGGACAGGATTACACATAGAAAATTTTAAAGATACAATTAAGAAAAGAAATAATATTATAGGTAAGGTGTGAGAATATGGATAGAGTCAGGATTAATTTGAAAGTCAAAGGCAGGGTTGGCTTTAGTGTAAGAAATAGCTTCACTAAATTTCCTTCCCTCTGCTACATGGTAGCACGTACAAAGCCTCTATCACCATTTTTGCCCAGAGTAACCATGATGAGAAGAGATTTCCTGGCAACCCCCATCGGACATTGAGTGTGAACGCAAAATGAATGTTTGTTTTGTTAAGCCATTGAGGCTTTGGGATTGTTTATTACTGCCATCTTAGCTTGAGCTATCGAGATGGATTCATAAATCTAGGAATTCTAGTAAGCTGTTGATTGAGAACACCTTTAATAAGAAAAGAAATCATATATAAAAACATATATATCCTTTCACCTCCATTTCCCTTGATTTGTCTTTCAGTGATAGCCATCCAGGTTCTCTTGTCTTATTTATATAGGTATTGAACTAGGTGGTGATTCTTTTCTATTCAATAAATATACTATTTGTTATAGATGCTATGCTATCTTGACAAGATTCCACCTCCAGGGCTGAAGGGTTTATTTCCCAGGTGATGGGAAATTGTAGACTTGACAACTTTCAGGTATAAGCTGTCTTTGGGAATTGCCTCTGATGAAGAAAGTGACTTGACATAAGGTTGTATATCTCTCTTGGGGACAGTGGCAGTATGGAGGATTGGTCCCCTGCTTCAACTTGGAACAACTATGAAGCTTCCCATGGGAGTCAGCTAAGTGTGATATTGTTTTTGTTTTGCACAGCTCTCAATTGTCTTTCCCTTGGTGTTATAGTCTTTGACTACATGCAGAATTAGTGAGGAAGGGTGAAAGTTTTGGTTGAGTTTGTCTTTGTGCACTTATTTTACATAATTCAATTTTACTTTCAAAGAAAATGAGGTTAAGTTGCATAATTTTCTCTCCAAAGGTACATGGGGAATAAGTCTTTATTGTGACTACATGAGAGCCAAGTTTCTCCCTCTGCTCATTCCTCCTTTCTTCCATTCCCCCATGCAGATGGATCCCAAGATCCTTTCCTAATCACATCCCGTACACTTATTTCCATCTCAGAATTTATATCCTAGGGAACCCAGTCTACCTCTTAGAACTATTTATAAGTGAGCTATGAGTCACTTGATATTTGAGAACCACTATGCTGTTATCGACTTCCCTGGTGGCTCAGAGGTTAAAGCGTCTGCCTGCAATGCAGGAGACCTGGGCTCTATCGCTGGGTTGGGAAGATCCCCTGAAGAAGGAAATGGCAACCCACTCCAGTACTCTTGCCTGAAGAATCCCATGAACAGAGGAGCTTTGTAGGCTACAGTCCCATGGGGTCCCAAACAGTTGCCTACTCTTGTTGGCATTGCCTATAAAAATACCTCTTTCTAATACATGCAGCTTTCTGGGTGATATGTTAACATGTGTCTAGGGGAATATGCAAGGAGAAATGGGCCTCAACCATGGAGAGTGCATCGACCTAAGAGGGAACTGATTAGGAACTGTATTTCTGCAGTAAGCAGAAACTTACTACTGCTTGATGACAAGAAGTATGTTTTTCTCCTCAGACCACAAAGACTTTCCAGTGCTATGGGATAAGACACTCCAGTCTTCCTTCTGACCCTCCTTCCCTTTTACTGGTAATAATGACTTCAGTTCTGTGCCATCAGAAATTTCAACCTCTCTCCTTTGCTTCACTATTGGGCAAGAGTAGTTCCTAGCTTCAGTGGAATAAGATATTTGAAGCCATGGGCAGCAGTGACCCCATTGGTTTCAAAGTGGCACTTCAGCCTTTATTCCTTGACCCATTCCTAGGAATCAACCTAGTCTTGGTTGCAAAGGAATGAGGTACTCCTGCTTTCTTCTCAGGGAACTAAACTCATACCAGTAGCTCACACAGCATCAGAAAGGTATACGTGGTGGAAGAAAAGGTCAGTGGATTTTGTCACACATGGCTCCAGGTATGGAGGAACAGAGGTGCTTAGTATGGTGACCTTGATAATAACACAGGTATCCAGGGCCATTTGCGATAGAGGTCAATGAAAGTGATCAAGTCACACTACATGACTGAACAGTGGGGAGTTGTAAGGCTTCTTTTGGCAACAGGAACAGATAATACAATGCCCACAAATACTGATGCTCAATACATACCTATTGAACAGAGAGTGACTACTATCAACTGGAAATTAAACCATCAACAGTATAGACATGGTCCTCTCTACTCTTGGAGAGCTTAGAGTCTGATGGGGATAAGATAGCAATCCTATAGCAAAGAGAGCATATGAGCCACTCTAGGCCCCTGCTCAGGTTAAGGAAGATAGGAATATTTCAGAGTCCAGTTATTCTGTTCATGAGGAATCAGTGATGTTGTTATTAATATTGCTTTTGTCATTTACACCTCTTGTCTTTCCTCTAGTGTAATAGTCTTTGAGTACACAGAAAAGGGTAATATTCTCTGGTTGTATTTGTCTTTGTGAACTTATTTAACCAGTTACAATTTAATTTTCCAAGAAATGAAGTGGCGTATTTTTCCCTCAAAAGATGCAGGGGGGAAAAAGGCACATGACATATTAGGCAACATTTAATAAATTTAATAAATTAATAAGAAATATCACAAAAACCTGGAATGGATAACATACAGGAATCAGGAATAAGACAACATTTTGCAACCACTCACAAAAAGTATCACTTGATAAAGGAAGATTTACAGGAAATAATATAAGGCAGTCCACTGCACGTGTCTTAAACAGATATGTATATAATAGTACTTCAAAATGATCTGTTTAACAATAAATTCACCATGTTTACGCTTATCACATGGACTTTAAAACATTTATAAAAGTTGTAGATTTAACACTGAACTGTAAGATTTATATCCAAATGAATACACTTATTTCATACCAAACTGCACAGAACTTACAAATAGCACATGATTTTAGAATAATTACTGTGTTGGGTACTATTAAGTACTACTGCTTGATGACATAAGAATTATTAACAAATGTGCTATAAGCTATTATCATTCAACTTATTGCTAGTGATTTTGAAAATCAGTGGTTTATATTTTCTTTGTAAAACATGTGCTATGAGCTTGCCCTGATAGTTCAGGAAAGAAATCAGATGTTTCCAATTTTCTCTATACTCACAATACTTCAGATCTGATTGCATGGTCTTTTTAAAGACTGCCAAAGGATTTGCATTTAAGTCATTCTTATAACACCTACTCTGCCTTACATTAATACAATTCGATGGATTTATGCAACATACATGGCATACATGCAGGACACCATGTATGTGCAGAACTCATGCTCAATGCATGCTGTGTTTCCTCAGACATTTTTGTTTCACTAAGAATTAGGTCTCATTCAATTTCATATAATTGTTTTTAACATGCAGTTCGACAGAGCTAACAGGCAGGTAGACTTTACTTTCATGTTATAATTGGGCATGCTCAAGTAGTTGACTGGCATTTGGCAGTGTTGCAAACCACTTAGGGACTGTATGAGTTTCTTCAAATACAGCATCTCTCCCACTGCCCTTGTGGCAGATTGTTGGATTTATCTATGCTGTGTGTTGAGGACACACACTGGGGTTTTTAGAAATTTGGATTCTGCCTTTACCAATTTCAAGATACTCTAAGGTGTGTAAGTAACTGTCAGGCATACGAAATAGCATCATGAAATCTTTGGAAATAGATCCACAATTGTGTGAAATGGACACACATGGAAATATAGTTACTGGAAACACTTGTATACTCTACACACAGCATAGACTTAATAGTCTGACTTTAGTAATGTTTGAAAACCTTTCATGGTTAACAAACTAGTAAAATGGTACTGAATTCTTAGAGAGCAACAGGCCCACGAATGAAACAATGGCCAACACTGATTGTAACACAACACTATATTTAACAAAGGTTTAAACTTCTGGTACGGAATTGCAGTACAATGAAGAGCTTGCCACTTTCACAAATTAGCTGCAGCCTTTCCCTGCACTAGAGAGTTTGGAAGGATCTGAAAATGAGATATTTTGTTTAAAATCCAAATGGAAACTCTGTATTTCTCTTTTTCCCAGAGTTCAGTAAAAGCTTCTTTAATTACTTTTTTTTCACATTCTAAGGGCCCAGTTCTGTAGTCCTTAATCAAGTAAAACTTCCAAAGTCTTGGGCATCTGCTTCCAATGCAAGTTTTACTCAAAAATGGACTGCTAAATTAGGTCCTATAGATAGAGGTACCATAATTAATATACTACTTTAATAAGGCTCAAAAATGCTATTTTCATTTTGTGTGTAGCACACGAATTTCCAGGATCCTGATATCAAAACCCAATTGATGTTGAATCCTGGATTGGGAAATAACTCTGGGATTTTGTTTCCCAGTTTAATCATGGAATTAGGTATTTACTAAGGACCAGAATGAAGACACTAATTCCAGTTTGCTTGTAATTATAATCAGANTACATGCAGAATTAGTGAGGAAGGGTGAAAGTTTTGGTTGAGTTTGTCTTTGTGCACTTATTTTACATAATTCAATTTTACTTTCAAAGAAAATGAGGTTAAGTTGCATAATTTTCTCTCCAAAGGTACATGGGGAATAAGTCTTTATTGTGACTACATGAGAGCCAAGTTTCTCCCTCTGCTCATTCCTCCTTTCTTCCATTCCCCCATGCAGATGGATCCCAAGATCCTTTCCTAATCACATCCCGTACACTTATTTCCATCTCAGAATTTATATCCTAGGGAACCCAGTCTACCTCTTAGAACTATTTATAAGTGAGCTATGAGTCACTTGATATTTGAGAACCACTATGCTGTTATCGACTTCCCTGGTGGCTCAGAGGTTAAAGCGTCTGCCTGCAATGCAGGAGACCTGGGCTCTATCGCTGGGTTGGGAAGATCCCCTGAAGAAGGAAATGGCAACCCACTCCAGTACTCTTGCCTGAAGAATCCCATGAACAGAGGAGCTTTGTAGGCTACAGTCCCATGGGGTCCCAAACAGTTGCCTACTCTTGTTGGCATTGCCTATAAAAATACCTCTTTCTAATACATGCAGCTTTCTGGGTGATATGTTAACATGTGTCTAGGGGAATATGCAAGGAGAAATGGGCCTCAACCATGGAGAGTGCATCGACCTAAGAGGGAACTGATTAGGAACTGTATTTCTGCAGTAAGCAGAAACTTACTACTGCTTGATGACAAGAAGTATGTTTTTCTCCTCAGACCACAAAGACTTTCCAGTGCTATGGGATAAGACACTCCAGTCTTCCTTCTGACCCTCCTTCCCTTTTACTGGTAATAATGACTTCAGTTCTGTGCCATCAGAAATTTCAACCTCTCTCCTTTGCTTCACTATTGGGCAAGAGTAGTTCCTAGCTTCAGTGGAATAAGATATTTGAAGCCATGGGCAGCAGTGACCCCATTGGTTTCAAAGTGGCACTTCAGCCTTTATTCCTTGACCCATTCCTAGGAATCAACCTAGTCTTGGTTGCAAAGGAATGAGGTACTCCTGCTTTCTTCTCAGGGAACTAAACTCATACCAGTAGCTCACACAGCATCAGAAAGGTATACGTGGTGGAAGAAAAGGTCAGTGGATTTTGTCACACATGGCTCCAGGTATGGAGGAACAGAGGTGCTTAGTATGGTGACCTTGATAATAACACAGGTATCCAGGGCCATTTGCGATAGAGGTCAATGAAAGTGATCAAGTCACACTACATGACTGAACAGTGGGGAGTTGTAAGGCTTCTTTTGGCAACAGGAACAGATAATACAATGCCCACAAATACTGATGCTCAATACATACCTATTGAACAGAGAGTGACTACTATCAACTGGAAATTAAACCATCAACAGTATAGACATGGTCCTCTCTACTCTTGGAGAGCTTAGAGTCTGATGGGGATAAGATAGCAATCCTATAGCAAAGAGAGCATATGAGCCACTCTAGGCCCCTGCTCAGGTTAAGGAAGATAGGAATATTTCAGAGTCCAGTTATTCTGTTCATGAGGAATCAGTGATGTTGTTATTAATATTGCTTTTGTCATTTACACCTCTTGTCTTTCCTCTAGTGTAATAGTCTTTGAGTACACAGAAAAGGGTAATATTCTCTGGTTGTATTTGTCTTTGTGAACTTATTTAACCAGTTACAATTTAATTTTCCAAGAAATGAAGTGGCGTATTTTTCCCTCAAAAGATGCAGGGGGGAAAAAGGCACATGACATATTAGGCAACATTTAATAAATTTAATAAATTAATAAGAAATATCACAAAAACCTGGAATGGATAACATACAGGAATCAGGAATAAGACAACATTTTGCAACCACTCACAAAAAGTATCACTTGATAAAGGAAGATTTACAGGAAATAATATAAGGCAGTCCACTGCACGTGTCTTAAACAGATATGTATATAATAGTACTTCAAAATGATCTGTTTAACAATAAATTCACCATGTTTACGCTTATCACATGGACTTTAAAACATTTATAAAAGTTGTAGATTTAACACTGAACTGTAAGATTTATATCCAAATGAATACACTTATTTCATACCAAACTGCACAGAACTTACAAATAGCACATGATTTTAGAATAATTACTGTGTTGGGTACTATTAAGTACTACTGCTTGATGACATAAGAATTATTAACAAATGTGCTATAAGCTATTATCATTCAACTTATTGCTAGTGATTTTGAAAATCAGTGGTTTATATTTTCTTTGTAAAACATGTGCTATGAGCTTGCCCTGATAGTTCAGGAAAGAAATCAGATGTTTCCAATTTTCTCTATACTCACAATACTTCAGATCTGATTGCATGGTCTTTTTAAAGACTGCCAAAGGATTTGCATTTAAGTCATTCTTATAACACCTACTCTGCCTTACATTAATACAATTCGATGGATTTATGCAACATACATGGCATACATGCAGGACACCATGTATGTGCAGAACTCATGCTCAATGCATGCTGTGTTTCCTCAGACATTTTTGTTTCACTAAGAATTAGGTCTCATTCAATTTCATATAATTGTTTTTAACATGCAGTTCGACAGAGCTAACAGGCAGGTAGACTTTACTTTCATGTTATAATTGGGCATGCTCAAGTAGTTGACTGGCATTTGGCAGTGTTGCAAACCACTTAGGGACTGTATGAGTTTCTTCAAATACAGCATCTCTCCCACTGCCCTTGTGGCAGATTGTTGGATTTATCTATGCTGTGTGTTGAGGACACACACTGGGGTTTTTAGAAATTTGGATTCTGCCTTTACCAATTTCAAGATACTCTAAGGTGTGTAAGTAACTGTCAGGCATACGAAATAGCATCATGAAATCTTTGGAAATAGATCCACAATTGTGTGAAATGGACACACATGGAAATATAGTTACTGGAAACACTTGTATACTCTACACACAGCATAGACTTAATAGTCTGACTTTAGTAATGTTTGAAAACCTTTCATGGTTAACAAACTAGTAAAATGGTACTGAATTCTTAGAGAGCAACAGGCCCACGAATGAAACAATGGCCAACACTGATTGTAACACAACACTATATTTAACAAAGGTTTAAACTTCTGGTACGGAATTGCAGTACAATGAAGAGCTTGCCACTTTCACAAATTAGCTGCAGCCTTTCCCTGCACTAGAGAGTTTGGAAGGATCTGAAAATGAGATATTTTGTTTAAAATCCAAATGGAAACTCTGTATTTCTCTTTTTCCCAGAGTTCAGTAAAAGCTTCTTTAATTACTTTTTTTTCACATTCTAAGGGCCCAGTTCTGTAGTCCTTAATCAAGTAAAACTTCCAAAGTCTTGGGCATCTGCTTCCAATGCAAGTTTTACTCAAAAATGGACTGCTAAATTAGGTCCTATAGATAGAGGTACCATAATTAATATACTACTTTAATAAGGCTCAAAAATGCTATTTTCATTTTGTGTGTAGCACACGAATTTCCAGGATCCTGATATCAAAACCCAATTGATGTTGAATCCTGGATTGGGAAATAACTCTGGGATTTTGTTTCCCAGTTTAATCATGGAATTAGGTATTTACTAAGGACCAGAATGAAGACACTAATTCCAGTTTGCTTGTAATTATAATCAGAATTTGAACATTATAAGAAGTGAAAAGCTATTGTTGGTGTATATATCTCTTGTCATCCTTCCACTTCTGTAGTTCCGGTTAACTAGCTGCTATATTAAAATGCCACTATGTTTGGGGACAGACATTGCAGTAAAATATCAACACAACATTCTGACAATGTCAAAATTTCCCCTGTGTGTGACAAGAAATAAGTTCTGCCTTTGACTCACTAATAGTTGTGGTAGAGTTTCAGAAGGCAGAACCTATTCTACTGTATTTATGTGTGTAGATGAATAGAGCAAGAATTTAAAGTGCATATTTACTGTTAACCCGGAAAAAAGAGTCCACCGAATTTGCTCAGTTTTGGTGTGGTTGAAAACCGCTGTCATGTGTATCATTCTGGTCTCCTGCAAATGCCACCTGAGGTGAACATCAATGTTTCCTTATATGCAAAAGAAAAAGAGAGAGAGAGGAGAGAAAGAAAAAGAGGGCGGGAAGGAGGGATGGAAGGGGGGGAAAATCAACATNTCAGTGGATTTTGTCACACATGGCTCCAGGTATGGAGGAACAGAGGTGCTTAGTATGGTGACCTTGATAATAACACAGGTATCCAGGGCCATTTGCGATAGAGGTCAATGAAAGTGATCAAGTCACACTACATGACTGAACAGTGGGGAGTTGTAAGGCTTCTTTTGGCAACAGGAACAGATAATACAATGCCCACAAATACTGATGCTCAATACATACCTATTGAACAGAGAGTGACTACTATCAACTGGAAATTAAACCATCAACAGTATAGACATGGTCCTCTCTACTCTTGGAGAGCTTAGAGTCTGATGGGGATAAGATAGCAATCCTATAGCAAAGAGAGCATATGAGCCACTCTAGGCCCCTGCTCAGGTTAAGGAAGATAGGAATATTTCAGAGTCCAGTTATTCTGTTCATGAGGAATCAGTGATGTTGTTATTAATATTGCTTTTGTCATTTACACCTCTTGTCTTTCCTCTAGTGTAATAGTCTTTGAGTACACAGAAAAGGGTAATATTCTCTGGTTGTATTTGTCTTTGTGAACTTATTTAACCAGTTACAATTTAATTTTCCAAGAAATGAAGTGGCGTATTTTTCCCTCAAAAGATGCAGGGGGGAAAAAGGCACATGACATATTAGGCAACATTTAATAAATTTAATAAATTAATAAGAAATATCACAAAAACCTGGAATGGATAACATACAGGAATCAGGAATAAGACAACATTTTGCAACCACTCACAAAAAGTATCACTTGATAAAGGAAGATTTACAGGAAATAATATAAGGCAGTCCACTGCACGTGTCTTAAACAGATATGTATATAATAGTACTTCAAAATGATCTGTTTAACAATAAATTCACCATGTTTACGCTTATCACATGGACTTTAAAACATTTATAAAAGTTGTAGATTTAACACTGAACTGTAAGATTTATATCCAAATGAATACACTTATTTCATACCAAACTGCACAGAACTTACAAATAGCACATGATTTTAGAATAATTACTGTGTTGGGTACTATTAAGTACTACTGCTTGATGACATAAGAATTATTAACAAATGTGCTATAAGCTATTATCATTCAACTTATTGCTAGTGATTTTGAAAATCAGTGGTTTATATTTTCTTTGTAAAACATGTGCTATGAGCTTGCCCTGATAGTTCAGGAAAGAAATCAGATGTTTCCAATTTTCTCTATACTCACAATACTTCAGATCTGATTGCATGGTCTTTTTAAAGACTGCCAAAGGATTTGCATTTAAGTCATTCTTATAACACCTACTCTGCCTTACATTAATACAATTCGATGGATTTATGCAACATACATGGCATACATGCAGGACACCATGTATGTGCAGAACTCATGCTCAATGCATGCTGTGTTTCCTCAGACATTTTTGTTTCACTAAGAATTAGGTCTCATTCAATTTCATATAATTGTTTTTAACATGCAGTTCGACAGAGCTAACAGGCAGGTAGACTTTACTTTCATGTTATAATTGGGCATGCTCAAGTAGTTGACTGGCATTTGGCAGTGTTGCAAACCACTTAGGGACTGTATGAGTTTCTTCAAATACAGCATCTCTCCCACTGCCCTTGTGGCAGATTGTTGGATTTATCTATGCTGTGTGTTGAGGACACACACTGGGGTTTTTAGAAATTTGGATTCTGCCTTTACCAATTTCAAGATACTCTAAGGTGTGTAAGTAACTGTCAGGCATACGAAATAGCATCATGAAATCTTTGGAAATAGATCCACAATTGTGTGAAATGGACACACATGGAAATATAGTTACTGGAAACACTTGTATACTCTACACACAGCATAGACTTAATAGTCTGACTTTAGTAATGTTTGAAAACCTTTCATGGTTAACAAACTAGTAAAATGGTACTGAATTCTTAGAGAGCAACAGGCCCACGAATGAAACAATGGCCAACACTGATTGTAACACAACACTATATTTAACAAAGGTTTAAACTTCTGGTACGGAATTGCAGTACAATGAAGAGCTTGCCACTTTCACAAATTAGCTGCAGCCTTTCCCTGCACTAGAGAGTTTGGAAGGATCTGAAAATGAGATATTTTGTTTAAAATCCAAATGGAAACTCTGTATTTCTCTTTTTCCCAGAGTTCAGTAAAAGCTTCTTTAATTACTTTTTTTTCACATTCTAAGGGCCCAGTTCTGTAGTCCTTAATCAAGTAAAACTTCCAAAGTCTTGGGCATCTGCTTCCAATGCAAGTTTTACTCAAAAATGGACTGCTAAATTAGGTCCTATAGATAGAGGTACCATAATTAATATACTACTTTAATAAGGCTCAAAAATGCTATTTTCATTTTGTGTGTAGCACACGAATTTCCAGGATCCTGATATCAAAACCCAATTGATGTTGAATCCTGGATTGGGAAATAACTCTGGGATTTTGTTTCCCAGTTTAATCATGGAATTAGGTATTTACTAAGGACCAGAATGAAGACACTAATTCCAGTTTGCTTGTAATTATAATCAGAATTTGAACATTATAAGAAGTGAAAAGCTATTGTTGGTGTATATATCTCTTGTCATCCTTCCACTTCTGTAGTTCCGGTTAACTAGCTGCTATATTAAAATGCCACTATGTTTGGGGACAGACATTGCAGTAAAATATCAACACAACATTCTGACAATGTCAAAATTTCCCCTGTGTGTGACAAGAAATAAGTTCTGCCTTTGACTCACTAATAGTTGTGGTAGAGTTTCAGAAGGCAGAACCTATTCTACTGTATTTATGTGTGTAGATGAATAGAGCAAGAATTTAAAGTGCATATTTACTGTTAACCCGGAAAAAAGAGTCCACCGAATTTGCTCAGTTTTGGTGTGGTTGAAAACCGCTGTCATGTGTATCATTCTGGTCTCCTGCAAATGCCACCTGAGGTGAACATCAATGTTTCCTTATATGCAAAAGAAAAAGAGAGAGAGAGGAGAGAAAGAAAAAGAGGGCGGGAAGGAGGGATGGAAGGGGGGGAAAATCAACATTTTTGCATCAATTAAAATAAGTTATTCTCAATCTATTATAAACAGTAAATATAGAACCCTAAATCTCACTATTGTAAGCATGATTGTAAAGTACAGGATTGCAAAGCTATATATAAAACACACTTTTCAGATGGCAATATTTACATTAGTTATGACCGGCAGAATTAAAGAACAATTTTCTACATTTGTAGCTTTGCCATAGGAAAAGACTGTGCTGCTCTTTCTTACACACTACTAATCCTTTCACTAATCACATTGGAGGGATTAACCGGTAGCTCCAAATTCTCAACTTGCATCTCTATACCAGGCTCCTCGTCATCAGCTTTCTTAATTACTGGTTCATTGGTGTGCCGGTAAATGTTAACATTAAGCTCCCTCCCAGACAAAGCAGTGGCAGCAACTCTCGGGATTTGTCTGATTGGAGGCTTTTTATCTGCCTTATAATTGCAGCGCAAATAGTTGGAGAAAGCCCTTCGGTAAACTTTGTTGAAAAGAGTGTACACCAGAGGATTAATTCCTGAACAAACATAGCCAATCCAAACAAACACATTCAGAAGCTTTTCCATGAGCTTTTGATTACAAGCCTTCCCACAAAGAACCGACAAAATATTAGTGATAAAAAACGGGCACCACATGATCAGAAACACAAAGAAAACAATGCCAAGGACCTTCGAGGCTTTCCGTTCATTGTTGATAGCTTGCATGGTGCCCCTAGGCCGTCTTTCTTTCTTCTTCCTTCGGCGTGGGTTCAAATCTTGGTTCGGGTTTGCAGAATCCTCTTCATCGGTGTTCGTCTTGCAGCATTTCAGGAAATTCAGGTTTATTCCAGGCGGTTCCTCAGTGTGGCCGTGCAGTAACATCAGAGCTTGTCGGCGAAGGACGTGAATCGTCAGACAGTAGGTAATCACCATGATTGTCAGTGGTATGAAGAAAGCTACGAAGGACCCAATAAGAACGAAATTTGGGTCATTCAGCACGCAGGTGGTGTTGTTGACGAACACCTTATCTTCATCCCTCAGTCCAATCACTGGGATAGGAACTGATACACCTACAGGAACAAAAAAGAAGGTAGGACATTGTTACAGCATGGAAGCATTGAACAGGTTTGTACAGTGGGATACATTCAATTGCATATCACTGGAGAAAATTTAGTTCTGATATTTGTTGAAAGCTATTCACAGCATAAAGTGTTAGTCACGTGAAAGAGTAACAGTATGATATCAGAAAATGACAGCTTTTTTTTTTCAAGTTAGGAATGCCTTCTCACCAATTTTCTGTAAAATACTTGGAATTACCATTACTGAGATAAATTATAAGTATGGTTGTACATAACAGTGAATTGTGTCTTTTTTGTTTTAGCTCCAATTCCTAGAAATGTCCCGGCTGATAGAAGGCATTCACTAAATATTTGTTGAATGAATAAATTTGTGTCTGTATTCAGTGACATCAATACATTCAATTGCTCATTCCCAATTGCATTCCAAATGCAATAAATTGATGTGTATACCACCTAGGAGTAATTGCATGTCAGCATTAACTAGGCTGAGTTTGAGATGAGTTTTTAGCTAAGGACATCCTTTCCCAAGGAAAGTGGTCAAGAAGAGGAACTTCTATGGGTGAATCCTTTGGAGACAGAGCCTGGGAGCTCTGGAGTTTTTTGGAGATGAAGAGGATAGTATGCCCCTCAAAGAGGAATTAGATCACACATAGTCTCTATGCAGAAACTGAAGGAATTGTCTTTTTAGTAAGCATTTTGCTGAGACTCTGGGAGAGATACAGTCCTCCCATTTACATGTAGAGTTTTGAACTCATTTGTTTTTTAAGAATACTGAGAGGTGTTCATCTAGGTAAGCACCTTCACTAATAAAGAAGCTCACAGGCAAAAAATATCAATAAGAAGATGGGAGCAGAATCTTGTGCCTGAGCATAAGTAATGTACCTAGAAATTTTTGGAAATCATTGTGGTAAATCATCATGGTAGATCTTGAAGAAGTCTATCATTAATAAGCAGGGATAACTTGCAGAAATGAAATTCAAATTTTACTGTTAATTTATTTTTTCTTGTGTCCACAGGAACTTGAAGCCTGGGACAATTCAGGTTGCACTTCTAGGATTCTATCAGAGATCATTATGAGGATTCCTGGGCTGGTGTCTATTTGTACTATGAACTGTGAGAGAGGATAGAAACACACTCTCAAAGATCATTGATGATGGCTTTAGGGAACACACAGGGAACCATGACAAACCTGAAAGTCCCTATAGATTGTCTTAACATGCTTTGTCAGGTATACAGTGTTTGATGATCAAGAGGGGAAAATATTTTTCTTTGCTAAGAGCTTGTTGATGACATTGATTGGTATTTAATTTCTAGGAAGACATGAGGAAGATTTATGAAAAGTTATCTTTAAGCCTTCTAATTTAGGCCCTGAATTTCTTACATGCATGGGTTTTTTTATTTTTCCCTAGAGAAAGAGACCAAGTGATGGTATGAGAAGCATCAATAAAGAAGATGACAAGATTTCTCGGCGTATTGGTACATACCTGCAATTCTGAACCTAGGCATGCCATTTAAGAAGGCAAGAATGGCTGTGAAAACTAGGAGACACTGCAAACAGAAAGTGTCCTCAGGTAATACAGTACAGGATCTGGTGAAGCGAGCTTTGAACTCTAGATGGGAAGAGTGGCGAGTATCAGAAGGTAATAGTCACCAAATTTGATGAACCACACAGGTTACATTTCTTATGAGTTATAAAATGATAGGTAAGAATGTTGCCATCTTGTATTCTTAAAATCTTTATTCCAAAAGCCATAAATATGAGGGAGTATGTAGAAAGAGCATAGGTCAAGCTTGCCTGAAAGAAGCCAGTATTGGCTTATCCTTCATGAAATGTTTTAGTGAGGATAAGGTTGTAGGAAGTTTTCTGGAGTTAAGGAAACTAATATGAGATTAAGAAAAGAGGGAAGGGTTTCTTAAAAACAAATCATTTACAACAGAAAAACTTAGAGAACATAATATTAAGAGAGTCTTAAAATACCAATCAAACAATGTTAGTATGTGGATTTTCTTGGAATTGTGATGCAAACAAATTTTTAAAAATGTTCATGACACAGGTGAAAATGTGTTATTTTGAACAATAACTGGCGTTTGATGATAGTAAATAATTATCATTCATTAGTTTTTAAAAGTTATGTTGATATTGTGGTTATGTGGGGAAAATTTTATATTTTTAGATATGCATATACTGAAGTGTTTATGGATAAAATATTATGATTCTGAGGTTTGTTTTGAAATAATATGGGAGGGAGAAGTGGACAGAAGTACAGATGATGCAAGACAGTCCATAAATTGATAAATCTTGGAGCTAGATAATGAGTACATGGTTCTTTATAACATAATTCTACCTAATTTTATAATCTTTTAAAGTTTTTATACCAAAAGTTTAATATTTTAAAAATGGAAGCAATTAAAATAAAACAGAGATTCTTTCAGAAACATAGAAAGAAATGGCTGTTAGACCTCAGATGATAAAAGTCTGTAAGATTTACTACCACTGCTAACTTTGGAACTGACTACTTCTAGAGCAAAAGTCTTGGGGTCCTGAGTGGAAACACTTACCATTTTGGTATAAATGTGGAGAAGAAGGCCATTTTCTGACAAAATGTTGGTAGAAAACTGTGTTATACTTTCTCAGGATCCTATAGCAAGACCAGGGGAGGGGTAAAGTGGAATGGCTCCCTTTCCAAACTGTCCCCCTCCCCTGCCATCCAACAATGTGGCAACCAGACCCTGAGGCTAGAAACTTAATCTGGGAAGTTTGCATTCATTCTGAAAGAATTCTGACAAGGGTAGACATATCTACACTCAGGATATAAGTGCTGGAGTGAAGGGTCATTTCCCCAAGGAAATGCTGCACAATCTTTTAGGTATGCCTAGATATCTGAAATTTCTAGGGAAGGCCTCACACACTGACCATAATATCAGTGGAAGTCAGCATTACTCAGAGCCCAACTCTGAATTGTATTAGCTTGTTTCTGTTAAAAGAAATATAGGAGACACAAAAGTATAGAACGGACTTTTGACATCTGGGGGAGAGGGAGAGGGTGGGATGATTTGGGAGAATGACACTGAAACATGTATACTATCATATAAGAAATGAAGCACCAGTCTATGTTCAATGCAGGATACAGGATGCTTGGGGCTGGTGTACGGGATGATCCGGGGAGGTGGGGTGGGGAGGGA
>SJYW01039066.1:71949-98145 GCA_006410735.1 Raphicerus campestris
GGGGGGAGGGGGGAAAGAGGGGGGGTGCAGTTTCACCCGAAGGGTTTGGCTTGAGCCTGCATGAACAAAAAGGATTTTGACCACAGTACGATGACAGATGGAGAAGGGAATGGCAACCCACTCCAGTATTCTTGCCTAGAAAATCCCAGGGGCAGAGGAGCTTGGTGGGCTACAGTCCATGGGGTTGTAAAGAGTTGGACACAGCTGAGAGACTTCACTTTCTCTTTCTTTCAAAGACAGCCTTGAAGATCTTGCTAAGAAGGTTGGACTTTATGATTTAGGAATTTCAGAGTCATTGAAAATATCTGAAAAATCAATGAATGTCTTAATTCATATCCAGCTTAGCAAATCTGGTGATAAAATAAAAGGTTTTATCAGGAGCCAGAACACTCATATTTGGGTTCTGATTCAACCATTCCTTAGATGCAAAAGTTAACCTCTCTAGAATTTTCCTTTTTTCTGTGGGTAATTAAGTGAAATGTTAGGGGAAGAGAAAAGTCAATGAGATAATGTATGTGGAAGCACTTTGCCATCAATAACACATTACTGAGCAGTAACGCATCCACTGGATTCTGCATTGCGAACTCTGCTAAATTGAAATAAACAGTCTATTATCACAGGGGAAGCCTCTTCCTTTCAACACAAAAGTCTGATTTATCACTTCATTTTAAGAAGCTTTTGGAGGTGCTTCTGGCAGAGGAATCACAAGCCGCTAGAGATAAGTTGTTTTGTTTTCATCCCTCCAGTTCAATTGTTTTGAAAACATCTATGTCTAGTCTCCACAACGCGTGGACATCAAAATGGTAAATCCCTGTGGTACGGGGTTAAAAAAGAAAGTCATCTCTCTCTCTGTAGCCTCTTATTTGTATTTTAGATGACACAGTTAATATCCAAAAGTTTTACCAATGTTATTTCAGTAAACGGAGATTAAAACAATAGATAAAAGCAAGGCAGATTTGCACTGTTTAGGCGGGAGTGGTGAGAGGTGAGGGGATGACAAGCAGTGGGTAGGATTAGGGTTGAAAATTTTTTTTTTACATTTCCCTGAAACTGGATTCTGACTTAGTAGAATTCCACTGCTGCCAGGAAAATATTAAGTAGATATTTAAATTAAGCAAAAGGATGCCGCATTGCTGAAGACACACTGTGCCTTCTTGAAACAAAATACCTCATATAGGCAAGCATCTTGTTTCTGAGACACTTGCCCCAACAGAGAATGAACCAAATTGGTGATAAGTCCTGAGTGTCATTTTTCTTGAACAGTATCAATGTAAAATACTGGCTTCCAGAAAGAAAAATCACTCATGGTCATGAAAAAATACCAACAAAAATAAATTGCACTTCTAAGTCATA
This sequence comes from Raphicerus campestris, assembly GCA_006410735.1. NCBI lineage: Eukaryota > Metazoa > Chordata > Mammalia > Artiodactyla > Bovidae > Raphicerus > Raphicerus campestris. Next base: position 73,303 of record SJYW01039066.1, read on the forward strand.
TCACAAGCCTATGAGGTCTTTGTTTATAAAACCAGACCCTGGCGAGGCTGCCAGTCTGCTGTTCTAGACACTCAGAAGCCTGCAAAAATAAGATTCAGTATTTTGCCACCTCATCAGAACAAATTTTACATTTATAAAGAAGCCTGAAAAAGAGAACTGGCTCAAATTTGAGCCTCAAGAAATTGAAATTTGAGCTTAAGAGCCTACAGTCAAGGTTACTTCTGAATCTTTTCATTTCCAAACAATGAATGTGGTTCAGTCACTGTTTTAATAATTACTGATTTCCAGTTTTATTGTACTTTTGTCAGTGAATGAGGTCTACATGATATTAATTTTTTGAATAATGGTTGTTACTCCTATGGCACGGTCAGTTTCTGCAAACGCCCTTTGAGTGCTTAAAAAAGAAGGCTTCTAATTGTTGAGTACAGGTTTCTATAAATAACCACTAGATCAAAATTACTAATTCACACACAATTTCCATGTCATTGATCTACCAAAAGCTGAGAAAGGCAAGTTAAAATCTCTCATTAAAGTGAACTGGTCTATTTCTCTGAATAGTTCTTTATGTATTTTGAGGCTANATCAAAATTACTAATTCACACATAATTTCCATGTCATTGATCTACCAAAAGCTGAGAAAGGCAAGTTAAAATCTCTCATTAAAGTGAACTGGTCTATTTCTCTGAATAGTTCTTTATGTATTTTGAGGCTACGTTATTAGGTACATTCAGCTTTATCATCATACATCCTTCATAAATGTAAATACTTTTTAGTATGTGGTATCTATCAGTTTTCTCCAGTAATGCTTTCTGTTTCCATTCTTGTCAGCTTTATTTTGGCTGCGATTTGCCTAGTGCATCTTTTCCCATCTGTTTACTGGCATTCCTTGTCTGTGTCAGATGTTTCTGTAAATAGTACATAACTAACTCTGGAGTACTTTTTTAAAATCCATTTTCTCATTCTCTGTCTTTAAGGACAAGTTCGATCTACGTACGTTTATTGTTACTGGCATATCTGATTTCTAACACTTCACTCTTTCTGTGAGTGCCGTGTCTGCTCTGTTTCTCTCTTCAAGTACCTCCTTGAGTTCCTCTATTCTTCCTTGCTCCTTTTTATTTATTTCTCTACTGGTTGGGTGTTTAACGTTCTACTCCAATTTCTTCACTTTTTCATCTTGCTACAAAATAAAAAATGTAATCCCCAAATGTCCTTTGCCCAGAGAACGTAAGGTATTTAGGGACCTTTAACACTAGTCATTCATCGCTATGCTTATATAATGATGTCAGTCAATATTTTTATTCAACCTTATTAGAGTCTGTGGCAGGAAAAAGGATGTTAAGAGACCAGAACAGATCTGCTAGAGTTTTGTCAGTTTCTCCCGTTCCTGGAAATGTCCTTCTGCTTGCTGTCCTATGTGCCCTGTTTGGCGACTGAGAGGTTTGCTGTCCTTATAACTGTCATTACTTTCTGATAGTCTGTCTCTTTCTTTTTATAGAGGGGTAATTAGTGAGTTTGCTAAGTGGTCTTTTTTGTTTTCCTACATCCAGTGGCTCGTGGCATCTCAGATCCTTGACCAGGGATGGAACCCAGAGCCTCAGAGCAGAGTCCTGGCCGCTGGACCCCCGCGCAAGCCCTCGCCTCTAAAGCCCTTTGTCTCTGGTGTTCTGCAGTCTCCTGGTAACGTGATTAGAGAAGATGAATTCTGCTTTATCCTTCTCTAGACGGTGTTTCCTGTATTTGGAGAATGGTTTTACTCATCGATTTTGGGAAACACTTAGCTGTTTATCTTTTCAAGTATTACATCTCATCCATTCTCTTTATTCCCTCTTTCCAGAACTTCTAATAGGTCTATGCTGAGTCCTTCCCAATTGTTGACTTTTTTTCCTAAACTTCCCCTTTTTGTCACTGTGCAACACTCTGAAGACAATCTTTAATTCACTTCTCAGTCTTTCCATATCAACTGTTTAATCCATCTACTGAGTTTTTGATATTTTTTGATCTGAATTTTGAATACTCTCCTGTGTTTCTAGGAATTCTATTTTTCCTTCTTCAATATTATCCATTCTTTTCCATAATATTTTTCCTCTCTTTGCTTATTCCTTCTTTTGTGTATCTGTTGTTTAGAAATTAAGCTGTATCCAACTCATGTGACTTCACGATCTACAGCCTGCCAGACTCCTCTGTTTATGGGACTTCCCAGGCAAGAATACTAGAGCAGGTTGCCGTTTCCTTCTCCAGAGGAATCTTCCCAACCTGGGGATCGATTCCTTTCTCCTGCGTCTCTTGCATTGGCAGGCAGATTCTCTACCTCTGAGCTACCAGTGAAGCCCTTTAGGTATCTAGTCACTTTTTAAATCTACTTACTTTATATTCTCTATTTCATACTTTAATTACTTAACATTACTGAGGGTTTAATCATGTTGTCTATTCTTTCTACTGAATCTTGGTCTTGATAGATTCTTTCCGTTTTCATAATTTGGGTTTGCAGCATCATCTTCTGTAGGTCTTTATCTGTAGTAATTCTGTCAAGCTTGAATTGAAGGCGAGCTTCTCCAGCAAGATTTTGTCTTTATTTCTAGCCCATAACCACTTTGGGGCTGGGGACTGTTAGAACACACAGTTGTATGCATGAGTTAGGAGGTCCAACCCCTGCTTTTTCAAGTCCAAGATGTCATCTCCTGTCGACAATTAATCTTTAAAACCCAACTATCTGTATTATAGACATCAGAACCCCACCCCCATCCACAGCACCTAAGACAACATGAGACAAACGAATAGGCTGCCCTGTTTTGTCTTTAGTCCATAAGGAACCTGCTGACTTTCTTCCCAGTTCAGCTGTGCATCAAAAGGCTGTTAGATTTTATGCATCATTTCCAGGGACTCTGTGAGAGGCCCTTTTAAGTTCAACGGTTTACTAGAACCAAGAGTCTTCTCTGCATAAATTTTATCCATCTACCTTCAAAGTTTTCCCTTTTGACTGCAGCCATCAACCTAGCTCACACTATGCTCCACTTCATTCATGGATTAAATAATCAATTGTCAAAAATTAACTGGACATATGGATTGTTCAATACCCTAGGGAAGAGCACAAAGAACTGTTAAAAAAAAAAAAGGTGTGCTTACTTTCAACTCACTGAGAATCAACAATTCCATCATATATTTTATTCAAAAGATATATGACTACATTATTTTTGTTGGGCTCTAAAGATATCTTTGACAGTCAGACATGCCAAAATATTTCACTGGGATAGTCATTCTCAGCTCTTCCTAAGTGGGTTATCTAGCTTGGAGATTTTGTTTTTCTTTTTTTTTCCGTTTCCTCCTCTTAGTTAGTACTCCATGACAACACTGCATACGCTCATCATGTTTTAGAAATGGAGTGACCTGTTCCACTTAAAAGTCTCTCCCTGCTCGGGCTGTCTCTCTTTGCTCCTCTTTAAATACTGGTATCCCCGGAGTTTTGTCCTCCACTCTCCTCACTCCATAGATATCCCCTGGCCATCTCGACCCTCACGTTCCAACTACAGCGTGCATGCTGTATTGGTTTTCAAGGGGTGCCGCAAAGAGAACCACACACCAACTGGCTTAAAACAATAGGAATGGGTTTCCTCATAGTTCTGGGGGCTAGAAGTCTGAAATCTAGCTGTCAGGAGGGCTAAGCTCGCTCTGGGACTCTGAACAGAATCCTTACTTTCCTGTCCCATCTCCTGGGGGTGGGTGGCACTCCCCAGGGTCCTTACAGCTGCACCCTTCTAATCTCTACCCCCATCCTCACATCCTCACATCACCTTCCCTCTGTATATGTCTGGGTCCAGATGCCCCCTTCAGATAAGGGCACCAGTCATTCTATCAGGCCCACCCTTGTGACCTCATCCTAACTTGATCAAATCTTACAATACTCTATTTCCAAATCAGGTCACGTTCCAAGGCACTGGAAGTTAGGATGTCAATGTATCTTTTTTTTTTTTTTTTTGGTAGGGGCACAATTCAACCCATAATAAATGCTTATCTTTTGAGTGTAGGGCTGTCTCCCAAATGCCTGAAGAAATATGAAAAGAAGAGCTGCAATTTTTGGAAGCATTACCATATCCCCAGCACTGTTTATACTCTTCACACATGCATCTTATTTAATCCATACCACCATCTTTATTTTGATGGCACAGAAACTAAGGCTCAGCAAGATTAAATGACTTTTTAGAGCTAGAAAAGGCATAGTTTAGAACTCAAATGTATGAAATGTGTGATCCGTGATAAAGGACTTTAACCCTATGCTCTACAGGACACCCTGAACTGCCTTGTAGGTATCCCATGGGTATCTTAAAAACGGGATGAATCAAACGAACACCGTGCGTGCACACTCAGTTGCTCAGTTGTGTCCAACTCTTTGCAACAACCCCATGGACTATGGCCCTCCAGGCTCCTCTGTCCACGGGATTTTCCAGGCAAGAAACCTGGAATGGGTTGCCATTTCCTTCTTCTGGGGATCTTCCCAACATAGGGATCGAACCCACGTTTCCAACATTGGCAGGCAGATTCTTTACCACTAGCACCACCTGGGAAACCCAAAGGAGCATCATCTATCTTCAATTTTTTTCTACATTTATGAACATCCACCCAGCTATTTTTAATTAGATTCTTCTCTTGGTTTAAAAAAAAAAACAACACCAGATAAATAATTATCATCATGGAAATGTAAAGGTTAAGAGCTGAGCAACATCTCTTGAACATCACCTTTACTCCATGACTTACTACTTACATCTTTGAAAAGGCCATTTCAGAATCTACAACAATTTAACGAATTTAGTCCATCATTCTACTTTCTTGTGTTCTTCCACTTTTGATCATGTGTTAATAGTGTACGAATAAGAGCTCAGACTCTGGATTCAGACAGAACTGGGTCAGAATTCTGGCTTTCCACATCATCGGCTGGGACATCTTGGGCAACCATCTTACTTCCCTAATTTTAGTTTCTTTATCGATAAAGTGAGAATAATAAATAGTTTCTACACCATAGGATTTTTGTGGAATTTAGATGAGATTGTTCTTGTTCAGTTGCTCAGTCATGTCCAACTTTTAGCAACCCCACGGGCTGCAGCACGCCAGGCTTCCCTGTCCTTTACCCTCTTCCCTGTCATCTTCACCATTAAATGAGATAATACATTTTCAACAGAGAACACGGCCAAGCGGCTGACCACAGTGTACCCTTAGCAGACGGTCGCCATTTCTGTTTTTATCATTTCAGCCACAGAGAACCCAATGACAGTTGCCTCCATTCAGCTCATAGTTTAAACATATATTAACTGGGACCTTAGGATTTTAGTTGGTTGGGTTGTTCAGTTGCTTGACTTAGCATAAAAAATTGTAACCAGAAGCTTATAGAAACACATTCCTTAATGCAGACATAATGGGAGAGATCTTTGGGAGTGTTTGGAGGCATGACAAAGTAAAACAGAGAAACGTGTGGTTTATTGAAAACAAATGTGTGGTTACCAAATGGGAGAGGGAAGGGGGGACAAATTAGTGCTGTGGGATTAGCACATGCAAACTAGTATATATAAGTAGATAAGCAACAAGGATATACTGTATAGCACAGGAAATAATACTCATTATATTATAATGACCTGACCATGGAGCACAACCTGTGAAAATACGGCACCGCTATGCTGCATGCCTGAACTGACTGACTAGGAGACAGTCAAAGTATTAGTCACTCAGTCATGTTTGACTCTTTGCAACCCCATGGGCTGTAGCCCACCAGGCTCCTCTATCCATGGGATTTCCCAGGCAAGAATACTGGAGCGGTTGTCATTTCCTTTTCCAGGGAATCTGCCTGACTCCGGGATTGAACCTGGATCTCCCGCATGGAAGGCAGATTCTTCACTGTCTGGGCCACCAGGGAGGCCCGCATAGTACTTCAATTTTAGAAAAGAACTGCTTTATCAACAGAAACTTGATCACTGAGTGCGGGCCTGAGGATTGGCTCTGGTCTCACCCATCTATACATGTACCCTCGGGAAGGTGATGTCACTTCCCCAGGGCCCGATTTTCTCACGTTTAAGAGTTTTATAGGACTTCCTTCATGGTTCAGGGCTAAAGAATCCGCCTGCCAGTGCAGGAGACAGGTGTGAGCCCTGGTCTTGGAAGAGTCCACAGGCTGCGAGCAGCTAAGCCCAGGCACCACAGTGACTGAGCCCAAGGGCCACAACTCCTGAGACATGTGTGCCTAGAGTCTGCGCGCAGCGGCAAGAGAAGCCACGCCGATGAGAAGCGCACACACGGGAAGTGTAAGTCGCCCCTGCTTGCAGCAACTGGGGAAAGCCGACATGCCGCACCGGGACCGGCACAGCCAGAAACAGATACATACGTACATTCCAAGAGTTTAAGGACAGGGCTTCCCTTGTGGCTCAGCTGGTAAAGAATCCACCTGGAACGCAGGAGACCCTGGTTTGATTCCTGGGTCGGGAAAACTCGCTGGAGAAGGGTTAGGCTGCCCGCCTCAGTATTCTTGGACTTCCCTGGTGGCTCAGCTGGTAAAGAATCTGCCTACAATNTCCACCTGGAACGCAGGAGACCCTGGTTTGATTCCTGGGTCGGGAAAACTCGCTGGAGAAGGGTTAGGCTGCCCGCCTCAGTATTCTTGGACTTCCCTGGTGGCTCAGCTGGTAAAGAATCTGCCTACAATGCAGGAGACCTGGGTTCGATCCCTGGTTTGGGAAGATCCCCTGGAGAAGGGAAAGGCTACTCACTCCTGTATTCTGGCCTGGAGAATTCCATGGATTGTATAGTCCACAGGGTCACAAAGAGACAGACACAACTGAGTGACTTTCACTTTCTATGATAGTTAAGAGTATGTGTTCACTTGACTGGATTGTGGGATGTTTAGATATTTCATTAAACATTATTTCTGGGCTAATATGCAAGGGTGCTTCCAAAAGATCCGGGCCTTTGAATTGTGAGATTGAGTAAAGACTGGGAGAGGGTAAGAGAGAGAAAGAGAGAGAGACTGGTTCTGCTTCTTTGAAGAACCCTGACTAATAAAGAGCNACTTGGGTGATTATTTCCTTCCCCATTTTAGGGAAGTTTTCTACTATTATCTCCTCAAGTATTTTCTCATGGTCTTTCTCTTTGTCTTCTTCTAGGACTCCTATGATTCAAATGTTACAGCATTTCATATTTTCCTGGAGATCTCTGAGATTGTCCTTATTTCTTTTAATATGTTTTTCTTTTTTCCTCCCTGATTCATTTATTTCTACCATTCTATCTCCTATTTCACTAATCCTATCTTCTGCCTCCATTATTCTAAGATTTGTTGCCTCCAGAGTGTTTCTGATCTCATTTATTGCATTATTCAGTATATATTGACTCTTTTTTATTTCTTCTAGATCCTTGTTAAACTTTTCTTGTGTCTTCTCAATCCTTGTTTCCAGGCTATTTATCTGTAACTCCAATTTATTTTCAAGATTTTGGATCATTTTCACTATCATTATTCAGAATTCTTTATCAGGTAGATTCCCTATATCTTCTTNTTCTAGATCCTTGTTAAACTTTTCTTGTGTCTTCTCAATCCTTGTTTCCAGGCTATTTATCTGTAACTCCAATTTATTTTCAAGATTTTGGATCATTTTCACTATCATTATTCAGAATTCTTTATCAGGTAGATTCCCTATATCTTCTTCTTTTGTTTGGTTTGGTGGGCATTTATCCTGTTCCTTTACCTGTTGGGTATTCCTCTGTCTCTTCATCTTGTTTATATTGCTGAGTTTTGGGTGGCCTTTCTGTATTCTGACAGTTTGTGGAGTCCTCTTTATTTTGGAAATTCCTCACTGTGGGTGGGGTTGTATCAGTGGCTTGTCAAGGTTTCTTGGTTAGGGAAGCTGTGTCGGTGTTCTGGTAGGTGGAGCTGGATTTCTTCTCTCTGAAGTGCAATGAAGTGTCCAGGAATGAGTTATGAGATATCAGTGGTTTTGGAGTGACTTTGGCAGCCTGTATATTGGAGCTCAGGGCTGTGTTCTTGTGTTGCCGGAGAATTTGTGTGGTATGTCTTGCTCTGGAGCTTGTTGGCCCTTGGGTGGTGCTTGGTTTCAGTGTAGGTATAGAGGTATTTGATGAGCTCCTATCAGTTAATTTTCCCTGGAGTCAGGAGTTCTCAGGTGTTCTCAAGATTTGGACTTAAGACTCCTGCTTCTGGTTTTCAGTATTATTTTTACAGTAGTCTCAAGACTTCTCCTTCTATAAACCACCATTCATAAAACATCTAGGTTAAAGACAAAAAGTTTCTCAACATTGAGTGACACTCAGAGAGGTTCACAGAGTTATATGGAGAAGAGAAGAGGGAGCAGGGTGTTAGAGATGAAATTCTAAATGACATGAGGTGGAATCAAAAGAGGAGAGAGCAAGCTCGCCAGTAGTCACTTCCTTATATATGCTCCACAGTCTGGACTGCTCAGAGTTGTTCACAGAGTTATACAGAGACGAGAAGAGGGAGGAAGGAGAGAGAGGTGGCCAGGAGGATAAAAGGGGAAAATGAAAAGGACAGAGACAGATCCAGCCAGTAATCACTTCCCTAAGTGTTCTCCACCGTCTGGAACACACAGAGATTCACAGAATTGGGTAGAGAAGAGAAGGGGGAGGGAGGAGACAGAGGCGACCTGGTGGAGAAAAAGGAGAGTCCAAAGAGGGAGAGAGCAGTCAAGCCAGTAATCTCGCTCCCAAGTAAAAATGGGTACTGAAGATTGGGTTCTTAAAGGTTCAAAATTGATAACAAATACCAAAAAGTAAAGATTAAAAATATAGAGGTTGGATTTTCAAAAATACAATATTAGAGAAAAGAAGAAGAAGAAAAAAACAAAGTCACAAAAATTATTTTAAAATATATATATATGAAGTTTGCTTTAAAAAAATAATGTCTTTTTTTTGAAAAGTAATAGTAGGTTATAAAAATGAAAATTAAAGGAGTAATAGAGGACTTAAAAAATTTTTTAAAGTTAAAAAAAAGAATGATCATAAAAATAGTAAAAATTTATCTAGGACTTTCTCTGGTGGTGTTGTGGGCAGCGTGGGGTCAGTTCATTTTCAGATAGTTCTTTGGTCCGGCTTATATTTCTCAAGATCTATAGGCCCCTTCCTATATAGGCAGTACTAACTACATGGTTTTAATCTATTGCACTTGCACCTCTCTTGTGGTTCCCTCTGTTTTAGCTTCTTCTGTTTGCTGGTCTTTTCAGTGTCTGATTTCTGCCCTGACACAAGGGGGGCGGTGGTGGACACTTTTTTTAGGCTCACTTGTTCAGTTGCACTGTCGGGAAGGAGGGACGATGCAAACAAATAACACTGGTGTGTGCTCACAGTTTCTCAGCCACATTGGGCCTGCCCCCACTCACGGTGCATGTGTCCTCCCTGCCCACACTGCACATGCTCTAGGTTGCTCCACTGGGAAACATCCGAGGCCTGCACTGGGCTGCATGCACCTCCCAGGTCCAAGCCGCTCAGGTTCAGGCACTCAGGTAGTCCTCAGGGGCACAAACTCCATTGGGCCTGCGTTTTGTGCCCTTCCAGGTCTGAGCAGCTCAAGTGATGAGGTGTTTGGTGATCACAGTCGCTGTGACTTATTGCCTCCCCCGACCCTGGGGCTCGGTTTTCTGGATGTACAACAGGCGCACCTTCTCAGGAGGATGTTGACTATCCAGAACCCCAAGAAGTCTTAGTTAGCAAAGAAGCCTGCTTGCAGTTTGGTAGATAATGTCTCTCTGGGGCTGCAATTGCCCTTTTCCGGCTCAGGCTGCCTGTCACCAGAGGGGGATGGTCTGTAGCTGGCTAGTTCTGTTCAGTTCTGTGCGCGGTCCTGGCAGTGTCTTAGTTTAGGGCTTTTCGCGTGGTAGCTATCCCACAGTCTGGTTTGCTATCCCAAGTTAGTTCGCTCTGATTGCCCTTGGGGCATTCAGGACAGGTCTTTAAGCAATGCAGTCCGCACCTCCCTGCCCAGTCCCCACTTGCTAGTGGCGGATGCAGGCATCTGCACTGTTTCTCCACTGGGGGAGTGACCTTTGGGCTCATAATCTGTGGGGTTTAATTATTTATTTATTTTTCCTCCCTGTTATGTTGCCCACTATGCTTCCAAGGCTCGCCATAAACTCAACAGTGAGAATGTTTCCTGGTGTTTGGAAACTTCTCTCTTTTTAAGACACCCTTTCCAGGATGGTGCTCCATCTCTACTTCTTTTGTCTCTCTTTTTGTCTTTTATGTTTTTTCCTACCTCCTTTTGAAGACAATGATCTGCTTTGCTGGATGCCTGATGTCCTCTGCCAGCATTCAGAAGTTGTTTTGTGGAATTTACTCAGCGTTTAAATGTTCTTTTGATGAATTTGTGGGGGAGAAAGTGGTCTCCCCATCTTATTCCTCCACACCATCTTAGGACTGCCCCCAAACTGAACTGCTTTCACAGACCATGTATAAAAATAAACTCAAAATAGATGGAAAACTTAAATGTAAGACCTGAAACCATAAAACTCCAGGAAGAAAGTGTAGACAATGTGCTTAATATCATTGGTCTTAGCAATATTTTTTGAATAAGTCTCCTCAGGCAAGGTCATCAAAGAAAAACAAATGGAACTATATCAAATTAAAAAGCTTTTGCATAATAACAGAAACTATCAACAAAATGAAAAGGTTGCCTACTTAATGGGAGAAGATAAATGATGCAACTAATAAGGGGTTATCTCCAAAATACACAAAGAACTCTCACAAATCAAAAATAAACAACCAATTTAAAAAATTGGCAAGGACTTAAGCAGATATTTTTCCAAAGAAGATATACAGATGGCTAAGTGGCACATGAAAAGATCCTCAACATCACCAATCATCAGGGAAGTACAAATCAAAACCACCATGAGATATCACTTCACACCTGTCAGAATGGCTATTATCAAAATGACAACAAATAATCACTGTTGGTGAGAATGTGAAGAAAATGGAACAATTGTGCACTCGGTGGGAATGTAAATTGGGGCACCCACTATGAAAAACAGTATGAAGATTCCTTTAAAAAATAAAAATAGAACTACTGTAAAATTCAGCAATTTTACTCCTTGGTATTTATTTAAAGAAAGCAAAAAACACAAATTTGAAAAGATTTGTGCATCTCATGTTCATGACAGTGTTCTATATAATAGCCAAAATAATGGAAGCAACCCAGGTGCTCATCAATATATGAATGGATAAAGAAGATGTGGTATATGTATATACACAGAGAATGAGCCACTACTCAGCCATAAATTAAAAAAAAATGAAATCTTGCCATTTGCAACAACATGGATGGGCCTATGGGGTATTATAGTAAGTGAAAAAAGTCATACAAAGTCAAACACCATATGATTTCACTTATATGTGGGTAAAAAAACAAAATGAACAAATGTAACAAAACTGAAACAGAGTCACAGACATGAGACCAAACAGGTTTTTTTCCAGAGAAGAGCAGTGTAGGGAAGGGGAGTATTGGTGAGGGAGATTAGGTACAGAGTTCTAGTTAAAAATAAATGTTATGGGTAAAAAAAATGTAGAGTACAGTGTATATAGTCAATAATTAGGTAATGTCTTTGTATGGTGACATAGTGTAACTAGACTTCTCATGGTGATGAATTTGAAATGTATAGAAATATTGAGACACTATGTCGTGTGCCGGGAACTAACATAGTGTTGTAGGTCAATTACATTTCAAAAACAAACTCATAGACAAAGAGATCAGATTTGTGGTTACCAGATGTGGGAGTTGGAAGGAGAGGGAATTGAATCAAGGTAGTCTCAAAAGTTACAAACTTCCAGTTGAAAGTCTAATAATAGCTATAGAAGGCTAGCTATAGGAGACTAAGCTATAGAAGACTAGCTCTCCTGCTGACCACAGTCATAAATCTGAACAAAATTTAAAAAGAAACAACATTTGAAGATAATTGATAGTGACTAAAAAGCAGGTAGAAACTACAGGGCACTGTGCAATCAGAAAAAGGACAAGCTACAGGGAGGAGGGGTCTTAAAATTTCTGTTCCTTCACATTCTTTTTTGGCACCTGAGTCCTTTATTGGTGACTCTTCAAGGAACTCATGGAGTAAGCAACATTTGAGAGGTTGAAAATATTTAACAGAGATCTCAATAGCTTTCAATTGGAGAAAAAATAGAGTTGGGAGTTTGCATCATACCAACTTATAGTTTTCATCTATACTCAGGTGGAGCGTGCCTTAGGAAAAAAGCCAAATTCTTAATATTGAAGGGTTTACTTTAGGAATAAAAGCAAACCTGGAACCCACCATTAAAAAGCAAAAAATGAAGCCTCCATAAGCATATGTTTATAAAATTACTAAATATACAAACAGACAAATGTGACCCACAGTCAAGAATAAAATAAGTTAATAGAAATAGATCCACACATGACCAACATATTGAAATTAACAGTGACAATGAGATTAACATTAACAATGATAAATAAATAATATTAAATAATCTACTAAAAAAATAAACACATGATTATAGATGTGGGAATTTCAGGATAGATGTAGAAACTAAAGAAAAGAGGAAATTCTATAAAACTGAAAATATTCATTATTTTAAAAGAAAATCATTGTATGGCATCAATAGAGGGCTTCCCTGGTGGCTCATCTATTTGCCATGAAGTTATGGGACCAGATGTCATGATCTTAGTTTTCTGAATGCTGAGTTTTAAGCCAACTTTTTCACTCTCCTCTCTCACTTTCATCAAGAGGCTCTTCAGTTCTTCTTCACTTTCTGCCATAAGGGTGGTGTCATCTGCATATCTGAGGTTATTGATATTACTGCCAGCAATCTTGATTCCAGATTGTGCTTCATCCAGCCCAGTGTTTCTCATGATGCACTCTGCGCATACATTAAATAAGCAGAGTGACAATATACAGCCTTGACCTACTCCTTTCCTTATCTGGAAACAGTCTGTTGTTCCATGTTCAGTTCTAACTGTTGCTTCCTGACTTGCATACAGATTTCTCAAGAGGCAGATCAGGTGGTATGGTATGTGCATCTCTTTAAGAATTTTGCACAGTTGGTTGTGATCCACACAGTCAAAGGCTTTGATATAGTCAATAAAGCAGAAGTAGATGTTTTTCTGGAAATCTCTTGTTTTTTTGATGATCCAACGGATGTTGGCAATTTTATCCCTGGTTCCTCTGCCTTCTCTAAAACCAGCTTGAACATCTGGAATTTCACAGTCCACATACTGTTGAAGCCTGAGAATACTGAGATTTACTTTATTAGCGTGTGAGATGAGTGCAATCATGTGGTAGGTTGAGCTTTCTTTGGCATTGCTTTTCTTTGTGATTGGAATGAAAACTGACTTTTTCTAGTCCTGTGGCCACTGCTGAATTTTCCAAATTTTCTGGCATATCGACTGTAAGATGTTCATAGGATTTGAACATCTTTTAGGATTTGAAATAACTGAACTGGAATTCCATCACCTCCACTAGCTTTGTTCATAGTGGTGCTTCCTAAGGCCCACTTGACTTCACATTCAGGATGTCTGGCTCTAGGTGAGTGATCACACCATCATGATTATCTGGGTTGTGAAGATCTTTTTTGTATAGTTTTGTGTATTCTTGCCACCTCTTCTTAATATTTTCTGCTTCTATTAGGCCCATACCATTTCTGTCCTTTATTATACCCATCTTTGCAGAAATCACTGCAGATGGTGACTGCAGCCATCAAATTAAAGGAATCTTGCTCCTTAGAAGAAAAGATATGACAAACATAGACAGTATATTAAAAAGCAGAGACATTATTTTGCCAACAAAGGTCCATCTAGTGAAAGCTATGTTTTTTCCTGTAGTCGTATATGGATGTGAGAGTTGAAATATAAAGAAAGCTGAGCATCAAAGAACTGAAGCTTTTGAATTGTGATGTAGGAGAAGACTCTTTAGAGTCCCTTGGAATGAAGGGAGGTCCAACCAGTCCATCCTAAATGAAATCAGTTCTGAATACTCTTTGGAAAGACTAATGCTGAAGCTGAAATACCAATATTTTGGCTACGCAATGCAAACAACTGACTCATTTGAAAGGATTCTGATGCTGGGAAAGATTGAAGGGGGGAGGAGAAGGAGATGACAGAGGATGAGAGGGTTGGGTGGCATCACTGACTCAATGGACACGAGTTTGAGTAAACTCTAGGAGTAGATAATGGACAGGGAGGCCTGGTGTGCTGTAGTCCTTGGGGTTGTGAAGAGTTAGACACGACGGAGCGACTGAACTGAACTGAACTGGTGGCTCAGATGTTAAAGAATCTGCCAACAATGCAGGAGACCTAGGTTCAATCCCTGGGTTGGGAAGATCCTCTGGAGAAAGAAATGGCATCAATAGAAGTAATGACCAATGAACTTGAAGACAGTCAATATATAGCATACACATTTAATCAAAATGATGAAATAAATTATTTTAAATCCAACATTTTTTCTTTTCAGCTATGGCAGAGTTCTTGCCATCAGACATGCTATCCTTACAAAAACAATGATAAAATTGGACAGAATATATGAGACGATTTTTTTCAGGCATTTGGCAATAGTTGGTGTATAATTTTACTTTTTAAGTTAAGAGAAACACATGAGATAAATCCTTTATATACCATACTCTTCTCTTTCTGGAGATAGTTTCATGACTCTAACATAGCGAAGTGCAGCCCAGAAAGGGATTGACTTTCTTGCTGAACTAAGAGGCAGAATCAGAGTTCAGTGCTGCCAAAGCATCTGAGACCTCCTGGGAAGGGTATAAGAGAAGAAGAGAAGATCAAGAACTATTTATGAGTATACCTGCCAGGAACCTGATTGAGGACCAAGTTGCACATCCACAGATGAGACCCCATAATGCCTAGCAGAAAGTGATAGCTACAGGGACAAGAATAGAACAAAGATACTAGAAGTTATACAGTCCTAGAAGTTAGAATCTGGCCCAGTCAGAAGGAAGAGACTACATTAACACATCATTTACATCTTGAGGATTCAGTTGAAACAAAAGAACAACCATGCCTTTAAAGATGCACCATAATAAAACCTAAAACTGAACTTCAGCAGGATCGAGAAGAACAGACAGTAAATTAATAGTATGTCAGCCCCAAATTGAACACTCTTTAAAAGAAACAATATATTCCACATTCTTTGCAATGTATCATTTACACTGCTCTGCATAAAACTATGAAAAAATAGATAAGCTAAGAAATATGAAATTGCTATATTAATCACGTAAAAAAGTAGTCAATGAAAAAAAGACTCTACGGACCATCTAATGTTGGGTGGTCAGATAAGGAATTGATAGCAAATGTTATTGAGAGGTTTGAGGACTTAAAGGCAAATGTGGTCCCAATGAAAAATAAACTGGACAAGTTTAATGGATAAGTGGAGATGGCAGAAGAAAGGGATCATGAACTTGGAGATATTTACACAAATTAATCAGAAGAACAAAAAGAAAAAAAAATTAAAAATAGGGTTTCAGTGACATGTGGGGCAATGTAAAACACTAAATCTCTGGTGGCTCAGACAGTAAAGAAGCTGCCTACAGTGTGGGAGACCCTGGTTCAATCCCTGGGTCAGGAAGATCCCCTGGAGAAGTGAATGGCTACCCATTCCAGTATTCTTGCCTGGAGAACTCCATGGACAGAGGAGCCTGGTGAGCTAGAGTCCACAGGGTCGCAAGGAGTCAGACATGACTGAGTAACTAACACTGACACTAAGTTAACACATATGTAATTGGAGTCTCAGAAGAAGCGAATAAATAATGAGACAGGCAAAAATTTGAAAAATAATGGTAAAAACTTCTCAAATTTAGCGAAAAGTATTAGACTATAGGTCTATGAAGCTCAAGAAATCTTTAGTAGAATAAACCCAAAGAAAATAAAACGTAAGACTATTATACTCAAAGTACTTACAAACAATACAAATAAAAAATGTAAAAGATAGCTAGAGAAAAATGACACATTTCATAGAGAGGATTAATATAGAAATATCCAAGAACTTTCACAGAGATTCCACAGAAAACAGAAGACAATGAAACTTTTTTTAAAGAGAATAAATATTAAAAAAACACACCCATCAACCCACAATTTTATATTCAGTGAACAGATCCTTCAAAAATAAGGGTAAAATTAAGATGCTTTACAGGTAAACTAAAAGCTGGAATAATTTGTTTCTGATAGATTTTCATTAAAAGAATGTCTTTAGAGGTTGATGGAGGTGATACCAGGAGGAAATTCAGATATGTAAAAGGAAAGAGGAGCATGTAAAATGGTAAATATGTAACTAAATATGAAAGACTACTTTTTGTTTTATTCTAATTTCTTAGAATGTGTAAATGAAGCTTCGAAACAAAATAATTTAAATTTAAGGTTATGTCAATACTATATGTAGAAATAGCATATATGAAAAAAGAGCAAAAAGAAAAGACTTGGTGAATGAAATTGTACTATTTTAAGTTTTTTACATTTCTGAAGTCTGAAGTGGTGTATTATTACATTTAGGGATAGTCATGGGCTAAGAAAGCATGCAGTAATTCCTAGATCAACCTAGATCAACTAAATAAAATTAAAAAGATGTATGGTTAAAAAAATAAAGGAATTGAAATGTAATGCTAATAATATTTGGTAGACAGAAGAGCAGAGCTTCCCTGGTGGCTCAGACAGTAAAGAGCCTGCCTGCAGTGTAGGAGACCCAGGTTCAATACCTGGGTTGGGAAGATATCCTGGAGAAGAAAATGGCAACCCACTCCAGTATTCTTGCCTGGAAAATCTCATGGACAGAGGAGCCTGGAGGGCTACAGCCCATGGGTTCGAAAAGAGAAGAGAAGACAAGAAAAGAACAGAGGAACAAAAATCAAACAGAAAACAAAGAAAAAGATGTCAGACTTTAATTCATAATATTAATAATTGCATGAAATGTAATTGGACCAAATACTCTAGTTAGCTGCTGCTGTTGCTGTTGCTAAGTTGCTTCAGTCATGTCCGACTCTGTGTGACCCCATAAACGGCAGCTCACCAGGCTCCCCCACGCCTGGGATTCTCTATGCAAGAATACTGGAGTGGGTTGCCATTTCCTCCTCCAATGCATGAAAGTGAAAAGTGAAAGTGAAGCTGCTCAATCGTGTCCAACTCTTAGCGACCCCATGAACTTCGGCCCACCAGGCTCCTCCATCCATGGGATTTTCCAGGCAAGAGTGCTGAAGTGGGGTGCCATTGCCTTCTCCACCCTAGTTAAAAGACAACATTTTTTATAGTAGGATAAAAAAGCAAGACTCAGTTCAGTTCAGTTCAGTTGCTCAGTCGTGTCTGACTCGTTGCGACCCCATGGACTGCAGCACACCAGGCCTCCCTGTCCATCACCAACTCCCGGAGTTCATTCACACTCATGTCCATTGAGTCAGTGATGCCATCCAACCATCTCCTTCTCTGTCCCTTTCTCCTCCCACCTTCAATCTTTCCCAGCATCAGGGTATTTTCCAGTGAGTCAGTTCTTCATATCACGTGGCCAAAGTATCAGAGCTTCAGCTTCAACATCTGTCCTTCCAATGAATATTCAGGACTGATTTCCTTTAGGATGAACTGGATGGATATCATTGCAGTCCAAGGGACTCTCAAGAGTCTTCTTCAACACAAAGTTCAAAAGTATCAATTCTTCAGCAAATGAAAGAGATACATTTTAATTATGAAGACACATACAGGTCAGTTCAATTCAATTCAGTCACTCAGTCGTGTCCGACTCTTTGCAACCCCAAGGACTACAGCATGCCAGGCCTCCCTGTCCATCACCAACTCCTGGAGTTCTGTATACCTTGCTAAATTTAGTTATTTATATTAGTAGGTTTTTTTTTTTAGTAGATTTCTTGTTTCCACATAGACAGTTGTTATCTTCAAGTTAAAAAGTTTTTTTTTTTCTCATTTTTGTTTCTTTTCTCTTATTCCTTAAATTCCGAGTTTTCTTCTGGTATCGTTTCTTTCTTTCTTTATTTTGTGAGAGTGCCTTACCATCTGGCATGTGTTCCTCCACCAGGGACTGAACCTGGGTTGCTGCAGTAGAAGTGCTGAGTTCTAACCACTGGAATGCCAGGGAATTCCTTCGTTTCTCTTTCTCTTAAATAACTTCCTCTTACATTTCATTTAGAGCTGGCATGCTGGCAATTAATCTTCTTGGTTTTCTTTCAACTAAAAATGTCTTTATTTTGCCATTTAAAAACATTTTCACTGAATATAGAATTCTGGGTTGACAGTTCTTTTGTATCAGCACATTAGAGATGGGGTTCCACTGTCTTCTGGTCTCTGTGTCTTCTAATTAGAAATCTGTAGTCATTTTATTTATTTATTTATTAAATTCTTTTAAAATATAAATTTATTTATTTTATTTGGCAGTTAATTACTTTACAATACTGTATTGATTTTTCCATACATCAACATGAATCCGCCACAGGTATACACGTGTTCCCCATCCTGAAGACCCCTCCCACCTCCCTCCCTGTACCATCACTCTGGGTCGTCCCAGTGCACCAGCCCCAAGCGTCCAGTATCATGCATCGAACTTGGACTGGCTTTGTTATCTTTATTATTTATCTTTGCCTTATGTAACTGGCTATGAACTAAAGTGAGTCAAACTGGAAAGAAATAGAAAATCGAAATTTCACCTATCAAAGTAATTGAATTAACATTTAAAAACTTCTCCAAGTCTCATCTGAGATCCAAATGGCTTCACTGAGGAATTCTTTCAAACATTTAAGAGAGAAACACCAAATTTACACAAATGGTTTCAGAAAATTAAAAAGGAAGAAATATCCTTAACTGAATTTTATGAGGCCAGTATAACCCTGATAAGAAAACCTGGATAATGTGATAAGGACTTTATCTGACAGAACTTTTTATAGAACAATATCATATACATGTATATATATAGATAGATATAGATGCAGAATTCTTCAGTAATATGTTAGCAACCTGTAAATCTGATTATAAACTCTGCACCAATTATAGATACATCTTTAAACTACACAGGCAGAGTTGAAATATTGGAAGAATACACTAAAAACAAAGGAGCTGGAAGTCAAGAAAATGAATGGAGATNTATTGAGTGCAGCACTTTCACAGCATCATCTTTCAGAATTTGAAATAGCTCAACTGGAATTCCATCACTTCCACTAGCTCTGTTCGTAGTGATGCTTCCTAAGGACCACTTGACTTCACACTCCAGGATGTCTGGCTCTAGGGGAGTGATCATACCATCTGGGTCATGAAGATCTGTTTTGGTATAATTCTGTGCATTCTTGCAGCTCTTCTTAATATCTTCTGCTTCTGTTAAGTCCATACGGTTTCTGTACTTTATTATGTCCATCTTTGCATGAAATATTCCCTTGTTATCTCTAATTATCTTGAAGAGATCTCTAGTCTTTCCCATTCTATTGTTTTTCCTCTATTTCTTTGCAGTGATCACTGTGGAAGGCTTCCTTATCTCTCCTTTCTATTCTTTGGAGCTCTGCATTCAGATGGGTATATCTTTCCTTTTCTCCTTTGCTTTTCACTTCTTTTCTTTTCACAGCTATTTGTAAGGCCTACCTAGACAGCCATTTTCTTTTTTGCATTTCTTTTTCTTGGGGATGGTCTTGCTTCCTGTCTCCTGTACAGTGTCATGAACCTCTGTCCATAGTTCTTCAAGCACTCTATCAGACCTAGTCCCTTAAATCTATTTCTCACTTCTATTGTATAATCATTAGGGATTTGATTTAGGTCATACCTGAATGGTCTAGTGTTTTTCCCTACTTTCTTCAATTTAAGCCTGAGTTTGGCAATAAGGAGTTCATGATCTGAGCCACAGTCAGCTCCTGGTCTTATTTTTGTTGACTGAATAGAGCTTCTCCATCAGTCTGATTTTGCTGTTGGCTATCTTGTGATGTCCACGTGTAGAGTCTTCTCTTGTGTTGTGGGAAGATGGTGTTTGTTATGACTAATGTGTTTTCTTGGCAAAACTCTATTAGCCTTTAATGGATTGGTTCAAAATTAGGAAAGGAGTACATCAAGACTGTATATTGTCACCCTGCTTATTTAACTTATATGAAGAGTACATCATATGAAATGTTGGGCTGATGACTCACAAGCTGGAATCAAGATTCCTGGGAGAAATATCATCAATCTCAGATATACAGATGATATCACTAATGGCAGTAAGTGAAGAGGAACTAGAGAGTCTCTTGATGAAGGTGAAAGAGGAGAGTGAAAAAGCTGGTTTAAAACTCAACATTCAAAATAAGAAGATCATGGCATCCAGTCCCATCACTTTATGGCCAACACATGGGGAAAAGTGGAAACAGCATCAGATTTCATTTTCTTGGGATCCAAAATCACAGAGAATGGTGACTGCCTCCACAAAATTAAAAGATTCTTGCTCCTTAGAAGAAAAACCATGACAAGCCTAGACAATGTATTTAAAGGCAGAGATGCCACTTTGCCTACAAAGGTCTGTATAGTCAAAGCTGTGTTTTTTCTAGTAGTCANTTAAAAGATTCTTGCTCCTTAGAAGAAAAACCATGACAAGCCTAGACAATGTATTTAAAGGCAGAGATGCCACTTTGCCTACAAAGGTCTGTATAGTCAAAGCTGTGTTTTTTCTAGTAGTCATATATGGATGTGAGAGTTGGACTATAAAGAAGGCTGAGTGCCAAAGAATTGATGCTTTTGAACTGTGGTGTTGGAGAAGACTCTTGAGAGTCCCTTAGACAGCAAGGAGATCAAACCAATCATTCTTAAAGGAAATAAAGCTTGAATATTCATTTTAAGGGCTGATGCTGAAGCTCCAATACTTTGGCCACCTGACACAAAGAGCCAACTCATTGGAAAATACCCCAGTGCTGGGAAATATCGAGGGCAAGAGGAGAAGGGGGTGACAGAATATGAAGTAGTTGGATGGCACCACCAACTCAATGGCCGTGAGTTTGATCAAACTCAGGGAGATAGTGAAGGACAGGAAAGCCTGTTGTGCTGAAGTTCATGGGGTGGCAAAGAGTTGGACGTGACTTAGTGACTGAACAACAGCAAAATGTATAGGTTGTGACAAAAATTATGGTACATACAAATAAACAAAGTATAACCTATACAAATAAAAAAGGCAATTAATAGAACTGCTTCTGAGGAGGCCACAGACAGTGAATTTAGTAAAGATTTTAAGGTATTTATTTTAAATATGTTTAAAGAGATAAAGTTTTATCAAAAGAACTATAAGAATGCCAGTAAATATATAGAGATTATAAAATAATGTTAAATAGAAATTCTGGACCAAGATAACTGAAATGAAAAATCAAGTACAGAAGCTCAATAACAGATTTGAACTGGCAGAGACTCTTGAAGCATAAGCTAATGCATTCTGAAGAAAAGAATGAATAAATAAAAAGGAAGAGAGCCTCAGAAACCTGTGAGACACCATCAAGTGTACCAACACATGCAAAATGGGTGTCCCCAAAAAAGAAGTGAAACAGAAAGGATCAGAAGGAATATTTGAAAAGATGATGACAAAACATTCTCAAATTTGGAAGCAAACATTCATTTACATGTCCGAGAAGATCAAAGAACTCCAAGTATACTAAACTCACAAAGATCCATATCTGGAAACACCACAGTCAAATTGTTAAAATCCAAAGACAAAAAGAGAATCTTGAAAGTAACAAAAGAAAAGCAATGTCTCACATAGAAGAAATTCCTAAATTTTACTGTTTTCTCACCAGAAACCATGGAGGCCAAGAGGCACTGAGGTAACATATTCAAAGTCCTTAAATAAAAATATTATCAACCAACAATATGTTTAGCAAAGATGTTCTTTAAAAATGAAAGTGAAATTAAACGTTTCCAGTAAATAAGAACTAAGACTTTGTTGCTTGCAAATGTACCCTACAAGTTATATTGTTAGGAGCCCTCTAGGATGAAATGAAAAATAACAAAATTTGACTTTAGGGGGAAAAAAGGTCAACATTATTAAAACTATAACTATACTTAGCAGAATAAAGAGTGAATGTACAAAGTACTAAAAACATGAATAGAAGAGGATACGTGACAAATAAAATGGAATATAAGGAAATACTATGAATAATTGCATGCCAGCTAATCAAAAAAAATCTACAAGAATTTAAAAATGATTCATGTTGATGTATGGCAAAACCAATACAATATTGTAAAGTAATTAACCTCCAATTAAAATAAATTAATTAAAAATAATTTTTATTGGAGTATAGCTGATTTGCAGTGTTGTGTTTCTTTTAGGTGTATAGTAAAGTGAGTTAGTTATATAAATACATACAGGCACTCTTTATTAGATTTTTTTCCCATATAGGTTATTACACTATTGAGTAGAGTTTCCTGTGCTGTACAGTCCTTAAATGTTAGTCTCTCAGTCATGTCTGACTCTTTGTGGCCCCATGGACTTGAGCCTGCTAGGCTGCTCTGTTCATGGAATTCTCCAGGCAAGATACTGGAGTGGGTAGCCATTCCCTTCTCCAGAGTATCTTCCCAGCCCAAGGATCAAACCTGGGTCTCTTGAATTGCAGGTAGATTTTTACCCTTTGAGCCACTAGGGAAGACGTATATAGTTCTTATTAGTTGTCTATTTTATATGTAGTAGTGTGCATATATCAACCCCAATTTCCCAATTTATCCCTCCTCCCCATCTCCCTGGTAACAATAAGTTTGTTTTCTACATCTGTGATTCTATTTAAAATAAGTATAATTGTACCATTTTTTTTTTAGATTCCACATTTAAGTGATATCATGATAATTGTCTTTCTCTGTCTGACTTACTTCATTCAGTATGACAATCTCTTAAATCCACCTATGTTGCAGCAGATGATGTTATTTTGTTATTTTTATGGCTCAGTAATATTCCATTGTATGTATGTGTGTATATATATATATACACCACATCTTCTTTATCCATTCCTTTGTCCATGGACAGTTATGTTGCTTTCATGTTTTCTTTATTGTAAATAGTGCTGTAATGAACATTAGGATTCATGTATCTTTGATTTATGGTTTTCTCTGGATGTATGCCCAGGAGTGGGATTGCTGGATCGTATCGTAGTTCTATTTTTAGTTTTTTAAGGAACCTCCATACTGTTCTCCATAATGGTTATACCAATTTACATTCCCACCATCAGTGTAGGAAGGGTTCCCTTTTCTCCACACCCTCTCCTGCATTTATTGTTTGTAGATCTTTATCAAGATGGCCATTCTGATTGATGTGAGGTGATACCTCATTATAGCTTTGATTTGCATTTCTCTAATAATTAATGATGTTGAGAATCTTTTCATGTTCTTTTTTGCCATCTATATGTCTTCTTTGGAGAAATATCTATTTAGATTTTCTACCCATTTTTTGACTGGATTATTAGCTTTTTGATATTGGATTGCATGAACTGTTTGTATATTTTGGAGATTAGTCCTTTGTTGGTCACTTTGCAAATATTTTTTCCTATTCTGAGGAGTGTCATTTCATTTTGTTTGTGGTTTCCTTTGCTATGCAAGACCTTTTAAGTTTAGGTCCCATTTGTTTATTATTGTTTTTATTTGTCTTACTTAGGAGGTGGATCCAAAAAGATATTGCTGAAGTTTATGCCAGAGAGTGTTCTGCCTATGTGTTCCTCTAAGAGTTTTACAGTGTTTGGCCTTACCTTTAGGTCCTCAATCTCCTTTGATTTATTTTTGTGTATGGTGGAGTACACCATACATGAGAGAGTTAGGGAGTATTCTAATTTCATTTGTTTACATGTAGCTTTTCAGTTTTCCCAGCACCACTTATTGAAGAGACTGCACTACAGGTTCATGGATTTATCTCTGCACCTTCTATCTTGTTACACTGATTTACATTTTTGTTTTTGTGCCAGAACCAAAGTATTTGATTAATGTAGCTTTGTAGTATAATCTGAAGTCAGGAAGCCTGATTCCTTCAGCTCCATTTTTCTTTCTCAAGATTACTTTGGCTATTAAGGGTCGATGGAGAGATATATCATGTTCTTGGATTGGAAGAATCAATATTGTCAAAGTGACTATCCTATCCAAAGCAATCTATAGATTCAAAGTAATACCTATCAAATTACCAATGGCATTTTTCGTAAGTTAGAACAAAAATTTGTAACTTGTATGGAAATACATGAATTTTTTAAAATACACAAGCTATGAAGACTTTGGGATTGGAATGAAAACTTGGTTGTGAAGATCTTTTTTGTACAGTTCTTCTGTGTAGGTCATGGCATCTGGCCCCATCACTTCATAGGAAATAGATGGGGAAACAGTGTCAGACTTTATTTGTTGGGGCTCTAAAATCACTGCAGATAGCGACTGCAGCCATGAAATTAAAAAACGCTTACTCCTTGGAAGAAAAGTTATGACCAACCTAGATAGCATGTTGAAAAGCAGAGATATTACTTTGCCAACAAAGGTCTGTCTAGTCAAGGCTGTGGTTTTTCCAGTGGTCATGTATGGATGTGTCTTCCAGTTGGACTGTGAAGAAAGCTAAGCACTGAAAAATTGATGCTTTTGAACTGTGGTGCTGGAGAAGACTCTTGAGAGTCGCTTGGACTGCAAGGAGATCCAACGAATCCATTCTAAAAGAGATCAACCCTGGTTGTTCTTTGGAAGAACTGATGCTGAAGCTGAAACTCCAGTACTTTGGCCACCTCATTTGAAGAGTTGACTCACTGGAAAAGACTCTGATGCTGGGAGGGATTGGGAGCAGGAGGGAAAGGGGACGACAGAGGATGAGATGGCTGGATGGCATCACTGACTCGATGGACATGACTTTGAGTGAACTCCAGGAGTTGGTGATGGACAGGGAG